>CM031234.1:113459473-114059473 GCA_018340775.1 Taxus wallichiana var. yunnanensis
AGTCATGGAATAGACTAAAAGGAAGGCATCATCAAGGGGAGGTGAGGATCAAACTATGAGCTGATTGTTATTATGAAGTGTAGGAAGCAGAGGTGTATGTAGTGGTAAGTGAGCTCAAGGGACGAGCGCGGAGTAGATAAGAAGTGATATAATACTAATTTCAACGGTGAATCTGGGAGAATGGTCGAAGACGAGGCATTAAGGGGTTCGGAGCTCGAGGTTTACCATTAAGCGAAGCTAAACGATAAGTACTAGATCCGTAGGTATGAGTGATTATATAAGGCCCAATCCAATTGGGAGCAAATTTTCCACGTTTGCTCTTTTCTAGTTTGGTTACATGTTGATTCTCTTTGAGAACAAGATCACCAACCTTAAAGGTACGCTCATGAATTCGCTTATCATAAGCACGTTTAATGCATTTTTGATAGATTTGAAGGTGATCAAGAAGGCACATGTAAGACGGCGTTCGTCAAGAAGCTCCAATTGGGCTAACAGCTCTTGGTGGAAATCATCGTTGAGTGAGAATATCCTGAAGAGATATTCTAAGGGAGGGTATTTGTATTTCGAGAGGCAAAACAGCCTCGGTGCCGTATACGAAAAAGAAAAGGTGTGGCATTAGTAGAGAAGTACGAATTTAGTACGATAAGCCCAAAGGGCAAAGGGAATGTGATCGTGCCAATTTCTTCCGGATTCATTGACAACTTTCATGAGGATTTTGGTTAGTGTTTTATTAGAGGACTCGAAGCTTGCCCATTGGCTTGTGGATAGTAAGGTGATGAGAAACTAAGTTTGATACCAAAGTTGTCCTGAAAGGTCTTATGCAACAACTTGTTTTTGAAAGATTTTCCATTATCTCGTTATCGGGCGATGAGGAACACCAAAGCGGCAGAGATAATGTGGTGGTTAATGAACTCGACAATTTTTTTCTTTTTGATTGAAATGAGTGGAATAGCCTCCGCCCATTTTGTGTAATATTCGGTCATTGTGATTATCCAGCGGTGACGTTGTGAAGAGGTTAGGTGAATCTCACGATAAGGTCTAAACCCCATTGTGAGAAGGGCCAAAGATCTCGAGCGATCTCGGAGCGGGTGGCTAGGAGTATGTTGAAGGTTGGCATGTTGGCTTGACACATAACACAACGCTTAACATATTCGTAGCGATGGTTATTGAGAGTAGGCCAATAATAGCCAAGGCGAAGGATTCGTTTGGCCACGGCAAGGCATTAAATGTCCACCACAAATACCGTCATGGACTTTGTTGGATGGTATGAGTGGCCTCCGCGCTTGATTAGGCAATGAAGGAGGATACCATCAAAGCCACGTTTATAGAGGAGTCCCCATGACAACATAACGCGAAACACTTTTAAGAAAAGCACGTTTGCCGTTACTAGTAAGGTCGAGGTGGGAGGACAGAGATTGTAAGGTAGTCATGGAATTGGTGGTACCGAGGTATCCACATGAATTAGTGGACACGGTATTTATCATACAAACTACCAGGTTGAATAGAATGGGGCAAAAAGTTGTTGGACCACGACGAATAATTGAGTCGAGTTGGCGCGGTGGGAATTTGCGAGGCTAAGCAAGCCATAGTATCCGTACAAATTTGTTAGTGGAGCGGGAATGGTTTGTATAGAATAGTGGGTAAATAAAGCTAGAAGTGAATCACGTAGTGTTTGTATTTTGAAGTTCCTCATTTTTGCATTGGTAGACGCCCATAACTTGATTGACTACCATTGAGAGTCACCAAAAATGTTGATAGATTTGATACCTAAGTGTAACTGCACTTGGAGACCGAACAAGGGCCTCGTATTCCATTTGTATTATTAGTGCAAGGGAAATCAAGTCGGAATGAAAGAGGCATAGGTTCAGCGTTGAGAGGAATGAGAACAACGCCGGCTCCTCATGTGGCCAGCATTTAGATCCATCAAAGAAGAGGGTCATTGGGTGCGACTCCTCTGTGAGGAAAAGAGTAGCGATGAGTTCATCGGGAAATGTGAAATTGGTAAAATTGTTCCCCATAAAGAAAGGAGCGTCCGCAAGTTGGTGCGATGGTTTGTCCTTTGATTGATTTCTCGGTGGATAAACTCAAGGTCGAGGTCGCAAAGAAGCATGAGCCATCTAGCAATCGTTGGTTGAGATGAGGTTTGGCGTACATGTAATGGATGGGAGTCTGTATTTGGTGATGACGAAAGTCTTGTGATTTAGAAGGTAGTGTCGGAGTTTGGTGGCCACGAATGATAGGGCAAGGCACGAATTTTTCTACATGTGTGTACCTAGTCTCATAGTCCACCAAAGTCGACTTATATAATAAACGGCTTGTTCGTGATTCTCGAGTCACGATGTGCAAGCATGGCTCCTCTGACATGGTCGGTGGCGGAAGGTAAAGGTAGAAAGGGCGGTCGTCTTGGGGTGGGATAAGCACGGGTGGCTGCAAGAGATAGGATTTGAGAGCTTCGAAGGCTTGGTGACATTCTTCGCTCCATTGGAATGCAATATCCTTTTTAAGGAGGTGATGGAAAGGTTGACACCGATCCGAGAGTTGGGAGATGAAACGTCGGATAGATTGGAGCTTACCTTGTAAACTACGCAATTGTTTGAGATTTTTGGGTGGGGGCATTTCTAGGATAGCTTTGACTTTAGATGGATCGACCTCAATGCCACGCAAAGAGACGATAAAGCCAAGAAGTTTTCCCGAAAGAACACCAAAGACACATTTCTTCGGTTGAAGGCGGACAGAATATTGTAACAGGCGATCAAAAATAATGGTTAAAACATCGAGATGTTCACTACGATGTTTAGACTTGCCGAGAAGATCGTCGACATAGTCTTCAAGGATAGTGTGCATAATGTCATGAAAAATGTAGGTCATAGCCCGATAGAGTAGCACGGCATTCTTAAGGCCAAATGGCATGACACGATAACAGAAGGTTCCCCAAGGAGTTATGAAGGCAGTTTTGTGTTGATCGGCAGGGGCAACCAAAATTTGGTTGTATCCTGAAAAGCCATCCATGAGAGAAAGCATTTCATGGCCCATGATGAGATCAACAAGTTGATCAATACTTGGGAGAAGTCATCCTTGGGGCAAGCGAGGTTAAGATCCCGGAAATCATGCATATCAGAAGTCCCCTGTCGCTTTAGTAGCGAGTGCGATGTTAGAAATCCATTGAGGATAGTCGATAGGCAAGATGAAGGAAACATAAAGGAGTCGTTGGAGCTCCTCTTTGACCAAGAGAGCAATGCGTGGATGCATTTTCTCAATTTACTGTTTGGTTGGGTTTGGAATCGGGGTTTAGGGTGATGTTATGGATGGCGATAGTAGGATCAATTCTGGCATGTCGGCGTAAGACCATGCGAAAGCTTGAATTCGAGCACGGAGAAAGGTAATAAAGGCGGCTTCTTCGATGTGTTAAGGGATTGTCCAATCTTCACAATGTGAGGATCCTCCTCCGTGTGGATATTGATTTCTATGGTAGATTCGTTCAGCATAGTTTGGGTTTCAGATGGTAAGGCTCGTTGAATATAAGAATCATCCGCGCCAAGGTAAGTGAGGATGGAGTCGTCATCCTGGCATTCAACAACATTAATCAAAGGCGAATCCTCTTGATCATGTCCAGATACGAAGGGAAGAGAAGATGGGTCCTCATTATCGCGTTGATAAGTGAGAGGACGTATGAAGATAGCATTTATGAAAAAAAAGTTAGGGGGGATGGATTCGGGTCTATAGATTGCAGGGTGATGATGGCAAAGTGGGTGATGATGGTTTGGTAGGGCGATGTCTTCTTCTTCCAGGATACAGCTGACAGGAGGTGTCTCTGTGTAGGTGTTTCGGGAAAACCGAGACCACTGCGATCGTTATGTTTACTGGGTAGTCACGGGAATGAGTGTATGTCGGCCTTGTTCGTAAAGGCCAAAACCAAAGCCTTTCCACGCACGCACGAGTCAAGAAGGTGAGGAGGCGAAAGCGATGATTTGTCAAGTATTGAAAATCGGATTGGAAAGGAACCACACCAAGAGGAGGTTCAGGGGTAATGGAGGATGCGTCAACACCCCCATACGTTAGGTTAGTGCGGCAATAGGGTGGTCCGTAAGAGATTATCTCCCCCACGCGACGGTCGTAGGTGGGATGTGCATGTAATTGTCCGTACTCCTGCGGGGTAGGGAAAGAACTAACGTTATATAGGCGGTACTCCCCCAGCGTAAGGCGCTGAAAAACATCTACTAAGGGGTCGGAGGTTGGAATGTTAGCTGCGGGAAGGGAAGTGGTTTTTGCGATGGTGGTTTCATCAATTGAAGGCGTAGGCGCGGTTGGGGTGGATGGTTGAGATACATTTGAGGAGGACGGTTGAGTTGAATGTATGGGTGTCTTGATTGGTATAAGCACATCGTTAGGGCGGTATAACATATTGCAGGTTTTAAAGGGGGGAGGGTCAGCTTTTACGGTGTAAGACTTCCCCTCGTACTCAAATTTTATGCATCTATGTAATGTTGAGGGAACGCATCCCATGGCTCGGATCGAGGATGACCCAGTAATATATTATATTGGAACTCTCCCTCGAGGACATAGAAGAGTTCGGGTAAAGTGCGTGGTCCTACGCGAATGTTGAGGATCACGGTGCCTAAGGTAGAGGTAATAGCGTCATTGAATGACCGCATGACATGATGGGGTTGGCACACATACAACTAGAAGGGATGTTCATCTGTTGGAAGGATTTTGAAGAGATGATGTTTAGGCTAGTGCCCCGTCAATCATAACCCGATGTACTCGAATGTCCCAGGACGTAGCGGAGATGAAAAGGCGGAGGTTGGGATCTTACATGCCAAAGTCGACAATTTCATCTTGAGCCCAGCTTGCGGCTTGTTTGTGCGAGAGGCGAAGTGGTTGGGGCGGTGGGTTGTTTGGTGAGAGAAGCAACGTGATTGGGTGTTAGAATGGAGGTAACAGGCAGGGTTTCATTAGGCAAAACCTCTATCCCTTGAAGGATCTCAACGAGAGCTTGTCGATGAGATTCAGAAGTCGAATGAGATCATACGAGTGTCATTTTACGGGCGATTGGTGAAGGCTGTTTAATCATATTTTGGTGGCAATGCCATTAGAGGCGGGATAGGCGGGTCACTGAATGACCACTTTAGGTGGTGGTGCAATCGGGATGCTTGATGGAGAAAGAGATGCATGCAGTGTGTTTTCTTTTGCTTTCCCATTGTTTTTCTACGCCTCGAGTAGCGACACTAATCATATTAATCTCGTAGACACGAGATGAGGAAGATGGTGGGGATAACTCATGGTCTTGAAGAGGTGGGGTTGTAATAATGATAGATCTTGGTGAGGCGGGGACGGATGGTATAGGAGAGGGAATGGAAACTAAAGGTCTCTCCTTCGTAAGTTGTCTTTCTTAATCTTTCTATCCAAGGGAGAGGTGGTTGGCGAAGGATGGTTTTTAGAGCTTTGCATCCCTCCACATCATGTCCTGGTGTGCGGTGATAAGAGCAGATTTTAGACTCATCGTAATCCATAGGTCGGGGCTTAGACGGGTCATAAGGTCTAAGTGGAGGTAGGGAAATGGTCGCATTCTCCACCAACATAGCAAGGATTTTGGCGTAAGATCCTTTGAGTGGGTCAAAATCGGAAGAGGATGAGGGTATTGATTGTGTGGGTTTTGGTAATGTTTGGGCGTGGTTAGTTCGTATGGGTGGCGGTTTAGCCGAGGGGTGTTGATACATGGTTTTTACTAAACGTGATTTCTTTGGCGCAGAAGCTATGTTGGATGATGAGGCCGCAGATGACGTGGTATCAGAAAACAACCATGGGGAAATAGGAGTAACTGAAAACAAATCTTTTGATGATGGTATTTGTTTAGGGTTGATAGGTGGACGGGATACGTGGAGTGACGGTGTTGCTATACCTGTAATTTACGTATAGGTGCGGAAGGCGTAAGTTGTTACGAAGAAAGCAGGAGGTATTATATATTGATGTAAGGTAGAGGGATGGGGTCCCAATATGGAAGGTAGGTATGACGATGATGGTTTTGATTGTGATAGGGGTAGGGATTGAGTTTGTCTCTGGCGGCGTAGCGGATTTATTTTGGATAGATCGAGTCGCTTAGGCGGGTGCGTTAGGCCCAGGCATTGGTGAGGTCCCAGCGTATGGGAAGATCGGCTAAGTTGATAGAAGTGGACGAGGCATTTGGTAGAGGTGAGGGGGTGAAGGCGAGAACGAGGGCATTTTAAGCTTCACGCAAAGCACTTCGGGTATATGGTGGAGACATCGGGATCGAGTCATTTGCATTTGAGTAGAAAAGGGGTACTCAAGCGTTCCCATAGGGCTGTCACATCTTACGTGGAATGGCAGTCTCGGTGTGATTTGTAATTTTGGTACGAAAGAAAGGTGGGTTGTAATTCCAGGTCCATTGCGGGTGTGACATAGGAGGTAGATGAGGCAGCCTTTGTATCAATAGATGTTAAGAGGTCAACCTGGTCGTTGAAAAGATTTAGGCGATGAGGGACTAATAGGTAGGAGGGCGTGTTCGAGGGATCTGTCACGTTTAAAGAATGTGGTGATGTTAGTGTAAGAGATTTCTCATCTAAGGATGTCAAAAGGAGTGGTGAGCCTTCCTCTTGTGTAGCAAGAGTGGTAGAAGGGGACGTTTGGGAAATAGATAAATTAGATAACATCCGCTCACGGTCTTGTAGGGATGTGGTGTAAGAAGACTTCGTTGATGAGAAGAGAAGTCAGGCGTTAACTCTTCTATGGGTAAAGGAATGATTTCACTTTGGCTTGATGGTGGTGAAGGAGGTTCAAACTCCTGTGTTAGTGGAGAGGCTTGATTTAAAATTTTTTTCAATAGAGGCTTTTGGTGAGAATCGAAACCGCATGGATCTCATGAACACTCTCCTCGGCTAAGATATCTTGGTTCACGTTACTTATTGGACAAGTGATTCGGGAATGGCTTGTTGAAAATTTTCAGATTTCGGTTAGCGGGCGTTAGGATTATCGAGGTTATATCCCTGCGTCGACCATTTCTGCACTATGTTTTCAACATCTTGCAGTTTTCATGACTATGTCCTTTTGCGGTGAAAGTTACAAAAGTCATTTTCTTTTTACCGGGAAGGTATTGCGTGGGTGGAGTCAAACCCAGTGAGGTTTAACAAGGGGCAAGGTGATAGCCCCACTTTGAGCAATTTCTCCGAGGATGGCGCCATAAGTTTCTCCCAGGAGTGTAATTGGTGGGCTCGGCTTTATACTTATAAGTGGTTTTCGGCGGAGTATTGGACGGTGTTTGAGATTTGACCATTACCGCGTGGACAGCTCCTTTTGATTTAGAAGAAGTGGACGCGTGAGGAGTGGTGGTGTTTGGCTTGTTGGTAGAATCGGGAGTTCGGAAATGGGGTTTTTGTTCTGTGACCGCAATTTCTCTTCTTCTAAGGCTCGAATTTCTAGCTTCCGAGCCATGGTAAAACCTCGTCGAATGTGCGAAAAGTTTGAATTTGGAGGGTAGGGAGATGTGCTTAGCGCGAGCCCGCGTAAATAGTTCGATGAGTTCGGTTTGAGGCGAGGCATACGTAAGTTGGTTGATAAGGCCCGCCATCGTCCAACAAAATCTGCGATAGATTCGTCTTCAAATTGTCGGATGGCATAGACGTCGATGATAGATACTTTCTTGGCAATGTTAATGGAGAAATGATCCGAAAGATTGGGCTAGTTGGTTAAAAGAGAAGATTGAGTCTTTGGGTTAAAGCATTGTACCACTCAGGCGAGTCTGATAAGGACATGGGAAAGGTGCGGAGAATAACAAGGCATCATCATGGCAATCAAATAACAAGCATGTCTAAATGATCACAAGTGTTGTTGAGGATCCTCTTTCTTGTTAAAACGAGTAAACTTTGGCAACTCCCATTGAGGAGGATATGAATGAAGGGGAGACGAGAAGGGTGAATGGGCTCCCGACAAACTTGCTCGTATGTCAGCGCTATGACTTCACGAAAGCGGAAGCCTCAGGTTTTGCATTTTGTCCATCATTTGTTTGATGAAATGCGTGGTTGGATGAGGTGATGGTGCCACGAGAATAGGGATGTCCCATATAAGGTGTTGAGGTTCTTTGGATACGTGTATGGGAATGAAAAGGTAGGCGGAGCTTGAGAAAGAAAGCTCGTGTGAATAGGTGGCGAGAGAGTAAGTCATGAATGGAGTGGTCGAAAGAGAGATGAGATAAGGCGAGTTGGTGGTAATGATACGTGAGGTCCAAGGTTAACCAAAGGAAAGCTAATCGGGTCGTATGAACCTCTGAAGGCTGTCGATTGGGAGATGGGGCTAGTGATGCGGGAAGTAAGGTATTGTTATCGGGAGGAGTGGGAGCTAAATGAGCAGCTATACTAATAGCATGCCAATAAGGAGGCGACCATCGGGCGTACGGTCGGGGTATGAGACAAATAGTATTATACAGTATTTGGGATTAGCATCCGAGAATTTGGCAAAGTCCTTGTCTCCTACGAATTTGGGGGATCTCACCGGTGTCAGTAGGGTTCCACATAGAATGTGAAGGGGTGATTCGAGCGAAGACGGAAGAGGCATGTGAAACCATGGCGGCGGCTTGCTTTCAGTGATGACAACCATAGACCAGAACACACGGAAAGTTTCAATCTATCAAGAACAAAAACAACCTCGAATGGTGAATTTGGCAAGTTGCTGGTTTGTCGGGTGATGAAGTCGATGGCGATATCGGTTTAGTAACCGGTGTCGGTCCACGAGATCAACGGCGTCGGTTTCTTAACCGATGCTGGTGTCAAAAGTCTAGGATAAGAAGATATGAAAGGTTGCTTCAATTTGATTTTAGCGGCGTTGAGTATATTTATCAACTTATTGATCACGCAGAAGACAAAGTATGACGAGAGAAAACGAGGATTTGAAAACAAGCGAGAGGCACATGCAAACCTAGAGACTAACCCTAGGGCTAATTTTAGTTATCGTGGGCTTATGCCTTTAGACGTAAGATGATGTCGGAATCCTAAACAACAAGACCTGGGGAAATGTCAAGTTTGTTTTGGCTTATAAGGCTACCTCAATCGGGCGAAGGAATACCACGGAAAAGGGGGGATGTTTGAGCTGTTGTGTTAATTGTGAAGTGATTCGGTATGTGTTGTGCAGTGAAACTAAGGTTAATTTCCTGTCAATACAGTGGATATCACCCCCACGTGTACGACCTATTACTTAATCTATGTTCACTAGAATTGGAGAACAACAAGCAGGAATGCGATGCACGTGTTTTAAACCCAAATCGAAAATTATATTCGATGAAGCAAGAGAGATGACTTTCACTAATGCGAAACCAGGAAAGCAAGACAAATTCTTTACTAAATATATAACAAAAACAACAACAGCAAATATGCTTCCTAAAATGAAAATAAGCAAGAGAAAGAAACCCAAAATGGGTCCCACTGGGCGTGCCAAAATGTTTCGCTCGGAATGTTTCAGCTTCTGGGAATAGAGTTGCTTCTATCCTTTCATTCCTTTTAGAAACAGATGAGGTTAGGGTTAGGAGGAATACCTGTTGAATGTCGAGATGGTGTGCGCGTACCGTAGAGAAAGATCAGGCTGACTGCGGAGAACTCCTTTTTGTCTTGGAAGGACTACCTGCAAATAAGAACACAAGACCACAAGATTTTGATTAAACAATAAATGAGGAAACTGCCTTGGGCCCAGGAAATATAAAACTTCCCTTCGAAGGTGGTCAGTTCCCCTGCTAATATGAATTAACACAAAAGACTGCAAAATATCAATTAAATTATTTTGTTAAACTGGGTAGGGGGAAAGGCTGGTTTTCTGGTTTTGATCAGAGGAACCGATGGCGGTTATTGATGACCGTGCGATTCTTGATGGCCGATGCGATTCTCGATACCCGATACCGGTGGGTTATAGGATCTTCTTGGTAGATATGGTGTTTGTAATAGCTGGTTTTTTGGATGGTATTAGGAAATGGGATGATTAGGAGTGAAAGAATGACAGTTAGATGCAATGGCACGTTGGGTAGTGGATTCAGAAACGGATTTAGGAGGACTGAGATTCAAGAAACATAAGAAATGTTATGACAAAAGGACATGTAAGATCTGACTTACTGGTTTTGACCGAGATGCAAGTTGATCTCCTTGGTTGCAAACACTTCTGGTTTCTTTACTCGTCTCTGCTCTGTCAAGTGAAGATCTGGACTCTGTTCCTCGCTCGCAATGCTCTCTGTTGATCCAGAAATCCTTTGGACTGATCTCTAAAATGAAATTCTGATCCGTTGTTTTGGTTTGGGAGCCCATTTACGAGGAACCGATGGCGGTTGCGTAGCACCGACGGTGGTCGAGTAGGCCCGGCATCGTGTAAGGAAAAAGTAGGCTATTTTTAGTAAAATAGCCCACCTTCCCCTTTTTCTCCCGAGAGATCAATTGCGGGCTTGGTCAAGTGGCTAGAAGGTCGGCTTTTGGTGCGAGTAAGGAGGCATTAGTTATGGATGTGAGTCTAGAGCCAAGTCATGGGTCTTAATTAGGTTAGTTTAGGGTTAGGGCTAGGTCATGATGAGGTGGCAAAGTGAGGTGGCGGGTAAGGTGATGTGGATTTATCAATTACAAGGTAATTAATAAATAATTGTGTAAATTTTAGTTAATGAGGTTAGGATGCGAAATGGGATGCGGGTCACAAGGGTCGTGAGACACGAATTTGGTGTCTACATGGGAGGATTGACCCAAGTCATTTGAGCTGATTGAGTGAGCTCGGTGAGTTTTTCGGGGTGAGCTTGTTGAGGTAAAGCCTTGAAAGAAGGATTTATCAATCAAGATTTATTAATTCCACAAACTTTATCTTGAGGAATCTAGGTATGTATTCCCCATGATGATCAAGAGTTAGTTCCAAAACAAGCTCTTGAAAGTGCTTCGCTGATCGATATTGTGTCAACTCCTGAAGAGCCATTTCCATGGACTCAATAAATGATAAAAATTGCACAAGGATAATACAACTTGTTATCATGCCTATTCTCAAAGAAATATAAGGAAAAATGAAGTCCAAGCAAATAAATAAGGCCCAATAACATCCCACTTCTTCGGTGGTACTTCATGTAGTTAGTATGTTGAAATTACTAGACTCGAAGAATAAAAATCCCATTGAGGACATGAATCTGTCAAACTATGAGTTGACCTACATCTCATTAGGTCAAGATTCACATGAGGGTGACTCTCATATGTTCAAGTAATATGTTTCTCTCCTCCTTTCTCAAAACGAAGAATACAAAAAAATAATTATACAGTTTGAGGAATAGATAAAAGTACTCAATGCTCACATTTAGTATTTCTTGGAGCCTTATCCAACAAATTATCTTCCTATAGAATACATTCCTCACGATCACTAGTGTTGATACTAAGGAAATAAATAAATTAGAATGATACATGATTTAGGGAATGCCATAAGAAGTGGATTGATAAAATCAATGAACAAGGCAAGGCCTTGTTTCTAGATGTCATTTCTCTCATCAAGTACATTCAATGAAAGAGGGATTCGTGAGAACCGATGTCAAAAATCAATGCACCATAATGAAGTTACACTCCGATGGTAACATCAAGCCAACGCAATATGCAAGATTCAAACAATGGAAAGAAGATTGCAAGTAAGAAGAATGGGTCTGCTCATGCTCATAGATCGAAAAATAGGAAGTACAAATAGGGGTGTTGTGTAACCCCCATGCCTAAACATGGAAAGAACTCAATGATGCCACTGATGCATATGACATTGACTGATGCATATGACGCCACTAGAAGAGGAGTTACAATTCCAAATAAGGAATGTAACTCCTATGACGCATTGATGCAAATGACAATGTCAGATTCTATGACAGAATCTGACACTTGTCATTTGACTTCCTAAGACCTATGACTCTCGCAAGGCGAGATGACTCACCTAGGTGATGTGGATGATGATTGGACAGTCACACACACCAACACCCCCCCTTCATCAAAGCCAAGGAAGAGGTCAAGGTAAGCTAGAATAGAAAAGAAGACTCCCCTAGACAACTAAGAAAGATGTGTCAATGGGCCCCGACAACTAAAGGCCTGATAAGGTGCCCATGTACAAACAACATATTTCTGGAAAGAAGAAGAGGAGAAGGAGGACTATATAGCCTCGAAGAAGATGGGCGGCTGCAGCAGACCTCACCCCAAGAAGAGACCGCAAGTGAAGAAACTTCACCTCAGTGAAGGGCTTGGTGAAAATGTCTGCAACCTGATCAGCTGTCTGAACATACTTGTATGTCGATGATGTTTTCATGTATCAGCTCCCGTATGAAGTGCATATGAATCTCAATGTGCTTCATCCACTGATGCTAAACTGGATTTCTACAAATCGAGATAGTGCTCATGTTGTCATAGTAGATAATGGTAGGCTGCCAAAAGTGGATGCCAAACTCTGTCATAATACCCTGTAACCAAACAGCTTCTGTGGCAGCGTTAACTGCTCCTCTGTATTCTACTTCTGTCGATGATATGGCAATGGCGTTCTATTTCTTGCTGGACCAACTGATAGGACCTGAACCAAGAGTGAAACTATAGCCTGAGGTAGACTTCCGATGATCTAGATCACCGGCCCAATCTGAGTCTGTAAATCCAACCAAGTCAATCTCAGTCCCTCCTAAGTAATGAATACCATCTGTGTGAGTGCCACGAACATAGTGAAGGATCCGCTTTGCTACTTTTAAGTGTAGCTCATGAGGCTCCTGCATAAATCTAGACATGATCCCGGCATACGATAGATCTGGCCAAGTGTGAGTAAGGTAGATCAAGCTTCCCACCAACTGTCGATAAAGGGTACCATCAACTAAGGGGGAAGAGCAATCAGAAACCAACTTAATCCTAGAAAGAAAAGGAGTAGGTGAGGACTTGCAGTCAAACATGTGAAACCGAGCAAGAAAATCAAGAGAGTACTTAGGCTGCGAGATCATAATTCTTGAGTCAGATTGTGAAATCTGGATCCCAAGAAAGTAATGAAGCAATCCTAAGTTAGACATGGAGAACTTGTTGGCCAAGGAGATCTTCACAAAATCAATGATAGAGGAAGAGCTACCTGTGATCAACAAGTCATCAACATAGAGAACAAGAATAAGCATGGAGTCATCCTGTCACAGAATATACACATTTGGGTCAGAGTGACACTGAGTGAACCCTAATGCAAGTAAAAAGGAGTCCATCTTGGCATACCAAGTCCGAGGGGCTTGTTTAAGGCCATAGAGAGAATTCTTTAATTTGTAAATGAGGGATGGATCATGGACATAACCCGGAGGTTGTTCCATATAGATCTCCTCCTCTAGGTCCCCATGAAGGAAGGCACTCTTAACGTCCATCTGGTGGACTTCCCATCTGTTAGTGGTAGTGATGGCAAGGGTCGGTCGAATGGAAGCCATCTTCACAACTGGAGAAAGGTTTGTGAGTAATCAACCCCAGCTACCTGGGAGAAACCCTTAGCTACAAGTCATGATTTATACTTCTCAACTTTTCCATCAGCTCCATACTTTGTTCGATATACCCACCTACACCAAACAATTTTCTTCCTTTTGGAAGAAGGGTAAGATCCCAAGTGTCATTATTTATGAGTGAGGAATACTCCTTATCCATGGCAGAACCCCACTCAGGAATCCCAGAAGCTTTGTGGAAAGATGGTGGATCAAAAGCAGAGGCGAAGGAGTGAGGTCCAGTGAAGTTTGAGCAAGTACGTCTCTCATCCAAAGGATCTCCAACTAACTCTCTAGCACTCTGTAAAGTTTTCCTAGCCCAAAGAGGTCCCGAGGCGACTTAGGCTCTGAGTCGGAAGATTCTTCACTTGAGTGAGAAGGGACATAGTCCTCATCATCACTCTTAGTCGAATCAGAAGACACAGAAGTTTGAGGATTGGGAGGAGCAGGGAGAGGTGGAACTCGCTCAACAACATCATCATCTGAAGAGTCAGAATCTGAATCAGTGGGCAAAAGGACCTCAATGGAAGTTGAAGTCAAGGATGACTCATCAAACTTCACACTCCTCTCAATATAAAGCTCATGGGTGGTAGGGTTTAACAATCAATATCCCTTCACGCCATCAGGATACCCGACAAAGATACAAGGTTTGGATTGTGGATCCAATGCCTTGCGTTTATTTTTGGGAATCCGAGCCATAGCCTTGGATCCGAAGACTCGAAAGTGCTCAACATCAAGCTTGTGTCCAAAATAGGCTTCAAAGGGTGTCATCCCTTTTACTGCCTTATGTGGGACATGGTTCTGAATATAACAAGCACAATTCAACTTTGCTTCACCCAATACTGTGGAGGAAGAGATTTCAAGTGAACCATACAAGTAGCCATCTCCTTTAAAGTTCGGTTCTTTCTTTCTGCAACTCCATTTTTGGAAGGCCTGTAAGAAACTGTACGCTACAAAGCAATCCCCTCAGAAGTGCAGAAATCCTCAAACTTGTTTCTCACATACTCACCTCCATTGTTGGTTCGAAGAACCTTGATAGACCGTTCCGCTTGTTTCTCAGCAAGAGCCTTAAAGTTTTGAAAATGCTCAAAAACTTCAGACTTAAGCTTAAGAAAATATACCCAAGTATAACGTGAAAAGTCATCAATGAAGGTTAGTATATATAGAGCTCTAGTAAAAGAAGGAGATGGAAAAGGGCCAGAAACGTCACTATGAACAAGATCCAAGGGACGAGTAGCTCTCCAATATTTTCCCTTGTCAAGGCTTTTTTCAAGGTGCTTTCCAAGAGTATAACCCTCACAAAGACCCTTAGAAAACTTAACTCAGGTAGCCCATTGAACATTTTGTTTTGGCTCAATTGTTCAAGGTAATGATAATTTAGATGCCCAAAATGCTCATGCCATAACTTGCTAACCTCATTTGCATGAGTGAGCAAGGCATTGGGTGTCGAATCAGAAGAGAAGTGGGAAAAGGTATACAACCGTGAATGGTGATCTGCCTTTCCCTCAGCCATAGTGCAGTCAGAGTTAAGCTCATGAATAATCATTGAGTTAGGACCAAATTCCACTCGCATTCCTTCACTAAGGTGGGTGATTTGGTAAACTGATAGGAGATTGGTAGAGATATTGGGAACACTCAACACTTGGTTAAATGTTCCACCTTCTATCTCTACTGATCCACTACTGGAAACCGACACATGAGTGTCATCACCCAACGTGATTTGGGACATGCCACATGGTTCAATGCTAGAGAATTTAACCTCTGAAGAATCCATGTGGTGCGAGGCACCAGAATCGATAATCCAAGTTGATGATGGAGCTGATCTAGCTACAAGTGCCTTACCTTTCTTCTTTTCATTTTTAGTCTCCTTTGCATTAGAGGACTCACCTTTCTGAGAATTTTGTTTAACGGATTCAGGAACACTTATTTTATTCTTCTCAAGTAAATGAGTTAAGTGATCAATTTTTTTCCGAAAACAATGTTTCTCGTCATGGCCAGTATTCTTACAATAGGAGCATTTATACTTTTCCTTCTTTGCTTTAGGCTCAGAAGTTGAAGTATGAGTGATGGGCTTAAGCGGGGTTGGTTGGTCTTGGTTTCTTTCTTAGGTTGGTCCTTAGTTTCTTTCTTCTTTTCATTTTTCTTGCCCTTATTCACCACAAGGGCATGTGACTTGGATTTTAGAGTCCCCATTTGAATGAGTTTGTCCTGTTCTCGAATGAGTTGGGACGAAAAACTGTCAAAGGAGGGCATAGTCCAAGTACTACCCAAGGCGGCTTTCATGGTGTGAAAAGTTGAAACGAAAACAAAGTATTCAGGACCTAACTTAGAAAGAATTGACAAGATCAATTGAGAGTCTTTCTTATCCACTTTACATTCCTTTAGAAGCATTCTAGTGCAGACAAATTTTGAGAAGAAGGCCTGTAGGTTTTCAAAGTCACTAGGGTTTAACCCTAGTAGTTCGTTCTCCAACTCATGCGCTCTCATGTTATCTTGCTTTGCAAACATATCATCAAGTGTTTTCCACGCTTGATTGGGTGTTGAGGAAGTTTCGATGTGGAAGAGCAAGTCAGGAGAGACGAACATATAGATAAGACCTAAGGCTTCATCACAATGGTTGAACCATTTAGATTTTTCAAGTTCATCGATAGAGTTCGAGTCTAACCCCATGGTAACTCAGTATAACCCTTTACTTCACAAAACCAATATAATTTTAGATTTCCATTTGAAGAAATTAAAAGGTGTGAGCACTAGTACTTTAGAGATATCCATAATGAAGAGATAGAACCAAGGAATGCAGAAGGAAGGAGAGAGAAAGGAAACAACCACCCCAGAACAAAATTACACCCCCCCGAGTTTGGCACTTTATAATTCAGTGCGTTGATTACAACCAGATGCGACTATGTTCCGAGAACTAGTTTGTCACTCACCTTGCAATTAGCGTAATAACGCGCAATGGTGGAGACAACAATCAAGGTTCGTAGGGCACAACAGATCGACACTGCAAGTAAGCACAAAAAGAGAGAAACAAGAGGGGAAGAAAGAGCTTTGTGAGAAACAACATCTCACGTTGCACAAAAAATCCCTTTGTTGTAAGACTGTGGCGGACGAGCTCACAAGTCCACAAAAAAGGAATAGAACAAAGCTAAAAAAAAATGAGCTGAATTAAGCAATACAAGACACCCCCAGAATGCGGCACTTTATAAAATTAGTGCATTTATAAAACTAATGATCCCATCATCTAGAGTGCGAAAAAACATGCAACTTTGACTAAAGAAGTTATCAAAACCGAGCAACGAGTCAAAAGTTATAGCAAAAACCAATTCCCGCAACTGATGAGGAAAAAGCCAATAAGCCTGCAAACGGATTAAAAAAGTGCCCTAAATGCATGCAAAAGGTGTCATATGTATTCTCATTGGAAATGGCACAAAATTTGAGATAGGGTTTGTTTGTATTGCGAGGGGGGATTAGCCACCTGCCAATCCCGGACCTCACCCTTCATCTTCGACACTCGACGGAAGGTTAATAAAACAAGCCAAAAAACTTACAATGCCAATAAAATGTAATGTTTTTACCTTATACCTTTTAAAAATAATGAAACAACACGTTTTTTAGAAGAGTGATAAGATAAAAAGAATGCAACCATGTTTTTTTAAAGAAAAGTGAATAAAAAAATGTATTTTTAGAGAGATATTACCTGGCAGTGGACGAGAAGGCCACGTGGGGATGAAGGGCAGGTAAAAATAAGTAACTGAGTGACTGTCCACTGTAGGAAAAATGCCAGTAGTGAAACGCAACATGCAACATGCAAAACACCTTGATGTTCAAAAAACACCTTAACAAATCTAATAAAGCTAGTACAAGCGATGCAAAAATGTAGCGAGTGAAAAAAACACCCGAGGACAGGGAAAAACGGCCAGAGAAGCTGGGAAAATGTAGGAAAGGAGAGAAAAATAACTGAGGACAGTGCAAAAACATGCCTGGACAGTTGAAAAAACAGCCAGAGGATAGAAAAAATGCCTGGAACAGGTTAAAAACGCCTGGACAGTTGAAAAAATAGCCAGAGGATAGAAAAAATGCCTAGAAGTCATAGAAGGTTGAATGTTGAAGCTGGGGAATGCAGCAAGGGTCAAAAAAACGTGAGTAGACTCCCAAAAACGTGAGAGATCAGGCAAAAACGTGAGAGGTTTTGCAAAAATGTGAGAGGTTTGCAAAAAACGTTTTGAGACAGCAAGGAACCACAACGATGAGGAAGAAGCTCGGAATAGTCTGAGTATACACCAGTGAAGAAAAAACAACGATCCCAACCAGTAATCATAGGTCCACTCCAAAAAACTGAGCTCTTCTTTTACCCTGCAGCTGAATCTGAACACAACCAGCAAGAAACACACAAACAACCCAGAAACGACAACCACAAAGATCTAGAAATATCCAAAAGAACTCAGCTGATACACAAACCAACCAAATACCTTAACTTGCAACTGCTGAAACCTCAATACGAGGTGAGCAATAATTCCAAAATGATAATCGAAAAAAACTTACACACGAGGAAATGAGAAGAAACCAGAAGTAATAAACAACTGAGAAACGAAGAGTGCACGTTTACCAAAACCAACTCTGATACCATGAAAGAGGGATTCGCGAGAACTAATGTTGAAAAGCAATGCACCACAATGAAGTTGCACTCCGATGGTAACGTCAAGCCAATGCAATACGCAAGATTCGAAACAATGGAAAGAAGATTGCAAGTAAGAAGAATGGGTCTGCTCATGCTCATAGATTGAAAAATAGGAAGTACAAATAGGGGTGCTATGTAACCCCCATGCCTAAACATGGAAAGAACTCAATGATGCCACTGACGCATATGACGTTGATTGACGCATATGACGCCACTAGAAGAGGAGTTACAATTCCAAATAAGGAATGTAACTCCTATGACGCATTGACGTAAATGACAATGTCAGATTCTATGATAGAATCTGACACTTGTCATTTGACTTCCTAAGACCTATGACTCTCGCAAGGCGAGATGACTCACCTAGGTGATGTGGACGATGACTGGACAGTCACACACACCAACAGAAATTACTAGGCTCAAGAATAAAAACCCCATTGAGGACATGACTCTGTCAGACTATGAGTTGACCTACATCTCATTAGGTCAAGATTCACATGAGGGTGACTCTCATATGTTCAAGTAATATGTTTCTCTCCTCCTTTCTCAAAATGAAGAATACAAGAAAACAATTATATAGTTTGAGGAATAGATAAAAGTACTCAATGCTCACATTTAATATTTCTTGAGCCTTATCTAACAAATTATCTTCCTATAGAATACATTCCTCCGATCACTAGTGCTGATCCTAAGGAAATAAATAAATTAGAATGATACATGATGTAGGGGAATGCCAATAAGAAGTGGATTGATAAAATCAATGAACAAGGAAAGGCCTTGTTTCTAGATGTCATTTCTCTCATCAAGTACATTCTTAAAACTTTACCGTAAGTATATAAAGAAAATGATGAGGTTTTAAATAAGGTAAATCACTTAGATTAGGTGTTACCACTTGTATGTGAGATAAGTTCCATTAAATCTCAAACCCTCATAATTAATAACGTGTTTGTATCAGATTCCGCAGAGAACTTGTCCCAAGTTTGGATCCACATCATGGATGCGAGATATGGAATACTCAATAATTCAATCTCGAGTTGGACTATTTTGGACAACATGCTTTCAAAATATTTAACGATCTCTATAATTGTGTTTAGAAACTTAAGTTCCCTCCTCTCACCGAGGAATCATCATCAAAAGAACTCATTTTTCTTTCCAAGAGATAGTCAAGAAAGAGGCAAGTGACTCTCTTTCCTTCAATGACTATAATTTAGAGTCCTAGACAACATCAAGAGTTGCAGTTCTAAAATTTCAAATGATCATGAAGGATGTATTAGTTAATATAAGAGGATCATTAATGTTTCGGGGTATGGACCAAGGTGTTGGGGTTCATTTTCATTCCAGAGGAAGATAAATTGGCACTTATAGTTGCTCAATTTAGCAAGGAATAGAAGGAATAGGAGCTCGTTATAGAAACTTCACATCGGGAAGCATGAATCAAGAAAGTTCTTCATCACAAGTAGTTTTTAATAAGACATGGAAACTTCTTCCCTTTCCTCTCTTTCTCCCTTTTATCCTCTCCCCTTTCTTATTCTTCTTTGTGCGTAATCATGATATTTGTTCTCATTCACTTAAGTGACATTCTAAAGTTGAATTGTACAAGCCCCTTTAATTTATAAAAGGGAACTTATTTCTCATTTCCTAGGAAGATGTAAAGTCACAATTTGAATGAGATCATGAAGATTCATGTAGGGGTTAGATGAATGGCCAATTCACATTTCTATAAATTGGGATGACTTCCTAATTCCAAAGGATCCCGAAATTTTGAAATTTTAGTTCTTAGTAGAAATTGTGGATTGTGGTTTGGGTGTTGAGATTTGTATCACCAAAACAAGAAATAAATGCTATATTTTTTCCTTTCCTCTTTTCATGTGTTCCTCTATTTTATCTCTTTTATGCACTTTGTAATCTTAGTGATCAATAAAGAGCTTTGTATCTTTGATGGATGAATATAAGAACTATATGTCTAGGTTTGTTGGTCTCATTAATGGACTCATTTTTGCTTTCCTATAATTGAATGTTGAACTAATCCAATTATTGAGTGTGAAATCTATGATTTCCCACTCACAACAATAAACTTCCCTTTCCTAACTTCTCTCCTTCATTTCTTGTCACTACAATTTCTTCCCTTGAACTCTGTACAATCACTCTACCATAGGTTTAGTGAAGTGTGCCTATGTGATCCCCAACCTACTTTTTCACCCCAAAACAATATATAGGATTATAATAGTTGAAATTAAATAATTGGAGCCTTATCATACATAATAAGGAGGAGAGTAACCTGTGAGAATTGATGGAAATCTACTAATTTTCCATATGAAAAAATTATTTCACCAACAATTTTTGGCAACTCCATTTAGTAGATATTTTCTTACACACACTTGCAAAGATCTCTACAAAATATTACATATTTAATAAGAAAACACCTTTCAAAGAAAAATCAATTTTTGAAGGCAACTCCATCAAGGAGAAAATTTGTGTCATGTTTTTTTCTCACAACACAATGTTAAAGTTTGAATATTGGAGTTAGGTACCAATGAGTGAAAGTAAAGAATAAAAAGAAAAAGATGTCTTCCAAGAAATGCAAATGTCTGATCAACCATCATTTTCTCTATCGGTTCTTATGAGGATGAAAATTCAACAACAACAAAAATATCTCTTGCTTCAAGCAAAATAATTTAATTATACATGGGAAATAAGTCTAGTGGCATGTCTCCAAAAATCAAGGAAAGACTATGTAGAATGAATAAAATTGTTGTTTGTGAAGAACCTATCATCAAATCCTGGTGGCTTCAATTCAAGTGGATTACTACTAAAGGAAAGAAAATGGGACTTTCTGATGAGGAAGAAGGTAATAACCTAATGAAAAAGATGTAAAATAAGTATAAGATGTTGTATAAATTCAATGAAGAAGAAGAATCTCTTTATGGTAGTTTTTTCAATCTTACACAACTGAATAAGAAACTTGAAGCCATGCCTTTTATCTCTCTTCCTTGGGATGATTTCCTTGCACATGAAAATAAATAAATGGAGGCCTTGAAAATCAAGTACGTGCACAAAGAACTTGAAGCATTACACAAGGAAATTTAGATCCCCAAGTCTACCTTGAAATTATGAATTATGCTAAATCCATGAAATAAAGCTATAAACAACTTGAAAAACTTCATAGCAAGGAGGAAGAAGATGATATTTCTCATTTGGAGTAATATCCCGATGATTTTCTACACTATTAGGTGTTTATCCCTGGAAGATTCTTGTCCACTTCGATAACTTCTCTATCCTTGAACCTCCCAATGAGAACCAAATCAGCACCTTGAAGGTTGATGAATAAGACATGATAGTTAAATATCCATTCATCAATTAATTTTGGCTCGATGCATAACCCATTAGAGAAACAAGGGACTCAAGAGAGGAAGATTATTGTTGCATGAAAAATGATCTAGCACTTTCTGATAACTCCACCAAAAATAAAGAAGTAGGAAAAAGCAATCCTTCACCCTAAACTCAAGATAATGATTTTGAGGTAAGCATGGATAATATCTTGGCCAATTTTTATTCTTTAATTGATGATAAAATATTGAATGATGAAATGAAGATAGTTGGACAATCAAATTCCTTTGTTGCTCCAATTATGGATATACAAATAAATATTTAAATTTATTTCTTGAAATCAACGTGGATAAGCAAGTTTAACAGACCTCTCTCAAGAGTTGATTCCATCATCCTCACCAAGGAGTGTAATGATGATGATCATAACAATAATATAATATCCCCTTTTCCTTATGAGAAATAATATACTACAAGACATTAGTGAAATGGAGTTGGAAATTCTTCTCATATTGCTGCCCCATTACGTTCTTTACTCCCATCATGAATAAAATTAAATAGATATTGATCTCAAAGGTGTGCCCTTCCCACATAGCATGCATCTCTTCTCCTTGTTAGATAATGTTGAAAATAAAGTATGCCAATTCTTACAAGAAGGTGATCCTTGGATGAAAAAAATGTAGAGTAGGAGAGAGGATGTTTCGAGACAAAGTTTGGCTATGTATGGATCATATTTTCAATCTTCTCGTTGAGGAAAAATGCAATGAATTTTTTAATGAAGATGAAAATGAGAATATTATAGATTTGAAAGAGGAATCCATACAATATATCTTGAGTACATCGGAAGAAACTCAATACCCTCAATTCAGTCTCAAGATTCGACTCGTGCCATAGAAATGTAAGATATGTATGATGTAAGTTGTTTTTCTCCTTTCCATGCACCAATGTTTGATGATGGTATGGAAAAAACTAATGAGCTTAATTTATTCCTCAATGCATGGGTGGATGATATCAAACATTAAGGAAAGTCTTCCTTTTTATTATTTTGTGAAAAATATCATAAATGCAAAGTAAATGAGATTCTTGAATCTACTATGAATATTCTTAATCTTGAAGACAATATTTCTACCATAGAGAATGATAGTAAAGAAAATGTTGAGCTAGTTTGAATTGACAATAATTGTTCCAAAAAAAAGTTAGAATGTACAAGAATCTTGTGAGTAGTTTCTAAGTCGAGATTATCTTGACTGTTTCGAAATACCTTTCCAATCTTGAACATGTTTCCATGCTATAAATTTTTTCAAAGATGATGAAGACCTCCATGCCAATGATGTGTACCCTATTTTTAAAATCACTTACTTAGAAAAAAAGTGAAATTTTCAAGAATTTGTTAATAAAGAAGTGAATCATCTTTTATCAACTCCTCTAACTCGCCTCAATGATTCAAGAGATGATTTTATGTTACATTTCAAATATGATTAATGTTTCTAGGATAAATGAAATGTTTCCACTTTCAAGAATATGGAGGAATGGTTTCCCATGATCACATAACATCAAGTAGAAGTAGTAAGATATGAGAATTTCAAACAGGTAAAAAAAATTTCATTTGATGCAAGAATGTTTTTAGTGTAACGTAAGTATGAGTATGGAATTTTGGTTTATCTCCTTCTCAAACCATGAAAATCCATCACATGATCATGGTATGATCAAATAGTGATATTTTTTCTTCAGAGGTTGAATTCATCCCATTTTTCCATGATGGTATGTAATTTTCCCAACCTATTTCTGGGTATGTGTATATTATTTCCCCACCTCTATAAATATCCCTACCTTGTAATATAGTTGCCTTCTCTTTCATGTGTTATTTTGCACTTTTGGTTTGTTTCCATTTTGTATGTTTGTTCATGTGTGTGTGTGTTTGGAAGAAATGACTCCATAAGCCCAATAGATAAGGCACTAGTCCATGAAGTGACTTTATATTCTAGGATTTTGCTTTCCTATCCTCATTATGCTTGATATAGGACAAGTCCCCAAGCTAGAGCTATTTATTGTCATGTTTTTTTACAATGGAAAAATCAATGTTGAAACATGACAACTTAACTCTAGTGTCAATTTTTGTTCTTGAAAACCTCCCTAGATAAGTATGCCCTCTCTATGGTGTCGATCTTATCCTTACAACCTTTATACATGTTTTCCATACCTCATTCCATTCAAAGGTAATGATTTTTAAGGTGGATTCTTTAAGAGGCCTAGAAAGGATATTTTAGCCTTTCCAGGACATTTGCGCATCCTCTGGGATAGATGTGATATCCCTAAACCATCCAAAGAAGTGGTTTCAAGGAGTTAATAATTCAATATAACTGGCTTAGGAATATTTAGGAAGGTTTTGGAAGTTTAGGAACAAGAAAAGTTAAAGCTTTTTTTAGGATGAGGGAGTTTGTACTCTTAAATGTTACCTGATTTTCAAGAGATGATTCCAAGAAATTCATAAGAAGTTAGGATGAAAAAAATTACTAGTTGGAAATATTCAAGCATGATCTACATGATGGAACTTTCGTATTTTTGATAAGACTCTGGTACTTCTCTGCACAACTCATTTTCAACAGACATGCCTAGTTTTCCCAAGAAAGAAGGATATTTTTTAGGTTTTTTTACAAATAATTGAATCTTAAGAACCATCCCATTGTATTAATAAGTATATTTGGTGTCAAAATAATATATGGGTTCATAAAAATGACCTCCTAGAGCTCTTAAAACCTCACTAACAACTCTCTCTATCTCTTATGAGGTATGTTTTTCATACTTAGTAAATTTTCACCTCCAATTGGATAGAGGTAAAAATAAAATTTTCTCCTCTCTTTACCCTTGTGTGATTTTCTAGATGACCCAGCTCTAGCTCTTTGGTGCTTAAATGCTAGTTTTCCCTCTTTCCCCATCATCCAATCAAACCCTGCCACTTATCAAGCACATATGAGGGCACATATTTTTACCCCTCCTATCCCTATCCATTGGGGATAAAGGGAACAAGAAAATGTTCCACATGCTTTGAAGTTTTAAAACTAAAAATAAACTAACTATTTTTTCCTACTTCTTTTCACTTCTACCTCTCCCATGAAGAAAAAACATTGTCATAAAGTTTTAAAAAACAAAACAAATTCTAGTTGCCTCATTTTTCAAAAAATAATCCTTTATTTCTATCTCAAGAATTCAAAAGCCTAAAATTTTTCTAGAAACCATTCCCAAATTTCTTCAGAGTGACCATATGCTCCAAAACATAAAAATTCATATCTTGTAAACTAGTGAATGAATCTGAACATGATTTTCATATTTTTTCATCATCAAAAGTGCCCACAATAATAAAGTAACAAAAAATAATACTATGCACTTTTTTATTAATGGTAGAAAACCCTAATTTAATTTCCTAGATAATGCTTTCTCGGTTTCCAAGAATTTCAACAGTGGATCGAGGTGAAATTTTGAGCGAAGGTCCTGAAGAGAGCCTAATCCAATGATGTAATTTTTATTACAATCCAAGGTGGAAATTTTTGTTTCAAAAATAGTAACTTACTAAAAGTAACAATTCTTCTCGAATAAAGGCACTCATGAACATTGAAAATGATAAACTAGGAAATTTTGACCAAAAAGGAAAAAACACATCAAACATAAAAGGTAATTACTAAAAATAGAAAGTTTATAAAAATTGAAAATCATCATCAATATAGTTGATATGAATATTTAATAGGGTTGAGAATTTATAATTTGATAAAAAACATGCAAAACATCCCAAAATAGCAAGTCCTAGTTTAACCTGCTAAAAATTGAAAGTTTTCATTATAGCGACATAAAGTTGTAGTTGGATCCATTTTCAGTCATCGCTATAGTTTTTTACATCTCCATATGGTTGTGAGATAGTTTCATAGCATAAAAATTTCAACTCACTCTTCATAGGGATCCCAAGGCATCACTCAAGTCACAATTGTGTATGGGAGTAGGACGAAACACCACAGGCACAATAGCTTAAGTCTATGGGCATTGTGTAGTCATAGGATATTTTAAAAGAGTCAAGATATTAGTTTAAATTCATACTAAGTGATTCATCATAACTCATCAATCAAGTTTGAGCCATTCACACGTCCTTAGCAAGCTAGTTGAGTTGCACTCGATGAGTCAGGGAGTTGACCCAAGTGAGTTGGGGTATTTGAGTGAGCTAAATGAGTTGTTCAAGGTGATGTTTTTGAGGTAAATAATTATAGGAAGGAGTTATAAAGAAAGAGTGATTTATTGCAGAACATTTCTCTTCAAGGGCATCCAAGTGTTTCTTCTCTAATTAAAAATATTCCCTATATGATCAAGAGTCGGTTCAACAACAAGCTCCTGAAAGTGCTGAGGTGAATGATATTGTGTCAACTCATGAAGAGCCATTTATAATGATTTAATAAATGATAAAAAATGAGCCAAATAAAATGTAGATTTATATAATGCCTAGTCTCAAAGTAATCTTAGAAAAATTTAAGTCCAAGTGAAAAAAGAAGGCCAAGATAACATCCCACTTCTTCAAAGGGGAATTTTAGGTAATCAGAATGTTGAAATTGTTAGACATAAGAATGAAAATCCCATTGAGGACATGAATCATTCAAACTATGAGTTAAATCACATATCATTGAATCAATATTCACATGAGGGTGACTCTCATTTATCAAGGAATATGTTTCCTGCCTCCTCGCTTCAAAAAAGGAATACAAGTAAACAATTATATAGTTGAAGGAACATGTAAAATCCCCTAATGCTCACATTCCATATTTCTTGGAGCATGATCCAATATATTCTCTTTCTATAGAAGGAATTCCTTTGATCAAGTAGTGTTGATTAAGAGGTGGTTTAGAAATAACAAGGATACATGATGCGGTGAAGGCCAATAAGAAGTGGATTTAGAAAATAATTGAGTAAGGAAAGGCAAGGAATTTTTTCCATATGTCATTTCTCTCATAAAGTATGTTATTACAACTTTATTAGAAGTAAAGAAAGAAAAGGATGAGTTTATAAATGAGGTTTTCCCACTAGTATCTAATATGTATTCCTTTGAATCTTACACCCTCATGATTACTAACATGTTTGTATCAGATTCTGAGAGAACTTGTATCAAGTTTGGATCCACATCATGGATGTGAGATATGAAATTCTCAAAAATTAATCTTTGAGTTAGACTCTTGTGGACAACATGCTTTCAATATATTGAATGATGTCTATAATTGTGTTCCAAAACTTAATTTCCCTCTTCTCACTGAGGAATCATCATTAGAAGAACTCATTGTTTCTTTCCAAGAGTTGGTCAAGAAAGAGGCATGTGACTCTCTTTCCTTTAATGAAGATAACTTAGAGTCCCCGCCAACATCGAGAGTTGTATGTATAAAATTTCAAAGGATCATGAGGGATGGCTCTTGGCCAATGCAAAAGGATCAGTGATGTTCTCAAGGCATGGAATAAGGTGTTGGGATTCATTTTTATTCTAGAGGTAGGTAATTTGGCACTTTCAATAGCTCAATTCAACAAGGAATTCAAGGAATATGATCCCATTCAAAAAAGTCTCATCACAAAGCATGAATCGTAAAAATTATTCATCGTAGGGAGTTTATTCATTAGATATGGACACTTATTCCCTCTCTCTCTCTTTCTCCCTTTTGTCCTATCCCCTTTCTAATTCTTCATTGTGCATAATCGTGATATTTAGACTCATTCACTTAAGTGAATTTCTACAATTGAATTGTAAAGTTACATTTTATTTATAAAAGGGCACTCATTTCTCATTTACTAGGAAAATTTAAAGTCACAAGTTGAATGAGGTCATTAATAGTCATTTGGGGGTAGATGAAAGGTCAATTCACATTGCTATAAATTGGGATGGCTTCTCCATTCCAAAGGATCTTGAAATTTTCAAAATTTAGTTCTTGGTAGTAATTGTGGATTATGGTTTAGGTGTTGAGTTTTTTTATCACCAACATAAGTAATAAAATCTACATTTCTTCCATTTATATTTTCATGGGTTCCTTTATTTTCTCACGTTTATGGACTTTGTAATCATAGTGATCAAGAAAGAGATTTGTATATTTGATGGATGATTCTAAGAACTGCGTGTCTAGGTTTATTAGTCTCACTAATGGATTCATTTTTACTTTCCTCTAGTTTAATATTGAACTACTTTGGTTATTGACAGTGAACTATGTGATTTCCTACTCACATAATAACCTCCCCTTTCTTAATTTCTCTCCTTTAACTCCCATTGCAGTAATTTCCTCCATTATACCCCATACACAAGCACTCTACCACAGGTTTAGTTAAGTGTTCATATGTGATCCATGGCATATTTTTCCACCCCAGAGCAATAGATAAGATTAGAATATTCTACATTCAATAATGGGAGTCTCCCATACATAAGAATTAGGGCATAACCCCATGAGTGTTAGTGGAAATAAAATACTTTTCCATATGAAAAAATATTTCACCAAAACCATCTTATATGATATATGTGCAATTGAAAGTTGTCAAGTATTTATTTTAGCTAGAGAAGAATGCTTCATTTTATAGGAGATGGTTTCAGATATTAGCATAGTGTTTAAAATACCACACTCGGTTTTCAATGTCACCGTGTTAACAATAAGGGAAAGGTACAAATGAAGAAATGAAAAATAATTAAAAGATCTCTATAGACTTGATCATAATACTTAATACTTGTGAAATGTGTGAAGTAGCTATGTGACTATGTTCTTAAGCTTTTTCTCTCCTACAATAAGTAATGTATGCACTCCAATATGCTTCTTATCAAATTGATTAATTATTTTTGGTTGGTTAAAATGTAATCTCAATGCAAGGAGGATATAGTTGGATCTAATAAGACTTAATAATATTTGAAGGCTTCTAAAAATAGAGGTAGAGGATCTTAGTAGGTTTGTGACAATTAAATCAGGGTTAAAATCATTATAATGACTTGAAATGGTTGAAGAATTTGTTGTATAAAAGGATAGAACGTTGTATCATCATAAGGGGAGCCAATATTTGTATTATGGAAAGTTTTCAAGGGTTATAAATGACTCAAGTATCTTATGAGTAGGCTATGTATGCAATAAGTTCTAAGAATAAGGTAAGAAGGAACAAGTTTTGATAAGACCATTAGGTGCATGAGAACCTTTTGCAAGGATAAGTATTTTCTAAATTATTACATGATTATTTGAGGCATGACATTAGTACAGGTCCCATAAATAAGGTTTGAGTTGATTAAATATGAAGAGAAGAAGGTATAGGCCCTGAGTGTGAGGAATTTTTGGTTATATAAGATAGGTTAGCATGTTTGTATGAAGATAAAAGTGGTATGAATGTGTTCAAAGGGAGCTATGTAATTTTTTAAAGATTAAAATTTAAGGACACAATTTGATGAAGTAACAAAAAATAAGAGGAAAAGTGTATCATATCAAGGGTTCATGCATTTTCTCATCAGGTCCATGGATCATATGTTGTCAAGGTGTGAGTGCAAAAACCAATGAGATTACAAGAAAGTAAGTTTATGTCTAAAATTTTTTGTTATTGTGTCTTGTAAAGTTTTTTCATGTCAATTTTTCATGAAGCATTTGTCATAGATGTCAAAGGGGGAGAATATGCTTAGAAACAAGAAGTGTTAGGTCTATAGGTTCTTTCTTGTATGGTTGTCATCAATCTTTCTGAAGGTGGTTTCCATTAATAATAAAGGGGAGATTGTTGGACATTGTGTCTCTATAGTTTTCATTGATGTCAAGTTCCACATTGATGTAAAAGGGAGTATTATGTGGATAGGTATCTCTATGATAGGTGTAACTCATAATCTAACTTGAAGGTTTATTGGTAGTGTCCAATCTTAGTGTCAATTCATGACGTCTTGGTCAACATGCATGGTTGAGTGCATGGTTCTATATTGTATGGTCATGATATGAGTTCCAAAGGTTTTTATGAGGTTTAGCATGCTCAATATGATGTGTGAAAGGTGTTAATGAGTTTGTAAGAGGTTTTTAAGGTCATATCTTATGATTCATGTATTGGTATAGGCCTAATAAGGCCTAATAATATAGCTAGCTTGAGAAGATGATGTGGAAACATGAAGCATGAAGAATATAAGTCTTTATAAAAAAATTTAAGGTCTATTAATGTGGTATAGTATGTGTTGGAGGTGTGTAAGGTTAGAATTCAACTCAGTAAATTACATGTATAAGGTCATTTTAAATCAATTAAGTGAAAATAAGGATAGAAAACATGGGTAAGTCTTAGTTTCTTGAGAGTTTCAAAGGTTCGGGGCATGTATGAGAGTTGAAAATAATGGAGGAGGTCATGATAGTGACGTGGACTAAGTTTGAAGACAAGGAAATGAGGATTATGCATGAAAATTCATTTTTGACTCTATCGAGTTCTCTTAGAGTACATTTCCTAGCTCAAGGTCATGTTTGGAGTGCTCATTTTCTTGTAAAATATTTGAATGGGGTATTATTAGTTGAGGCATGAAACTAAGAGTGTTTCAAAGTTGAAATGGAGTTAAATAATGTTCAGAGCTTTATGAATGATTGTTAAGAAGAAGAGGTGGTCAAAACCCTCCTAAAACCGTAACATCAAAGCAATAGGAGAGATTTATTGGTTTGTTATTAAAATTACGTGGAAATGATAATGTGATGATTTGGGCTTATAGATAATTCCTTTTTTCTCATTTGAGTGATGTTTTCATGCTCTAAGTTAGTTGGTAAGTTGAAGAAAAGTTTGTTTTTGTGAAGATTTGCTAGTACATGTGTGAGTTAAAGGTTTAATAAGAAGAAAAATTAATTATTCAAAGAATTTTTTATGTATTCTAATTTATCATGAAAATATTTTTTCAAGTTCAATGGAGAAATTTGAAGTGTAAGGTCTCATAATGTGACCTACCACTTGAGGGCTAGAGTGTGCAAAACTAGTCTTGTGGTTTGAGGTGTGTTTGATAGAAATGCATGTTTGAGAAGTGTTTTATGGACTTGGATAGCTGATGTAGGTAAAGCATGAGGTTTTGACTAATTTTTTTTTGACAAGATGAGGTGGTTTATTGCTTAATCCCTAATGGCCTAATTATCCCTATTAGGCTTCTCAAGAAGGTGTTTCAAAACAAGTGTGCTTGGTTAGCTTTCTCCATATGACATATACTTATGAAGACTCAAGAATGTATTTATAGTCCCTGATGATGTGTTACATTCATTGGTTGAGATTGGAAGTGATGATTAAGGTGATTGGAGCTTGATTTCTCAACACTTGGTTCTCGAGTTAATTTGGAAATTTTGAGAAGTTTTGGAGATTGGATTATTTGAATGCCTTTTGTCATATTTTGGAGGTTGAAGTGAGTTTTTTCACTTAGTATACTCTGAGATATTTCCATCTATATGCTACTTGGGTATTGTGAACTATTTTTATATGAGAATTTTCTCGGTCTTGTGGGGTGATTTTTAGTTTCTTACGACCTAGTTAAAGACGCTCTCCAAATGGAGTGTTTCATGATGATGATGGAGGTATAAAATGTTCTTGAGCATGATGATATTTGTAGGATAATTTTAATGAAGTGTTATAAGATTGTGGATTTTTGGTAAATATTTTATGATCCCTTGGAGTTCATTTTACATTCATTGGAGAAGAAGGCTTTTGTTTTAGGCCTTGTGAACCATCTTGGTTTGTCTAGGTTCTTGCTGACATAATGGATCTCTTGGAGTGATTTTATATGAGCGTTTAGATATTTTTTCATGTTATTATGAACTACCTTAATGGTCTTGGCTGACATGTGGTTGTTATGATGGGTTATGTATATAAATTGAAGTGTTTGTGCTCATTAGAGTTAGTTGAGTTGACGGGGATGTGAGCAAGTAAGAGGACGTGAAAGAAGAGTTTAGAGGGTTCAAATGAAGAGACAAAAAGAGAATGAATAGTTGATAAGAGTATAGCAGTAGGTGTTTAAGGTCATTAGACCTAATCAATGTGAATAAGTAAGTATGAGTGAAGAAGGAGAGAGGTCATTTTGAGAAGGTTTTGAGTGAGAGGATATGAACTTGTGATCACAATCAGTTGTTGGAGCAACACGTACTTACGTGATATTCATATTCAGGTTCTTTTTCATCCTAGGGGTTATATAATCCTTTCAAGGTTGGGACCTTGCTAAATAGGGGTTGTTACTCCTTGTGGGGTTCATGTCTCACTAAATAAATATTGTGTGATGTGTAATATTCATACAAGTCCTTTGTTTTGTGTAATATAAGAAGAGGTTCAGTGTGTTTTCTTCCCCTTGATGGTTTTTATCACATTATATATGGTGTTATTGTGTTCTCTCATGTTTGATGCATGTATGGATGGATGATATGTTACTTGATGATTTCTAAGATAACTAATAATATCGCATTAATATTACATGTTGAATGGATGAATTGTATAATGAATGTAAATAAGTTAAATGTTTTGTATGAGTTATTCAACCCCTTAGTCATTGTTCTTATAACACCCAAGTGTAATAATTGGGTCCCAGAAACAAGGTCTAATGAGGTACCCATATACAATAATTGGGAAAAAGAGAGTTACCATGGATATAGAAAACACTGCAAGGTACCCAAAACCAATAAAATAACAATAAAGTAGAGAAATAAAAATCCTATTGAAATACATCCTAAGAAGCAAAACTCAAAAAAGTGTAATTTATTAAAGAAGAATTTTGGTTTGCACTTGTTCTAGATCCACTGCTTGATCACAAAACTCAAAATCAATTCCCACCGTGATATAAAAAAATATCTCAAAATAGAAGAATATCAATAGAGTCTCTCGACACCGTAATTTTATATTATATCTACCCTCTAAAAGGATAACACTCTCAAAAACTAATCAAGGAGATTATCGAGAGGTGATGTCAAAAATATAAGAAATCACCAAACATAATTCGATCTAATACTAGAATATCAGGTCCACTAACTACAAAAGAGAAAGGAACATGATACCTAAAGAATAGGGATTAACACCACACCCTCTCATATTATTGAATGGGTGGAGTGACACTTATAAGTTTGTATGATTATACACGCCACTACTAAAACACTAACAAGATGACACTATTATTCACTAAAATATCTTCCCACAAGAGAGACTATCATCATGACTAAAAAGTGTTGAATATATATATATATATATATATATATATATATATATATATATATATACATACAAAATATCTAAAAATGAGATACACTCTAAACCTAATAAAAAAATTTAAAACAAGGATCATTACAATGTAGGAGGATAATTGGATCAAGAATTTTAATGGTGGAGGATACATGTCTATAGAATCATCTCAATATATTCTTACATCGTCATCAAAAGTAATCAAATATCTATCCCAAATGAACATAGATGGATGACAATATGTATGTATATGATTTGGGGTAAATTTCATAATTGTAGCATACAAAGGAACATCTGAATGGGTGTCAAGATGATCATGTATGATAGCTTAAATATTAGGTTTCTTAGTCTTGAGTAAAGGTTTAGAAATCATGTGTAGCTCGTGATCCTAAAAATATTTGAATGAACAAAAATAATAGCTCTGTCAATGAGTGATCCTAGTGAATTACCTATAAGAAAACAAATCCCATGGCTTGAATACCATTTAATAGGATGAATAGGTGAAGCAATACCCTATGAATTTCTTCCAATTGTAGAGAAATAATCAAACACTTTGGGTAATTATCTACTCTTAGTTACATACTACTATTCATATGATTCCTAAGCAAGAAAGGTACTAATTAACCTATGCCTTTGGATACCTTTCTTTTCTTTCTATTGCTACTTTCAGTCTTACACCCTTACTTGCTCAATTTTCCTTTTCATTCTTTGAAAAATTTCATCCTAGACGCCAATACCTGCCACTCAGGATGCCAGTTCAAGGAGCCCTCATCCAATATGGGTTCCCCTATCCTCTTTGTACTTTAATAACAATTTGTTGTCCTTTCTATCCATTTGAGCATCTTATCTTGTTGGTACTCAAACATTTTGGGGTCATTACGAAATCCAAGAAAGGGAATAATATAAATATAAAGTTATGTGATCATAATAAATGTTGAATCACTAAGCATCTACTATCTCCACCCAAAGTTTCATCCATAAAGGCATCTAAGTGCTCCATTACATCCATCTAGATCCATCACAAGGGATGCAAGGGCAGGTTTTCTTCATACACTTCATAGGAGGGAAATTAATTTTATTCCATGCATTTCCACGCACCCATGTGTCCAAAATAAGTACACTGGGTTCCCATGGAACCCTTGTCCCTCTCCAGTGCCCAGGTCACAACTTATCTATCTAGATCTACATTTTTCTCTACTCTAGTGCGATGGTTAGTGCTTCGGATTTTTTCAGCTTCTAGTCTTGTACACCTTCGATAACAATGTGAATCAACTAATAGATCTTACCCTTATTTGCACATTAGGGTTTAATTATTTATTACTTATCTTGATTTGATATATTTATATATTTCATTATTGTATTTTATTTATTGCTAATATAACACCGGATTAGGTTGTGTATTTAAATTTTAGCTTAATAATTTTGGTGAGCCCGAATGATTTCACGCTTAAGATCCTCATTTTTTTCTATTTCATGGGTTGTACGATTCCTCAAATTTCCTTTTTCTGATTTACTTAAGAAGCATCCCAATTACCAAGTTTTTATGAAAAACCTTAGGCGCCATGTATCTTCCTTAAGATGCGCCACCATATGAAATATGTCCTATCTTCGATTGTTTATCTAACATCCCTAGTCTTTATGATCCTCTAACTAATCAATCTATGTGGGACTCAATTCAATCTTTACATTATTTATTTCAAGAAATTTTTTAGGCTATGGAATCCATGATTACATCTCTTAAATATGAAATCCAACATCTTAAGGATGTTTCTCAGGCTTATGTTTGTTCTCCTTCTACATCCCATCTTCCTTCTATGTTGTCTACATGTGATTATATTAGTGAGACTCAAGTCATACCAAGACGAGGTCCTCTCACCTTTTATCATAATGCTACACAACATGACATTCTTATTGAGCTCCTTATTTATCAATTGATCACTTTATCATCTACTCAAGGCTATCCTCCATACCAAATCGCAAAAAAACAAGGTCACCCATTTTGTAATTATAATTGAGTCAATGGACATAATGAAAATGACTGGTATGCTTTATGAAAAAGAATCAAGCTTCTTTAGCGTTAAGGATTTATCTCATTCATTGTACAACATTTTGTTGCATGCCCATCTACAATTGTTACATCCCAATGGGTTCTAAATTTTATTCATCTATATCTAATGAGTATCATGCCATCATTTCTAAGGTTCCTTCTATAGAGAATAAAGAACCGTCTAGCCAACTACCTCTCAAAATCAATATAGCAGCCCCTCCTTTCAAGTCATCTATGGCATTACCAAGTCAAATTATGCAACCGTATCTAAAAATAAGTCCACCTTATTATACTATAAATTCTTCTATAGCATCATCAATCTCATCTAAGTTAACTCCATTTAAGATTCCTTTCCTTCCTGATCCACTTCCTTTTCTAATTAATTTTTTCAAAGTAACTACCCCTTCTATTGATGATCAATACACATTACAAACTTCACCACCATCACATGGTCCTGTTGTTTTTTCTTCCACACCTACCTCCACCACTTCATGCCAACTTGGTATTTGGTAGGTGACTCCTGTAATCTTACCTTCTAATGACACACTTGTTTCTTGTGATTCTTACATGACTGTTGAGAGATCTCTTACAATAAGATCCTCATTTCATCTTTGCATATTTACCTATTAAATCATCACTCATACACACATACATAATATTTCATCAAATGAAACACTCATCATCACAAAATTTGGGGGATTCGCACTTACTCCCCCACCACACATTTTATCATTATCAACTATCATACATCTTACACGCATCACATCTAGTCTTATACATTCATCATACACATCTTGATACATTTCTATCATTATTTCCCAAAGACACACTCTTCTTCTATGGTTCACAATTGAATTTTGAGGGCATACAATAAACATGAACCTCACACACTACATTGTAGAAACTACATGTTACACATCCTCACGCATTCTACACCTTTGTACATAAACATCATTTTCCTCTTACATCTAATCTGCATTTATTGCATTATGTGCTTTATACACCTATACATTGTACACATTCTCTACAATAGATTATTATACAATTTATATCATTCAAACTTATATAATATACACATCTTGGATTACACACTATACATTTTACACATTACCTACCTTACACATCACATGAAATTTTCTCATCACCACAACTATTACACATATTCAACATTTTACTCATCTCCTTTTATATGCTGCACTCACTACTAAAGACACACTTTAGTCCCTCAATATATACTCAAGTGCTGAGGGTTTACCAATCAAATGGACTTCATCAAACTCACACTCTTTTTAACTCGATCATTTTTATCATACTATGTGACATTCACACATATTGTCATAGAAACTTGTAAGTTAAATCATGATGCCTTTATAGCAACTTATTGTTTGTGATATACGCTATTTGCTACATCATCATGCTTTCTGAATCTCATTCATATAGTTTGTGATATAATATTTGTGCTACATCATCACGCTTTTGATCATTTTATCCATAAACTTTATGCTAAATCATCACACAATATACATTCCCTATGTCGCATTCAATATCATCTATACATCCCTTTAACAATCAATACTTCATTCATCAAATCCTCGCTAACACACTCATCACATGATTCAGACCACTTCCTAATGATGCACTCTTATTTACGGTTCATTATTGAATACTGAGGGGGCATAAATAAATGAACCTCATTACATACATTTCCATCCACCCAGGGGGCATGTTGTTCCTATCATTAACATTGTATTCCATTACGTACCATCCACAACATACTTCATATCTTGGTTGCACATAGTCTTTCTTACATTTACTTGTTATATGTTTTTATTGTTACACATGCTAGATATATATCTTATATTACATTATCTTTATCATACACACATGCACATTTAATTTCTTTCTAGTTGTAATCACAAAATCTACAAATCATTACACGTAACATGGATGCTTGAGTAGTTCCTCATACTAGTATAGGTGTTATGTTTCATGTTGTTTATAGAAAACTCCTTTATCAGATTATAGATGATTTGACATACTTTTTATCTTTCTACCATGCTAATGGGTGCTTCATGTCTTACATTTATTATACGGGACTATTTTCCACCATGCTTATCTCATTACATTGTTTTTCATTTTTTTCATTATATTCTCTTTTTTGTTCCCACTATGGCCTTGATTATCTTGCAACATCGTGAGTTATGTCCCATGTTTGCAACCTAATTTTCCCGGTCTACATTTCCTACTTACGTGTTTACATATTTTGTGCGTAGCTTACATTTCATCTTATATATGAGTGTTTGTCTTTGATTGTACTAAAAAAATTCCTAGCCACTTATTGTGTGCCTTGGTTTCTACCAAGCACATTCCCTTCCTCCTGTAAGGAACAATTTCAATACAGTGGTCCTGTCCTCTTTTGGGCCGCATACTCCTTCTTGGATGTCACATACACTACAAATGGGGGGCATCATATGGGTGAATTAGTCACCCCATACAGAGTTAAACACAACACTATACCGGTAGAACACGCTTTTAGTTTTGATAGGGCTCATAATCAAACTTGGGTCCTTAAACCAATGGCCTTTCCTAGATTCCCAGAAACTAGGGGGAAATACAATGGTCTTCTTAGGAATACTAGTAACCAGGGGACAATTACACAGTTCTTCAACATTTCACAAAGTATTTTGATAGGGAATAGATTCCTTTAGAACTAGGAGTTTTTTACACTGGAGGTTTTATAGGGAGAGATTCCTTAATACATACAAACCATTTGCAAAGATGTTTTGCACAATAGGAAGCATTAAAGGTTGGCGGATAACACCAAATAGTTATCCCTAAAATTATTCCATTACATTGGTGTGAGATCACCTGAAAAACTCATGTATCAACGTCATATTCAGGATCCTTTCTACACTCTTTCCTCATCATAGATCAGGTGCACATGTTCCTTTTTTACACTTTTTCATTTTACATACTTTCCTTAAGCACTTTTTATATATTTTTATCATATACATGCATATTTGACTACTTGCCAACTTGTCTTTTGCAAGTCTGTCAATATGGGAAGTGGTAGTAAACATCACCACAGCATTACAACAACAATAACAACATCACACACATTGACATTAACACCGCTTACATCATGACACATACACATGTGTTTTCTCGCCCTAAGTTTTTTCATCAATTTATGCACTTTCTCCTCCTTACCATTCATGCTTCACATTTTTATTATTCCACGCTTTGTTTAGTCCCTCTACACACTTACATCATTCATCTACATGGTTATTAGGTACACATCTCTATCTACTTTATGTTACCGAGATTTCCACTTACCAACATAAAAGAGGGGGCAAATATAGACAAAAAATCATGCTCTTTGGGTAATTATCTAGTCCCAGTTGTAGACTACTATTCATATGATTCCTAAGTAAGATTAGTACTAATTACCCCATGACTTTGGTTAACTTTATTTTCTTTATGTTGCTACTTTCAATTATACACCCTTACTTGCTCAATCTGCCTTTTTAGTCTTCAACATTTTTCATCCTAGACACCAAAGTGCCCATACCAAGACGCCAGTGCTAGGTGACCTCATCCAATATGGGAGCCCATGTCCTTTTGTACTTCACTCACACTTTTTGGGTCATTTTTATCAATTTGAGCATCTTAGATTATTTGTAGTCAGCCTTGTCGGGGTTAATTACGAAATCTAAGCAAGAGAATCATATAAATATAAAGTTATGTGATCATAATAAAGGATTAATCACTAAACATATACTATCTCCACCTAAGGTTACATCCATAAAGGAATATAAGATATTCATTACATCCATATAGATCCATCACAAGAGACACAAGGATAGTTTTCTACATTAACTTCATAGGAGGGAATTTCATTTTATTACATGCACACATTTACTACATTTCTTTACATATGGATACTTGCTCACTATCTAAGTGCAACTTGCATAAGAGAAATCCAAGGAAAATTCCACACAAACACATAACTAGATTGGGTCCGATATGTATTGTAGAACTCAGTGTAAGTCCACCATTGTGGCGGATGAGGATAATTTGACTCCCATTCTCGCATCTTTATTTTTTAGGATTTTCTATTTATTTGAGGGTTTTGTAGGTTCATTGTTTATTGAAGGTTTTTATGACCTTAGAGATATTCGTGTGAATCCATAGAGAAAAAATTGAGAATCAACGAATATATTACGACCTTGTGAATTTGGGTTTCGAGCATTTCCATGAGACCTAGGTTCCTAGAATCAGTGCCCAGGCACCCATGGGTGCCTTTTTCCCTCTCCGGTGCCCCCTCCATCTTATCTATCCATATCTTCTTCTTTTTTACTCCAGTGCGATGGTTAGTGCTTTGGATTTTTTTAGTTTCCAATCCTATACACCTTCGGAAACACCGTGAATTAACTAAGGAATCTCACACTTCTTTGTACATTAAGGTTTCATTATTTATTGCTTAGCTTGCTTTGATATATTTTTGTACTTCATTATTGCATTTATTTACTGCTACTATAATATCATATTAGGGTGTCTATTTACATTTTATCTTAATCATTTTGGTGAACCCAAATGCTTTCACGCTTAGGATCCTCATTTTTTCTCTATCATGGGTTGTACAATTCCTCAAATTTCTTTTTCTGATTTACTTAAGATGCATCCCAATTTCTAGGTTATTCTATAAAAACCTTAGACACCATGTATCTTCCTCAAGATATGCCGCCACATGAAATAATTCCTATCTTCAATCATTTATCTGATGACCCTAGTCTTCATGATCCTCCATCTAATCAATCCATGTTGGACTCAATTCAAGCTTTGCATTATTTATTTTAAGACAAATTTTAGGCTATGGAATCCACAATTACATCTCTTAAATCTAAAATCCAACATCTTAAGGACGCTTCTCAGGCTCATGTTTGTTCTCCTTCTACATCCCATCTTCATTCTATGTCTTCTACATGTTCTTATATTAGTGAGCCTCAAGTCATACCATTACCAAATCCTCTCACCTTTGATCGCAATGCTACACAACATGACATTCTTACTAAGCTCCTTAGTCATCAATTGATCACTTTACCATCTACTCAAGGTTATCCTCCTTACCAACTTGTAAAATATCAAGGTCGCCCATATTGTAATTATCATTGAATCAATGGACATAATGACAATGAATGTTATACTTTACGATGAAGAATCAAGCATCTTGAGCATCAAGGCTTTATCTCATTCATTGTACAACATTTTGCTGCATGCCCATCTACAATTGTTACATCCCAATGGGTTCCTAAATCTGATTTGTCTATATCTAATGAGAATCATGCCATCATTTCTAAGGTTCCTTATATAGATTCTTAAGAACTACCTAAGCAACCAACTCTTAAAATCAACACAAGACTACCCCATCATTTCAAGTCATCTACGGAATTACTAAGTCAAAATACACAACCACCTCAAAAATCAATCCACCTTCTACGATAAAGTCTTTTGTAGCATAGTCAATCCCACCTAAGCTACCACCATTTAAGATTCTTTCCCATCTTGTTCCACTTCTGTTTCCAATTCATTTTGTCAAAGAAACTTCCCCTTCTACTGATGATCAGAAAAAAATTCAAAATTCACCACTATTGCATGGTCATGTTGTTTATTTTTCCACACCTACTTCCACTGTTTCATGCCAACTTGGTCTTTGGTAGGTGACTCTTATAATCTTACTCCCGATGAAAACTTGTTTTCTTCTCGTTCTTACATGATTGTTGAGGGATATATTACAATAAGACCCTCATTTCATCTTCACATCTCTACCTATTACATCATCACTCATACACATATACATAATATTTCATAAAATAACACACTCATCATCACACACTTGGGGGCATTACACTTACTCCTCGCCATACATTTTATCATTATCAATTGTAATACATCTTACAAGCATCACATATAGTCTATTAAATTCATCATATATATCTCACTACATTTCTATCATTTATTTCCCTATGACACACTCTTGTGCTATGGTTAAAACTTGAATTTTGAGGGAATAATATACACATGAACCTCACCTTATTGCATGGTAGATACTATATGTTACACATCCTCACACATTCTACACCTTTGTACATACACATCATTTTCCTCTTACATCTACTCTGAATCATTCACATTTTGTGCTTTATACACCTATACATTGTACACATTCTCAACAATACATTCTTATACTCTTTATAGCATTCACACTTATATAATCTACATATATTAAATTACACACGCACATTTTACACATTACCTAACTTACACACCACATGGCATTTTCTCACCACCACAAATATCACACATATTCAAAATTTTAATCATCTTGTTTTACACACTACATTCACTACCTTAACACAATTTAGTCACTGGTCCCTACTCAAATGTTGATGGTTTACCAATCAAATGGACCTCATCACACTCACACACTTTCTCAAAAAATATTTTTTATCATACATTGCAATATTTGCAAATATCATGATATACGCTGGTAGGATAAATCATCACACCTTTCTAGCATCTTATCCATACACTTCGTGATATACGATATTTGCTACATCATCACATTTTCTAGCATATCATTCATATAGTTTAAGATATATGCTTTGTGCTGCTACACATCATGCTTTCTATCATTTTTTCCATAAACTCATGATATACACTCTAGGTTAAATCATCACATGATATTCATTCCCTACGCCTCATTCAATATCGTATATACATCCCGCTAAAAATCAATAATGCATTCATCAAATATCTCACTAACACACTCAACACATCATTTAGATCACTTCCGATGACCCACTCTCATTGCATAAATAAATGAACCTCATTGCATACATTTCTATCCACTCAAGGAACGTGTTTCTCCTATCATTCACACTACATTCCATTTCATACCATCCACCACATAATACATATATGTTTTATACTTAGTATTTCTTACATTTTCTTGTTATACGTGTTCATCTTATTACACATGTTATATAAATATCTTATATATCATTATCTTTATCATACACACATGCACATTTACTTTCTTTCTAGTTGTGATCGCATACTCTATAGATATATTACACGCAACATGGATGATTAGCATAGTACCTTGTACCAGTCCCAAAAAATAGCTCCTAGGGGCATCCAATTTTGTACACTATAGGTTATATTATTTCATAGCACACTACTTTATCATATTATACATGATTTGACATACTTTTTATCTTTCTAACATGTTAATGGGTGCTTCATGTCCAAATTTTTTTATGTAGGCCTATTTTCCACCAAGGTGTTATGTGTTACATTGTTTTCCATTATTTTTCATTATATGCTCTTGTTTATGGGCTTTTCCCTTTGTCTTTTGTACACACTTTTTTGTTTACGGCTAGTATGGCCTTTAGTATCTTTCCACATCGTGAGTAATTTCCCATGTTTACAGCCCACCCACTTTTCACGGTCTACATTGTCTACTTGTGTGTTTACACATTGTATGTGTAGCTTACATTTCATCTTGTACATGAGTGTTTTTATTTGATTTTACTAACACTCATTTTTCCTAGCCACTTATTTGCATGTGCCCTGGTTTCTACCAAGCACATTCCCTTCCCCCTGTAGGACACAATTTCAGCACAACGGCAGTTCGGTCCTTTAGGGCGCACACTCCTTTAGCGATGTGACATGCACCCCAAATGAGGGGGAATATCATATTGGTGAATCATTCACCCCATAGAGAGTTACACACAACATGTTATCAGTAAATCATAGTTTCAATTTTGACAGGGCTCAAAATCGACTTGGGTCTTTAGAATGTGGCCTTTCCTAGATACATGAAACTAGGAGCAATATAATGGTCTTTCCTAGAATGTCAATAACTGGGGACAATTACATAGTTCTTGAACATGTCACGAAGCATTTCGATATGATAGGGAATCCTTTAGCACCGGTTATTTACACAATGAATTTAACAAGTCGAGATTCCTTAGCACATACACACCATATGCGGTGGTTTTTTACAAAGTGAGATGCAGTTAAAGGTTGGTGGAAGACACCGGATAAGTGTCCCTACACTTATTCCATTATAATGGCATGAGATCACCAAAAAAATTGTGTGTCGACATCATCTTCAGGATCCTTTATACACTCTTTCCTCATCACGAATTAGGTGCACATGTTCTTTTTCACACTTTTTCAATTTATATACATTCCTTACATGATTTTTACATATTTTGATCATATACATGTGTATTTGACTACTTTTGGATTCTCTTTTGCAGGTCCTTCCATATGGGAAGTGGTAGTCAACATCACCACAACACCACCAACAATAAAAACAACATCACACACATCGACATCGTCAAAATGGGCATATCATGAAACCTACACATACATTTTTATGCTAGGTTCAAGTTCATTAATTTTTTCACTTTCTCCTCCTTAGCATCAACACTTGACATTTTTATCATTCCACACTTTGTCTAGTCCCTCTACATTCTTACATCATCGATCTACATGGTTATTAGGTATGCATCTCTATCTACTTTATGTTACTACACTTTCCTCTCACCAACATAAAGTGGGGGAAGATGTTGACATAAAATCATGAACTTTGGGTAATTATCCAATCCTTGTTATATACTACTATTCATATGATTCATAAGTAAGAACAATACTAATTAACCCATGTCTTTAACCACCTTTCTTTGCTTTCTATTATTACTTTCAATCTTACACCCTTACTTATTCAATATGCCTTTTAAATCTTTGACATTTTTCATCCTGGATGCCATCACGCGCCAGACCAAGACAATAGGGCCAGGTGACCTTGTCCAATCTAAGCAACCCTATCCTCTTTGTACTTTGTTCACACTTTTTTGTCCTTTACATACATTTAAGCATCTTATATTTTTTGTAGTTTGTCATTTCAGGTTAGTTACGAAATCCAAGCAAGGGAATCATATGAATATAAAGTTATGTGATCATAATAAAGGACAAAACACTAAAGATCTACTATCTCCACATAAATTTGCATCCATAAAGACATCTAAGATCTCCATTGCATCCTTATAGCTCCATCACAAGGGACACAGAGATGGTTTTCTACATACACTTCATAGGAGGGAAGTTCATTTTATTTCATGCACACATTGACTACATTTCTTTACATCTAGTTATTTTCTCTCTATCCAAGTTCGACCGACAAAAGAGTAACCTAGGGAAAAAAATTCACATACACACGTAACTACATAGGATATGAGATGTAGTGCGGTGCTCAATTTTAACTCCACCATTGTAGTAGAGCTGAGGAAAGTCTAACCTTTTATTCTACATCTTTCTTTTTAGGATTTGATGTTTATTTAAGGGTTTTGTAGGTTCATTCTTTATTGCATGTTTATTGCAATCTCGGAAATATTTTTGTGAATCCATATTGATAAAAGGTGAGCATTTGCAAAGTAGTGCCCACTTTTTCTAGCCTCTATGATCTACTCAATTCTTAAACCACAGTTATGGATTTTGGATATGTTGGTTTGCTTTCTTGAACACGTATGGTTTTGGAGCGCGTAGCACAAATTTAACTAGATTAGTAGGTTGACACCTTTTATTTGATATTGTGGACACTAACACTTTTCTATGTGATTTAGGTAAAATTGATACATGTTGGATAATTAGTTAGTCACATACCTTGATTTTGTAACGTATTCATTTTGCTGATAAGGATACATGATGACATGGTGATATGACATGATATGTATTGTAATACCTAACATACGACGAATTGTGTGAGATTGTGCATTCCACATTGATTATGGTGATATCATTAATTTACATGTTTGAATCTATTCTCTTAGTGAACAGATAGTTTACTCGTGTATTGGACAAACGTGGTTAATGTGTGCAATGAGTGTGCAGGTGACAGGTCATAGGAGAACGTGGGATTCAGACTAGCTACACAATCTTGCACAAGTAGCCCATGGGCTGAGTCCTAGCCATGTTCTTTGTGTGAAGCCTTAGTATAGGTGATTATTATTTTGGGCACTATGAGTGACCCCAATGTATGTAATGTATTGTGCTTTGAATTATTAATTTTGGTTAGGGTAGTTGGTTATGATGTAAACTTGTTTTGGGAGTTAATAACTCCTCTTTCTTTTAATTTGTTGATAATGTTTAATGTGTCACTTAAGCATAAGGGCTTAGGGTCACATGTGAGACCCTTGGGTGGTCCCCACACCCTCTACCCTTGTGCCAAAAATGCAAAACCCGAAATTGGGGTATTTTGGGCATTTTTGGGGGTCCCTTTATAGCTTGGGAGTTCCCCCAAAACAAAAAATGAGCCCTTGGACCCTACCTAATGGGTAGGGGGGCTTATTTTCAAGGCTTGAGGGAGTTTTCCCTCCCTTTTTACCTCTTGTTTGGTCACATCCATGTAAGGGATGTGGATTGGAGTGTTTATCAAAAGTTGCTCTTATTTTGTCTTGCTAACATTTTAGGGAATTTGGGAGAAGAGGGAAAAAGATAATTTCACCCTTTCTCTCTTTTGTTTTGGCATCTTTGACCTTGTTGAGGGAGAGGGGTGACACATGTCACCCCCTCATTTGTGAGGATACTTGCTTTCTCCTCTTCAAATTCCCATCCATGGGAATGGGGAGGGACTTTTTTTTTTTGGTTGGTTCTTCTTTTTGGAGCTTTGGCTTGGTGCTTGAGAAATTGGAGCTTGAGGATTTCTTGAAGAAGAAGGTTGAAAAATATTGTTTTTGTGAGCTATTAGAGGTAACTTGTTGAGCTCATTTAGGTGGTATGTTCCTTTACTCAATCTTAGTTTGCTCATAGTTGGATTATTTGTTTAGATGCTTGTATGGTTTGTTGCTTGAGTATTTTGTTGTATTGATTTTTACTCCATCCATCATATGGTTTGATGGATGTTTGAGTTATTTGGGGGGAAGAGAGAGGGATTTTCCTCTCAAACCTCATGGCTTGATGGGCAAGCCATGTCGGTTTCTTTACTCCCCTCATATGGTTTTAGGTGGGTAAAGGGGTTCATTTGGTTTGAACCCCTTTCCCATTCTTGGGAGGAAACCCAAGGGGTTTGAAAATCCTCCCAAGAAGGATTTTTGGTGAATGGGTGGAGTTATAAGGAGGATCTTGTTGACTTTGGAGAAATAAGGTGGAGACGGAAGTTTGATGTGTGCATTCTTTTGTAGATCACACCCTATGTCACTTTCGGGTATCTCATCTACTCTTCACCAAATTTAGAGGATGAATATGGTTCTCCTCTTTTATTTTATTTCTCAATGTTGTGTTTTTCCTTTGTGCATGGTTTGGTCTTGTTTGTGAGTGTATTGTGGTGTTTGTCTCCTAAATGATCTTGTGCCCAAAGTTGTGGAAGCTAGCTCTCTCTCCCATGGGCTTGGGGGAGGCTAGCATGTCTTCCAACCCTTGGAAAGGCATGTGATGATGCCTAAAGGTTGGGTGGTAAAACAAGCCTTGTTCTCTTTGTGTTTGGAGACTATGTGGAGGAAAAGTTAGAGCCTAAAGTTTGAAGGTGGTGGGAGCATTCTTGGTTATCTTGGTATTTTGATTTCGCCAAATATTGGGAGATTCCTATTTCTAAATCTCACATGGATATTTTGATATCATGTGGTTTCATTTCTTTTTAAGTTTACCATGTTGAAGTTATGGTTGTAGCTTTGAAACCATAAGTGTTGTAATAAGTATTGTGTATCCCCTCCAATCATTAAAAGGGAGCCTTGCAAAGTCCTATCTTGTATATTTTGGCATATTGAAATTTGTCTCTTATGTGGTAATAAATTCCAGCTTTAATCTTTCTTTTGATATACACCATCCTTGCATGGCAAATGTTGAAATAACTTTGTATTTTAAAAGCCAATGAAATGATTAATATAAGTGGTTTCTTCCTTGAGAGATGGCTTTGTATGTTGATATTTTAACCTTCAAAGTGAAGTGAACTTTTCACTCTTGTTTTTAGGAGTTTAAATGTATTTGGGGATTACTAATACATTTTGGTTCAAAGCTAGTATTATTTGTATATTATACACACTTTATCTAATAAAATTTTGAGTTCAGATTTTGTTGTTTATTCCTTCATGCTTTAAAAAAAATACCGGTTCATATGTATATAGGTGTGAGTGCATGGGTAGTGTAGATAAAATGAAACTTTCATATGCCTAATGTTAGTATTGTAATAACAATGATATATATATATATATATATGGTATTGAATTTATTTATATATATATATAGATATAATATATAATTTATATAAAATTTGGTGTGATTTGTAAATAAAACAAATATAGATATATCATACAATATTAACACAGCTTTAAAATATAGATAACATTGATATATATTATAATATGGGATTTTAAATAAACGAAATAAAAAGAAATAAAAATAAAAATAAAAACGTGTTATCAAAATACAAGGTGTTAATGAACAAAATTTAAAAAAAAAAAAAGAAACAATGGGGGGTTCGCCCCACCTCGCACAACACAGATCCGTGGGAGGCAGGCGCCGCCCCACACCCACCATCTCCGCCACGCCCCCACGCTTGCGCGCGCCGCCTCCCCAACCAACCGCTCCCTCGCCCGCTGCAGACTCCTTCCTCACGCGTGCCGCCCATACCAACACCACCGCACCCCACAACACCCTCCACTACTACCATCTTCTACTATCACCCTCCTTCCTACGCTGTCCCCTCCCCGCCGCGTTTCTCCTCACTGCGGGCAAAAACCCTAATCACCGCCTCTTTTTTTTTTCGGCCAAACCCCCCTCCTCTCTAAAACACTCCCTTGCATGACCTCTCCATACAACCTCCTTTACATCTCCCTAAAATATATATATGTAGAAATAATAAAATTACTTCTCCTTAGTTCCTTCTATCCAACTTGCATAAAAGAAAATAAAATAAAACCGAGAAAAGGAATGAGAAGAAAGAAAGAGGTAAGGAAAGTTTAGGGAAAAACTTAGATCTAAGGCTGAGATCCTTTTGATCCTAGGGTCAAAAATAAACCCTAGAGTCATGGGTAGTTTAAATGGGAATGAGAAATAAAATATTAGGTTGTGTGTGTGTGGATAATTTAAATAAAAAGGGGAAAACTGATTAAATTTTTGTAAAGGGGTTGGTATCTTCCTAGGGTGTTCCTAGTGGTCTTCATGGAGATTAAATAAATAAATTTGGTTGGGGATAGTGGTTGAGCATTAAGTAAAATGATTTAGTTAAATTAATTAATATCGGGAAATGTAATTGTATTTTTAGGCATTCACTTAAAAAAAAAAATTACCCCAAATTTTTGCTACACTTTGGTCTGGTTTTTCTGTGTCCCAGATAGGGCATGACATTTGGTATCGTGAGCTAAGGTTCACACACACGGACGCTTCTGGGTAGAACTTTTAATCAAGTTATAAATGTTCCCATAATATTAAAAGTAATCAATTAAAAAAAAATCATTTCCGCTAAACTGTCCCATGGGTAAAGTTACCTCTCGAGTAACCACTTGGAATAAAATGATTGCTAAGACAACAGATGGTAGGCACATTTTGATCACTTAATTTGTTTTAAAACAATCCGTAAAACTTAAGAAAATGTCTTGCTTAATAACGTGTAAAATGGCTTCTTGGTCCACCGTAGAGGCGATCAAATTTGGATAATCTGGTCCCCTAGTGACATGGAAAGTCGCATCAAAATTTTAAACCTGATTTATAAGATCGTTTGATCATATAGTTAAAAAAAAAAATTGAGCTCTTTTAATCACATTCTTGTTTGGGTCGACAATTTAAAATTCTAGAAAAATCGTTTGATTGAAACCTGTAGAGTAGAGAGCATTAATCGGAAATTAAAACTTATGGCTTCGACTTGTAGTATTTCTCCTTGTCCAGTGTTTACAATAATTAGATTCGAGAAAAAGGAATAGATAATTAGTTTTCCAAGTGTGTTTAGGAGGCCTCTAGATGTTTTGTTCAAAATACAAACTTGTAAATAACATTATTTAGCCCCGGAAAGTATGCCATATCTAGAGTTTCGATCATCAGTTTTTCATTTTGTGAGTTGCGTCGGGTTCTCTATTTATAGAAGAATAGAGTCAAGCTGTTAGAACTCATTTTTGAATTGGGATTACTTATTTTCAAGACCCTTTTTGTAGCCTTTTGTCACTATAAATATGCTGGTATACAATAGTAAAACTGTAATAGTTGGCCTCGAGATAGTGCTTCCAATTTGAAACCTATTCACCAGTAATTAGAAATGTACGTCTTGTCTGACTCTCTGCATAATAGAGAATTGAATAAAAGTTTTGTTTCACCATGTGGGTGTTGGGTACATGTCTTGGCAGGATCCCTTTGTAGCCTCTTTCTCTAGTTTGTGGAACAAGAAAATTAGGTCTTTATAAACAAATAGGTTTCTTAGAACACCTTTGGGAGTGAAACATGTTACAATATGGTTATTGTTTTAAGCTATGTGTTCTAGGTTGAATGCTAGGACCCAAAATAAACTTTGTACAACAAGTCATTTTATTTTGCTAGCGACCTTGGTTAGGTATGTAATTTTGGTCATCAAAGGTCTAGTCGTTGGTTTCGAAAATAATAAGTAGGTCGAAATAAGAATGTGGAATTGTAACCTTGATATAGGAAATTTGTTATGACGTTTGATTGGTTTTTCTTGCCTAAATGTTCCTTTGTTGCTTGGGATTATCTACTGTCATGTTAGAGGTGCCTTTTTAGATCTAATGAAACCCTTTCGGTATGGGTGTAAATTAAATGTCTGTATCTTGTAAAAAAAAATCTTTTTTAATATGATAAAACAATCTTCCACGTTTTGATATTTCACTACTATGAAATTTGAAATAATTTGTCCTCCTTTGATATATGTTTCTAACCTTAGTTTTACAACCCTTTTATAAGGAAATTTAGCAAATGATCTTTTGACCTTGTTGTTTTCCGCTTCAAAATTGTGGTTTAAAATTGGTTATAATTGGATGAAAATAATTGCTAACCCCTCTCTAAAACATAAATGATAAAAGGAAAGAAAGTTAGTGCCTCTCCCTTTTGATGGTGATGCTCGAAATAATATTTCATGGCTAAGTTTATCCTCTTTGTGCGACGTAAGAACTCATTGTGCGATTATAAAACAAACCTAGTTTCACAACTTAAAATTATTATCGAAGCTCTTGGTATAAATTTTAGAGTTAACTTCGGAAATGATCTAGTTAATTTTCTTAATCCTTTTGGAGCTTGATAAGCCTATCTCTATACCATTACCTCTTATTAAGTTTTGTTGCATGGCAACATGGTTAAAACCTTATTACCTTAGTGATTACACATATGAATTTAACTCTCCTCAAGTTGATTTAAAATGTTATGAGTGATCATGTTTATAATTCTTGTACTTACGTATAGAAATAAGGGAATCACCCTCTTCAAACCTCAAATTAGTGGACTTATAAGACCAATGGTCATGCAAAATTTTTATATCTATAATAAATATAAACAACGATATTGTATCCCTCTTGGAAAGAAAATAAAATGAAATGAATTAGTGTTGAACACTTTCTTGGTTAGGCACTATGTTGTATCGATGATGGTGTTGATTGTGAAAGAGCAAGTAATGTGGTCCTTTGTGGGTGAAAGTAATGTCTCAAAATCCACAAAAGTATATATTTATATATAAATCTAAAAACACAATTGTGAGCGCTTACCTTATAAATAGTAATGGAATATTGTAATTATTTGTATCTTGGAAAACTCGTTATATATATAATTAAACAATGTTGGTTGGATAAACAATGTTAATCATTGTTACCCCTCAAAAAGCTAAAATTTGTGGCGATTCTAAAATTATTGCTTCAGTTGTGATAGGCGTTGGTTACTAATCTTTGTCTTGGAATGTTCATATGGTTTACTCAATTAATGTTGGGAATCCTGTAAGAAACTAGGTGTTGTTTTGTCTTCCTAAATTTTTAGGTGAGAGAGTTAACACGAATGATAGAATGGTTGCGATGATCTCGCAAATCCATTATGCTCTGACTATTAGACTCTTAGGAAAACCCTTTATAAGATTTCATCCACATAGAAGAACTCTTAGTATGTAATTATAATGTAAATGATGTGAGACCTTATTGCAAGGACTAACAATAATGACTAACTAGCCTTCCCACCTACCATAGGTAGAGACGTCCTTTGTAATTAGTATAAGCATAAGTTTTTAAATATATATATATATATATATATATATATATATATATATATATATATATATATATATATATATATATATATATTGAAATTATTTTGGGGTCCTCTTCAAAACACGGTTCTATTTTCTTTTACCACTCAAATAGGGTGGCGTGATTCAAATTTCTTTGTGTAATACGAATTCCACCCTTGTTAATAAGTGTAATTATTTTGTGACCTAATGGGCCAATTTTCACCAAATAATTGTTAAGTAAAAGTTAACGTAAGTCAGAAATCTTGAAAAGAATTAGACCTTACCTTTCATTAAAGGAAAATGAGTGTTTAACTCTTGCATGCTTGAGGAAAGTATGGACGGAAAAGTTTTTGCATTCCATCATGTTGGTATTTTGTAAATTTTGATAAGTATGTTGATATGATTTGGGAAACACTCTCTTTAAATGGATTTTGTTTTGCGTAACTCATTCTTGTTTTCTTTTGATTATAATAATTAGGAAATGATAAAAATAAAGTAAAATTTTTTATTGAACTGAAAATTTGTGGATTGTTGTTTCATTAAGAAGTTATGTCTTGTTTGGGGCGTAGAAAGTTCTAAAATTGCTTCGTCATAATGAGAACTCATATAAACCAACTTACAAACAATAATAAAATAAATTTTCGTTTATGAGACTTATAAATCATCTTGTCTCGGAATGGAAATGTTTTATAAAACGGTACATGCTATGAAACTTTGGAAAACAAATTAGAAAGCTAATCCTAACCTGGTAGTGGACTATATATATTCCACCCACAAATTTTATTTTATTTTTCTTACAATCATTTAGCAAACAAAAATAAATAAATAAATAAATAAACAAATAAATAATGACCAAATTAAGACAACTCCTTTAACTATGTTTGGTAGTATGGGAATATTCTTCCTTGACCTTAGTGAATAATGTTGATTATTGAACTATGTTAAAAAGACGCGTGAACCTTCCTTTTTCAAAAGTTAGAGTAATGATGAGTTAGGAGATGAAACCACACGGAGCTTGGAAACTTTTTCTCTCTCATTGTGTGGTATTTGTGACACCTTGGATAGTTTCCTTAAGTGTTCTAGTATGCAATTAATATTCAAAACTTGCAAATTCATTTTAAAACAACATTTATGCTCCCTTCGCTCATCCATCATGTTGGACCTTATGTTGTATATCCTCTTATTTGGACCCTAATATGAAACATATATGATGAGGGAAATGAATTCGATTTATACACTCCCCTTTGGTTAATACTACCCTATTTGAAATATACTTGTTCTTGGACCTAGTTACGCTTTAAAAAGACATGTTGTTAAGACAAAAAAATAAAAAATAAAAATAATAATAAAAAAATAAAAAAATAATTTAAAAAAAAAAATATGTTAGTTCCTTTAAGAATGATCTTAATGTAGTACTCTCACTACGATGTGATATCCAATAAAATCTTATCCCTAGCTCTTCCAGTGACTTCCCTGGAGGAAGTCTAATTTTAGGAGAGGGGGATGTAGTGCCCACCTTTTCTAGCCTCTATGATCTACTCGAATTCTTAAACCACGCTTATGGATTTTGGATATGTTGGTTTACTTTCTTGAACACGTATGGTTTTGGAGCGAGTAGCACAAATTTAACTAGATTAGTAGGTGGACACCTTTTATTTGATTTTGTGGACACTAACACTTTTCTATGTGATTTGGGTCAAATTGATACATGTTGGATAATTAGCTTAGTCACATACCTTGATTTTGTAACGTATTTGTTTTGTTGATAAGGATACATGATGAAATGGTGATATGACATGATATGTATTGTAATACCTAACATACGATGAATTGTGTGAGATTGTGCATTCCACATTGATTATGGTGATAGCATTAATTTACATGTTTGAATCTATTCTCTTAGTGAACAGATAGTTTACTCGTGTATTAGACAGATGCGGTTAATGTGTGCAATGAGTGTGCAGGTGACAGTCATGGAGAACGTGGGATTCAGACTAGCTACACAAATCTTGCACAAGTAGCCCATGGGCTGAGTCCTAGCCATGTTCTTTGTGTGAAGCCTTAGTATAGGTGATTATTATTTTGGGCACTATGAGTGACCCCAATGTATGTAATGTATTGTGCTTTGAATTATTAATTTTGGTTAGGGTAGTTGGTTATGATGTAAACTTGTTTTGGGAGTTAATAACTCCTCTTTCTTTTAATTTGTTGATTATGTTTAATGTGTCACTTAAGCACAAGGGTTTAGGGTCACATGTGAGACCCTTGGGTGGTCCCCACACCCTCTACCCTTGTGCCAAAAATGCAAAACCCGAAATTAGGGTATTTTGGGCATTTTTGGGGTCCTTTATAGCTCAGGGAGTTCCCTAACACAAAAATGAGCCCTTGGACCCTACCTAATGGGTAGGGGGGCTTATTTTCAAGGCTTGAGGGAGTTTTCCCTCCCTTTTTACCTCTTGTTTGGTCACATCCATGTAAGGGATGTGGATTGGAGTGTTTATCAAAAGTTGCTCTTATTTTGTCTTGCTAACATTTTAGGGAATTTGGGAGAAGAGGGCAAAAAGATAATTTCACCCTTTCTCTATTTTGTTTTGGCATCTTTGACCTTGTTAAGGGAGAGGGGTGACACATGCCACCCCCTCATTTGTGAGGATACTTGCTTTCTCCTCTTCAAATTCCCATCCATGGGAATGGGGAGGGACTTTTTTTTTGGTTGGTTCTTCTTTTTGGAGCTTTGGCTTGGTGCTTGAGAAATTTGGAGCTTGAGGATTTCTTGAGGAAGAAGGTTGCAAAATCTTGTTTTGGAGAGCTATTAGAGGTAACCTCTTGAGCTCATTTATGTGGTATGTTCCTTTACTCAATCTTAGTTTGCTCATAGTTGAATTATTTGTTTAGATGCTTGTATGGTTTGTTGCTTGAGTATTTTGTTGTATTGATTTTTACTCCATCCATCATATGGTTTGATGGATGTTTGAGTTATTTGGGGGAAGAGAGAGGGATTTTCCCTCTCAAACCTCATGGCTTGATGGGCAAGCCATGTCGGTTTCTTTACTCCCCTCATATGGTTTGAGGTGGGTAAAGGGGTTCATTTGGTTTGAACCCCTTTCCCATTCTTGGAGAGGAAACCCAAGGGGTTTGAAAATCCTCCCAAGAAGGATTTTTGGTGAATGGGTGGAGTTATAAGGAGGATCTTGTTGACTTCAAGAAATAAGGTGGAGACGGAAGTTTGATGTGTGCATTCTTTTATAGATCACACCCTATGTCACTTTCGGGTATCTCATCTACTCTTCCCCAAATTTAGAGGATGAATATGGTTCTCCTCTTTTCTTTTATTTATCAATGTTGTGTTTTTCCTTCATGCATGGTTTGGTCTTGTTTGTGAGTGTATTGTGGTGTTTGTCTCTCTAAATGATCTTGTGCCCAAAGTTGTGGAAGCTAGCTCTCTCTCCCATGGGCTTGGGGAGGCTAGCATGTCTTCCAACCTTTGGAAAGGCATGTAATGATGCCTAAAGGTTGGGTGGTAAAACAAGCCTTGTTCTCTTTGTGTTTGGAGACTATGTGGAGGAAAAGTTAGAGCCTAAAGTTTTAAGATGGTGGGAGCATTCTTGGTTATCTTGGTATTTTGATTTCCCCAAATATTGGGAGATTCCTATTTCTAAATCTCACATGGATATTTTTATATCATGTGGTTTCATTTCTTTTAAGTTTACCATGTTGAAGTTATGGTTGTAGCTTTGAAACCATAAGTGTTGTAATAAGTATTGTGTATCCCCGCCAATCATGAAAAGGGAGCCTTGCAAAGTCCTATCTTGTATATTTTGGCATATTGAAATTTGTCTCTTATGTGGTAATAAATTCCAGCTTTAATCTTTCTTTTGATATACACCATCCTTGCATGGCAAATGTTGAAATAACTTTGTATTTTAAAAGCCAATGAAATGATTAATATAAGTGGTTTCTTCCCTTGAGAGATGGCTTTGTATGTTGATATTTTAACCTTCAAAGTGAAGTGAACTTTTCACTCTTGTTTTTAGGAGTTTAAATGTATTTGGGGATTACTAATACATTTTGGTTCAAAGCTAGTATTATTTGTATATTATACACACTTTATCTAATAAAATTTTGAGTTCGCTTTTTGCTGTTTATTCCTTCATGCTTTAAAAAAAAAAAATACCGGTTCATATGTATATAGGTGTGAGTGCATGGGTAGCTGTAGATAAAATGAAACTTTCATATGCCTAATGTTAGTATTGTAATAACAATGATATATATATATATATATATATATATATATATATATATATATATATATTAAATTTATTTATATATATATATAGATATCATATATAATTTATAAAAATTTGGTGTGATTTGTAAATAAAACAAATATAGATAACATTGATATATATTATAATATGCGGGATTTTAAATAAATGAAATAAAAAGAAATAAAAATAAAAATAAAAACGTGTTATTAAAATACAGTTAATGAACAAAATTAAAAAAATATAACATTGGGGGTGGGGGTTTCGCCACCCCTCCCCGCACAAAGACATATCCGTGTGGAGCAGGCACTACCCCCACCCCACCATCTCCGCCGCACCCGGCCCTGCTGCCGCGCCGCCCTCCTCAACCAACCGCTCCCTCTCGCCCCTGCGCAAACTCCTTCCCACGCGTCCGCCCATACCAACACCACCGCACCCCATGACACCCTCCACTACCATTGCTACTATCACCCTCCTTCCTACGTTGTCCCCTCCTCGCCGCGTTTTCTCCTATACTGCTGGGAAAAAAACCTAATCACCGCCCTCTTTTTTTTTTTTGCGGCCAAACCCCCTCCTCCTCTAAAACACTCCCTTGCGTGACCTCTCCATACAACCTCCTTTACATCTCCCTAAAATATATATATGTAGAAATAATAAAATTACTTCTCCTTAGTTCCTTCTATCCAACTGTAATAAGAGAAAATAAAATAAAACTGAGAAAAGGAATGAGAAGAAAGAAAGAGGTAAGGGAAGTTTAGGGCAAAACTTAGATCTAAGGCTGAGATCCTTTTGATCCTAGGGTCAAAAATAAACCCTACATCCTTGAGTCATGGGTAGTTTAAATGGGAATGGGAAATAAAATATTAGGTTGTGTGTGTGTGGATAATTTATATAAGAAGGGGAAAACTGATTAAATTTTGGTAAAGGGGTGGTATCTTCCTAGGGTGTTCCTAGTGGTCTTCATGGAGATTAAATAAATAAATTTGGTTGGGGATAGTGGTTGAGCATTAAGTAAAATGATTTAGTTAAATTAATTAATATCGGGAAATGTAATTGTATTTTTAGGCATTCACTTAAAAAAAAAAAAATTACCCCAAATTTTTGCTACACTTTGTCTGGTTTTTCTGTTTCCCGGACGGGCACGGCACGCGAACATGTTACGACCCTTAGAATTTAGGTTTCTTAGAATTTATGAAGGCCTAGGCACCCATAATCAACACTCCAATACGATGTTCGATCTAGATCTACATTTTTTTGTCTCAAATGCGATGTTCGGTGCTTTTGATTTCTTCAATTCTCTTGTTGTAAACCTTTGGAAACACTTGAAAATCAACTAAGGAATATTACCCTTATTTACACATTAGGGTTTCATTATTTATTTCTTATCTTTATTTGATATATTTATGTATTTCATTATTGCATTACTATTACTATAGCATCGAGATTAGGCTATGTATTTACATTCTAGCTTAATCACTAATACCTTTTTCAGAATAACACATCAAATGGAGCATGCAAGAACCCAATGTAGTGCAATGATTCTCAAAGGATTCAGGTATGTTAGCATATGGAATTAAGGTGGGATACACAATGTGTTACTGCAATAGGAATAGGTGTGGAAGTGCATGCGATAAAAACTCAATAGGGATTAGAGGCATCATAAGTAGTAGTACACTTATAAAATGACAAATAGAAGTCAATGGGTGTAGGAGAAGTAGATATAAATGGACTAGGAATAGGGGTATGAGAGTCCATAATATGAGGATGATGTTACAGGATAGCAATTTTATTTTGTAGATAGTTTATGAGTTAATCTTTACTATGAATTAGGGCATGTAGAAGAAAATTTTACTTTGTGAGCGATATATTTTCTTCTAAAATTTGACTAGATCCTCTTAAATGGAACAAACTACGAACAAAAACATTTAATTCTCAAACCAAAAACAAAAATCTCTATGATATATGCAATAATAAACTCAAAAATGATGCAACAACCAAAAATTTAGGACATCGAACTCAGCCAAAAATGTGTCTACATGTGATTACAACACCCCTTCCATGGAAACTATATTAGGTAGCCCCCAAATTTGGAACTTTATAAATTAGTGTGTTTTACAATGCAAATAGGATCAATGCACATGAAATGAAAAAAATATTAACTTACGTAAAAATGGTACTCAATTGTGAGCTACCATTCAAAAGTTATTAAACAACTTCTTTCCTCTAAATAAGGCCTATTTTAAATACATTTTCTCTAAAAATTTCAAAAATGTTGTTCATAAAATTAAATTTTTTTTTCTTTCACAAATAAAAAATATTATTAGGGGCTATACTAAAGCACCTAATAGTAGGAATCCCCAATTTAAGCCCTCATATGACCATACCATATGAACAATGGGATAAGGATTTTTATTTTTGGAAAAACTTTCCATCTCTGGAAAGTGGTGAAGATGACTCCACAAAACTAATAGGCTAAGTCGACATGACTAGGAATCTAACTCCACACAACTAGTACACGTAAGAAAAAAAACTCAAAAGTGTAGGGATAACTCAAGTGCAAGAATTATTCTAATAAAGAAATAAAAGGATAAATAATAAGGTACAGTAACAATGGTTAGGCCCTTTCATCGTTCTTCAATAACTTGGTCTTTTTATCATTTTCCAACAGTTTATGGGAAACCCATTGATAATCCTATGAACATAATGCATTTTATGCATTATTATAATCATCCCATATTCTAAAATAGAAAAGTTAAAATATTTAAAAATACAAAATTAGGACCTACATATGACTTGATTTGTTAGCTGATTACTTCACATTCATTTTTCATACAGTTTGATGGATAACATATTTTCGATATACTCTTTAGACACATGCATTCATAGAGTAGCTTGATCATGATGCAAGTTACACATATTATTATACATAATTATAGGTGATGGCCTAATTCCATTGCAATGTCCTTGCTAATATAGGGGCATCTCCTATACTATTCAAGTGTTTTTGTTTCAATACAAGTCATTTTAAATTCCTCATCATTCTAAATTTCTATTATTGTGTTCTATATTATTATTTCACTAATATTATAGACACATGTGTCTTGTGTAACACTATATTATATTTTTCTATATTCCTCTTGGCTATTATATTATGTTGTTGTCACTTTCTTTCTTGTATACTTACTTTCATGTATGTAATTTATGATATTTTATATGCTTGTATTTGTAAAAAAATTGTCAATTGTTTGTTGCTTCTATAGCCTATTATTTATGCTTATGTGTATGAAACATTTTCCCCTTGTTTTCAAATTCTTTCCTTGTATTTTAATCAATACATGTGACATTTCTTATGTACTTGTATGTTAGGTTACTTGTATGCTTGATTTTCTTTACGTTACTTTGATTTTGTACATGATTAACTATACACTTGTTTCTTATTTATTTTTCATGTCATGTTTTTGACCATACACACCATTAAATCAATAGGATCTCAATGGTTTCCACCTACATAATCCTTCCATGTGATTTAAAACTATCTATCAAATACATATGATATGGATACACATCATTTCTTTTGAGATGAGTATTCTTCTTTCACATCTCATTCACCTTAAAAGATGGGGAATTCCATGGATTTTATTACGTGGATATATATGACACATATAACATTCAAAATTAAGGATTATGATAAATAACATACACATAAACATTATCCTTCATTTCATATAATATCATAGATCATGTGGATATAATATTCCCATAATTTACTTACCAACCTCACGGATCAAATTATAGACACCTCGAATCTCTCGCTAGTGAATCATTCTAATATCAAAAAAATCCTATATAATTCCCCTTCATCAATTAATTAAATCCCATTTATCACATAAACATCTCAGGTCCAATTTATCCCAATTAATTTCTCCTACCACAAATAACAAGATACTAATCATGCATCTCCATTATCCTATATTCACCAAAATCAACCAACATCCCCCCAAAACATCTATATAATAAACATCCCAAAGATATAATCACATACCTTCTCTCATGTAATTTTTTTTTTTATAAACGTATCTAAATTGACAAACCATATTGTGTAAAATATTACCATAGCTATTTATCTGTCCAAGTTTGGAAATTTTTGTACATCATCTTCTTCCTTACAAGTACATTATCTAATCTTTCACAAATTGTCTTAATTAATTTGTATTACATTTAAATAATTCCATACAACAATGGGAGTCTTGCATTTATTTATGTTTATGCATGTGATTTATATTCTTATGATTTTTCTTGAGGTGTTTACTAAGTGGTAAATTAGGTTCTTCTTGGTGTAAGTTATTACTTCAAGACTATAATTTATGATTACAGACATTTCACAAAATTGGTGGGAGACCATTTGTCCCTTTAACATTTTTTTAATTTTTACTTGACATTTTTGCGGGTTTATTGTGGTTGAGTTCTTATTCCAGGTATACTGATTATTGTCATGATGTAAAAATTCCATCTTGGCCCCTAATCTTACATTTTTTCATCATTGTTTCTCTTATTTTTTTTATTGTACGTGGATCAAAATATTTGACCTATGTTGTAATGTATTTATCCTCTAAATGCATGTATTTGTTCAATTTTGTATCATTTTTATTCTTGACCTCTTGATGCATGTTTATGGCATATTTAATATGTAATAGTGTATTTTATCATATTCACATTATATTTGATCGTGTCATAGTATACCATATCATACTTGTAATTTATTTGATATTATAGAGTATTTGATCATATTATAGCATTTTTATCATGTCATAGTGTATTTTATCATACACACAAAGTGTATTTTATTTCTAATAGTTTGTTACAAATATGATGTATATGTTGCTCATGTAGTACATGAATTATATGTAATAGCATATTATTACATTACAATAGTGTCTTTAAATAGTGACTTCATTTTATATGCTTTATCAATTCTACTAATTTCACTAACTTATAGGTTTTTTTGGTATATTTTAAACTTGTTTACAACATTCACATCACACATCAAAGTCAAAAATTAGTCAAAACTTATAATAATTGTGTAAATATATTTTTAATCATTTGTGGCAATTTTTTTAATTCAAATTCATTTACTTCCATGTTTTTCCAGTCTTCATCTTAAACTACATATATTCTTCCCATGCACCACAAGGTGATCTTGGGATTTTAAAAATAGACAATTTTTTCACCTTTGTGGGGCCTTATGACTTGGAAGTTATTGCCAAGCCTTTTAGTAAAATGCCATGTACAAGCGGGATATATATGTTTTTGGAGCTGTAATTTTTAGCTAAGGAGTTCACTTTTTTGGCTCATGTGAAGTGAGGTTTGAAGTTTCCACTAATACCCAGGCCTTATACATCCCTCCATTGAGATATTATCTTTCATTTTTGTTGAATATCCACTTAATTGAGTGAATTAGGTGAGTATTCAAACCTCCAATACCTCACCTTATAAAATAATCCTCTTTCATGGAAACATGCCTCACATACCTCAAGGTGTATCAAGGAATCCCCTAGAGACATTGTCAAACCTAATATACGAGTCATATTTCTGAAATCTTTCATTATTGCAAAGAACACAAAATTTTGTAAGACACCCAACCCATAACTTTGATTTATATTAGTGGGATACAATGTTGTTTAATCCTATTTGAGTAAAATAGGTTGTGATCATTGTGTTTCTTGATTCCCCTTTTTCTACCAATATTATAAACACAAACCATGAACCTATAAACAATTCAAACCACAAACCAAAATAATATTAAAAAATTAAAAACCTATGGAACCTAAAATAATATACCAAATAAAAAACAAAAATAGACCAATCCTTTTAACACCTATCCATTCATAAAATAAATGAAAAATTATTTAATGAAAAATCGATTCTCCAATCATGACCATGTCCAAATCAACCAATATAAAAAACATCAAAAATTCAAATCTAAATCAAAATTCCAATAATAAGACCGATGAGTTGACCAAATCCTACTTCATCTTATCAACCTCACATATCTCTCCTTTGGTGTAACCTAAGTAGGAAAGTAAACCAGACAATACACTCTCTTATTTAAATATTTAACTATTGTATTCCATCAACTACAAATAAAAATATGATCACATATATAAAAACAATTATAAGGGCATCCCTAAACCATCTTGGTATTAGGAAAATTATTATTTTGGTTACCATAAAATCTAATGACACTCGACAAAAAAGTTTTTAGAACTAAAAAAATACATCCAATACCTCATCGAATAAAGGGACATACCACATGAGAAAAAATCCCTCAAATCACACAATTAACAATAGGATTCTATCCCCAAACCCAATCCAATAAATCCATTAAGTAAACTTAGATAAGAAAACACATCAATCATGATGTTTTCATTAGATTCATTTTTCCTTCCACAAATAAAAAAGAAAACATCAAAACTAAATCCCTAGATTACACCACCACAAATATGCAAATCAAAATCATTGTATTTTAGTCACACAATAACTTGAGACGACTTCCTTATGGATTTTAATCTTGGATATTTTTAAAACATTCATTTTTCATAGGAACTTCATGTATAAAACCCTTTACAAGTCAAGAGTCTACATAAACAATGACCCATCAAAATTATAAGTATTGATTACACCCCTTATCAAGTAAATCACCAAGAATTTCCATGACTCAAACACATGTAAACCCAATGAGCTTCTATCTACATCAAAAATAAAATATACTCCATCCCCAATACATTTGAAAAATATTCCATTCATGATATAAAAAAATCCACCATCTAAGGGAAAGGAATTAACATCCTACCAATTGGGAATTTCCTCCTTCATTAAGGAAGGCCTACTATTATACAATGGAATTAAACAATCATACAACCCTTTATTTCATGATGACATATGTTCATCATGTTTCTAATTAGATGATTATCTCATTAACCAATAAGATGCTTAAAAACATGAACTACATTATAAAATTCCTAGGCATCCATGAATAAGGTGTCCATGATAATATCCCTATCCATAATAATCTAGGTCATCATGGAATAGGTTACAAACCCTTTGGAAACTCACATGATGAAACATAATCCACCTCCATCATTAGTGAAGTGAATTCTTCCAACATTTACATAAAATTCGTGTGTAGCCTATTTGAGTAACTTTCTTCCACTAACCCCTTTCATGAAACTAAAATCTAAACTATCCTCATTTATAACCAAGCCCCTAACCCCATCATGTGGTATGATTAAAACCAAATATTCCATGCAAAGGGATTTGAAATCAACTTGGATATGACAACTTAGTTAGAAGTTGAGTACCCTAGTCTAAAAACATCCAAAAGTCAAACTAATCCAAAAAAATAAAAAAATCACTAAAATAGAAATTAAATACATCATATAAATTAAAACAGTCAAAAATATCGAATAAATCCAAAAATAAAAAATAATTAAAAATAAAAAATGTGACAAAAATAAAAGCATCAACAAACAAAATAAAGCCTTACCTACCTACACATTGATGTTCTCCCTTCATATCCATCATTCTACACATCACCTGTCACTATTGATCAATTCATTCACATGTCATTCCAATCTCTTTGCATGGCTCGATTATCCTATCTTCATACATAATGAGGTAAAAATATCTACTATAGTCATCTTACCTTGATCTATCATTACCTAGTAAATCAAAGAATGACCATCCTCCTAGAGATCATAAGACTATCCTACATCTAAAACCTTTTCGTGAATACCCCTAGGAATATCGGTAAAACTATCCAATGTCATCTCCACCATCACTTCCACTCCCTCCCTTATGTCATAAGTTATTTTTAACCCCTTGAAAAAATTAAAAATGATCAATAGATCTAAATATATTTTTAGTAACCAATATAAAATCTAAAAAATTAAAATCAATAACAAAAATATCTATGTCTTCCTTCAATATCTCTACCAGGATATGGATGGTTGAATGTGTAATGTTACAAATATAATCATATACATCCTTTTCAATTCTATAAATATATGGATGGTTATAGAGAAATTTATGAATCACATTTTATATACCTTCATAAAAATAAACTATCTAAAGCAATTATTCCTACACATTGGCTAGTTTGAATTCAATTATTTCTTGTCAAATATTCATTTCAAGTAGAAATTAATTTTCACAAACACATATTATATCTTGATGAGAAAAAAATTCAAGTATGTTGTTAGGTTTTGTCTAAACCCTATTCAATCTCCTAATTTATTCCATATTTTATCTTATGATCTATTCCTTTGGTTCATCACCCGCTCATCATGAATCTTTAAACCATCCATAAAAATCACACTTTCCTTATTGTCAAAACATATGTGTACATCTGATGCCTTTTACCATGGTTGGGGTAATTTTTTCCTCACTACAATAATCATTGCTTCTCTTTTTTCCATTACCACTTTTTATCTCGTATTATGTTAGGGAATCCTATAACCCAAGAATAAATATCACTTAAGGGGAGATTCTATACCAAATACTTTTTCTATTAGAGGTAAAATAGGGTTAAAGGGTCCCTTCCTTATACATTAGAGGGATTCTATACAAAGCAGATCTACATTTTCATTACAACAAGAACAAAAAATAGTGGCCGATAATACAAAAGTAAAATAACAGCCTAATAACAAAAAAATACCATAGAACTAACAACAAAACAACATAGGAAAAAATGGGACCCATAGTCATTCAACATATTTTTCAATGTTTTCCAAAGATAGTGGTCCACTCTTTGGCCCCATTTTTAATAGAGACACTAAGGTTAGCTAGATTTGCCTCGATATGCATATCTTCCTTTTCATGTTGGTCTCATCTTCTTCACATTGTCCGTAGGCATTAACTAATTGGGCCAGTAACTAGATATGCTAGATGTTTGAATTAACATGCATCATACTCCAATTTGTGATATGTTATAGCAAGTCCTTCAAAATTTCCTTTTATTTTTATAAAATTTTACATTTTTCATGAATAACCTCAATACTATCATTGTTTACCATTTGGATCAGGTCATTGACTTTATTCCCCAGAGATTTGAATTTCTTCCCCATAGAGTACTAGTCATTAAGGATGAATTGTATCATGATTTTGGTGACTTTGGTATCCTTCTTGAGGGATTCAAGGTCTTGGTTCTTATCATTATGGGATCCTATACCCTACATTTTATCACTTTCCCCCTCATCGAATGACCGGTATTCCTTGCACTTTCCTTTCCAATCTAGCTTCATTGCCTTTATTTAAGTCTTGAAGACACTTCACCGCTTCTTCTATATTTTTTCAATTATCAATCAACAAATATATTAATGTTAACCAACCAAATAATCATCCACTTTTGAAATCACCATGTCACCAAATGATCAACATTTCAAATTTATTATCTATCTATTCAATCAATCCAAGCCCATGTGCATGAATTTCTTTTAATGTCTAAAAACCTTATCTAATCTTTAGTTTTTATGGTCATCATTCCTTATTTTTAAGGTCACATCTTTTCAAAATCCATAAAAATAAAAATAATATTATCCAAAATCTAAAAATCATAAACAAATCCAAAAAGATTATAAAATCATCAAATTAATTTAAAAACATCATAAAGTCATCAAAAATGAAAAACATTTGAAAATCATCAAAAATAAAAAACAACATAAATTTGATAAACCAAAAGTCCTTTTTGTCTTGATTAGACTAAATACACCTCTAATAGGAGTAATGCATACCTCTTCGGATACATCGTTCCCAATTTAGGCCTCCTCACATAAATTATTTCTTGGGGCATATCATCTCTATCATTATAATCTCTAGGGACACATTGGTCCCATTCCAGCTCCCTCATGTACATCATCACTTGGTGAAAATTGTTATACTAGTCACGATAAAAATCAATTGAGTGCTACACATGGATAAATATTTTCATTACAATACTTCATGGATATGTTTTCTTCTTTATTTGTTTGTGTGTTATTTTTATGTTTTTTAAATTTTTTCAGTCCTATAACATATTACAATAAGGTCATCATCATTTTCCATATATTAGTACATTATGTCATATACTATATCCAACATTAGGTTTCTTAAGAAAATCACTATGTAAGATACATGAAAATCATCACATGCATACATCATCATCAATCTAACATTATATCATTCATCATTTTATTATATCTTATCAACCATCTATACTAAGGGAATCTCTTTTTGAAATAATCGTCTTGTTTATGAAATTAGTTTATTGATCCATTCATAGAATTTTTAAAGTGGCCCATCATTTTAAATAATCTTATTTATACCTTCACATAACCCACTGAAGTGACCCATCAATAAATTTTTTGAAGTTCCTATCTATTCCTATAATCCATGTCACTAGGAAAATCACCTTTTATCGTAACCCCTCTATTTTTACTCCGACTATTGACCTATCCTCCACATTTTTAGATATTTTTACTTTTTCTATCACCGCATAGTTTCTTGAGGGGAAATCACTGTATCAAATCCCATTATTTTCTTGTTACATCCATCTCTATTTATTGTTTTATTTAAAATAGTTTTTATCTCGTAACACCTTCCAAAGAGGGGAAAATATTGACACCTTGAATCCACCATTGGAGAATCATTCTAAAATAAAAATTCATGTATGATTAGCCTTTTTTAATTAATTAAATCCCCTTTATTACATTAACATATTGTGGCCAATTAATCCTAATTAATTTATACTAACCATGATTAACATGAATTAATCATACATATCCATTATCCCACATTCACCATAATAAATCATCATCCCCCATAAAAATCTATATAATGAACCTTCCAAAGATACAATCACACACCTTCCATCATGCAAGCTTTGTATTATTAGAAACCTATATAAATAGATAAACCATCTTATGTAAGAGCTTATAAAACTTGGATATCCCACTAATTTGGGAAAATAGCTTACATCATCCTCTTTCTAACAATTATGTTTCTAAATATTGAATAAATTATCTTAATACATCCACATTAAATTAAATAAAGTCCACATAATAAGGGGAGGTTTGTATTTATTTACATTTATGTACATGGTTTATTTTCTTATGTTTTATCTTGAGGCATTTTATAGGTTTTATATTAGGTTCTTCTTATTATAAGTTCTTATTTTAAATATATAATTTACACATGCATGAAAAAATCATTACGTTCACATCCACACTTTTCTCTTAAAAGTAAACACTTGAGCTAACAATCTTATAAGATATTCTCCTAAGGAAATTGATATTTGTTTATATATCCAATAAATGTAACATATTAAGACTTCTAAACTTATATAATTCAAATGAAAATTCCTAGAGTACCCAACTAAATACCTAAAACACAACCAATTAGCATTTTAAAAAAATCCTTCGAACATCCAATTATCAATAATTCATTGTTTCAAATAACCTTAAAGTGCTCTACCAATATAGAAAATATTGTGTGCATTTAATAGTACTCTATGAGTTCTACAACATGTCCTTAGTATTCTATAGGTTGAGGCAACCCATGTATAATTGAAAACACAATCTACAAACTTATGTGTCTTAAATAGGATTATGCATATAACTTACGAATTGATACAATTGTGTAGCATACATAATATTGTGCATAGGAACTATGTACATATGTAAACATTACAAAATAAAATTTCACACTCAATATAATGAAACATTATACTCAACAGCCCAACAAGAACACACTTTTTCACTACATGGACCTTTGAAAACATAGATGAAAACACAAAATAACTCCAATTGTTCAGCTATTTTTAGTTGATACATGATTGTATGTGAACCCAGATGCTCTTGCATGATACACTTTAGGTAATTTTGAAAAATTGAGCTATTTCTCAAGGCATTTATAAATGGATTTTTTTTATGGCATCCATAGCACTTTTCCAAGTTTTATCTTTAGTCTTCTTGCCTTTATATATGACTATATACTAATTTTTGTGTGTTTTATTGATCTTGTTGGCAATCACTCATGCTTCATCACACACGTACTCTAGTATTTTCTCTCTAGTATAATATTCCATATTCTTATTTTGAGTCTTTAACACCTCCTTAGTTTCATAGGATGGATACAAATCTTCCACATTAAATACATTAGAGCTATTAATTCCTATTGGAAACTCAATCTCATATGTGTCTTATTCAAAATTCCTTATAATTTTGTGTGTTCCTATATTCCTCCACTTGAGCTTATTTTATGTTTCCTTATAAAATGGTTCCATTCATAAATATACTAAGACCATGTGACTCTAATATTGTATTCAATTTCTATCCATTTTTCATGTGTGCATTGTTTTTAATTTTAATTCATATTTACTAATTGATTATGTCATTATCTGTTACCTTATTCATATGCTATAGAAATTCCCTTACTTAAACACTCTTATAATTATTACATTAAATATTTCTCAACTCCATAAATTCATGAGGATTAATTATATATAAAATTTCAAATGGAGATTTCCATGTACTCCTATTTACTAAAATAGTATAAGAGAAAGATTCATTTACTAGATCCAAATCCCATGTTCATGGCTTATCTCTAAACAAACATCTAAAAAAATCCCTAAGAATTATGCTTACAAAAAAATCTCTTTGTTATTTATTTTTTATTAGTGGTAAAAAGGGTTAAGGGACCCTACCCCATACAATCCATAAAGTTCAGCCCAAAAGATCATGGCCAAGGGTATACCCATTGAAGCCAACAAAAACACACCAAAAATCCAAATAACAACATATTTAACCAAACTAACAACAACATAGGTCCAACATGCCAAACTAATAACAAAACATAAAAAGGAATACAACAAAATCAAATGCCAAAAATAGATAACATAGTTTTAGTCCTTGAAAATTTCACTCACAGAATGCATACAATCATTCCATTCTTTGACCAATTCTGCAATAGTGACCCTCCATTTTTTCATAGTCCAGCTCGATCATCTCTTTTTGGGCATGAAACCCTCTTTTTCCAACTACTTGGCCTTCTGCATTACATAGACTAGTTCACCCATCATTTTCAAATGTTGAATCATGTTTTTCATTTTCATTATATGCAATTCTTTTATTTGCATTATAGTCTCCTCCATTTTCAATATATCCTTCTCCATAGCTTGACATATTTCATTTGCATTTTTAAATTTTTCACTGACCGCTATAGAGGTGATTTGTCCAATTGTATCCTCCACCTCCCTAAGTTCAATAGTGACCATACAAATTTTATGCCTATTTATATCAATATTTAGTCTATAGTTTTCCAATTCCTTCAAAAAAGCGTTGGTCTTAACCACATAGTCTTGCATTGAAAAAATATATTTTTGATAAACCTTTAGAGCCTTGAGACTAGAAATAACTTCCTTAGTACTCTGAGTATGTGTTTCATATATCTCTTCCTTTTCAACCATTTTGGGGGTGCTCTCCTTGTTTTTTTCCTTCTCAACCACTTTGGGCTATGCATTTTCTCGTAAATTTTACTCTCCATGTTGTCCTCTTTAGGTTCCTCGCTTTCCTCTTCCTCATGTACAAATATAATTTCAATTTTCCCATGTTTCTCATCTAGGCCCTCCACTCTAATTTCCTTCCTAGGATTCTCCCTAGACGTGCGGGATCTAGTCCTTTTACCCAATATTTTAAATCCTTTTTCCTCATTAAGGTTCTTCATTTTTTATAGATGGTATGCTAAACTAAAGTTTAAATTCATATCCAAAATCTTCCATATTTTTCTCTAGAATTTACCATAAAATTTTGTATCCCTATCAAACACTATAATACGCTAGAAATCCATGCAACCTAAAAATTTCCTTGAAATATGAATTTTTTTGTTGTATCACTAGTCTTTGTAAAAGAATGAAAATTTTCTATCTCTGAAAAAAAACCACCACTATAAAATTTAATCAACTCTTCTTTATGCTATGGGTAAACATAAAAAAAAATCCATACTTATGTTTCCTGAAGAAATCTATGGAATGAGAAAAGTTTGATATAACCTTTCATTTTGAGATATCCCTTTAACAATATAAAACATGTGGTATTCAAGAAAAAAATTACACACATCATTACTCAATCATGGCCAATATTAATTTTCCCCTCTTTTCCGAAGGTTTTATCCAAGCCAAAATATCCTATTAATCCTCTACAATGTTTTTTCTCACCAAATTATCTCACATTGATCCTCTCAAGATACATAATAACAATCCTTCTTACACAAATTAATCCATCCAAGGTGACATATAAACACTTTTAGGTGGTACTACACAGTCATCCCATGCCTCTCTAAATATTCATCATATGCATACAACTCCTTTATGGATTCAAAACCCACAACTTCCACTCTCATCTATGTTAATAAAAATCTACACCTACTAATCACATTAACCACCTTCTTAGATTCTCTACTCTTATGTTTTAACGCAAGTGTATATCCTTGTAGGTACTCCACCCACTTCATATGCTTCTAGTTCATTTTCCCCTAACTATTAATAAAATACAATATTTGATCAACAATATATAGCTTAAACTCCTTTAGTAACAAATAGTTAATTCCCTTCCGAGTGCTTGCATAATTGCATATAAATTATGATCACACGCATTATACTTCTTCACATAATTTAATTTTTCACTTAAATATACAATAGGTATTCCTTCTTGACTCAACACATCACCAATGGCTATACTACAAGCATAAAAATTGATCTAAAACACCTCCATAAAATATGTTAACACCAATATCAGTTATTTAGTCACTTCTTCTTTAATTTTAAAAAATATTATCTATGTTTTTCCCATATATAAATTCTATCATCCCCTCACATAGCCTCTGTAATAGGTGCACATACACCACTATATTTCCTAATTAACTTGTGGTAAAAATAACCAACCCATGGAAATTTTGTGCCACAAATGTACTTTGCAATGATGGCCATTTCATTATTATGAAAACCTTTTCTAGGTCTATCTTCAAACCTTTAATGTAAGTCACAAATTCTATATATACTAAAGTTATCATCCTTCACAAAATTGCATTTATTCAAATTAATCATAAAAATTTCCTCATGTAATATTTTTAACACTTGCCTAATCTATTACAAATAATCCTCATGTATCTTGATAAAAATCAAAATATCATCTAGGTATATGATCAAAAACTTTCCCAAACATGGTTTTACGAATTAACTCATAAATCTCATGAAATTATTAGGTATTTTTAAAATTCTGAATGACATCACAATCCATTCATACAATACCTTTTCAGTCTTATATGGTGTCTTCTATTCATCCCCCTCACTTATGTAAATTTAGTTACATATCCACTCTTCAAATACATCTTAAAAATACTTTTCTCCACTCAATAAATCCATGATATCATCCATAACAAAAATTGAAAACCTATCCTTTATTATTATCTTATTGATGGTTCACAAATATATTCACATATGCCACTCACCACCCTAATCTAGTGATAAAATTATCAGCATTGTGTACAGGATCAAACTCTTGATGATGAGTCCTCTATCAAAACAATAATGTTCATGTCTCTATATCTCCGCTAGTTTCATTTTTTTATGGCACTATCATTAGAAAAAAATTCTAGGATAAAATCCATGTGGTGACTTATATATTTTAAATGGACAACCCTTTAAATAACTAACTTGACACAATATTTGAATATTCATGATACATCTATTTCACTTATTATGGTGTTTTTTCTAAAATATTATCCACTTTTACTATGCATTCTCTTTATGTGGTCCACACCATAAGTGTAAAAATGCACTATACTTCTTTACCTCATTTAAAAACCACTTTTCAAAGAACAAAAACACTTTTGGTACCACTTCGATCTTCTCATTTAATGGGTTTAGAGTATAATTATTTTAATGTCTTCACCTTTTAGGTGTTTGTACGTCCATCATGTTACACCTTCCAAGTAAAATTTCTAAGGCCTTACAAGTAGCACATGACATGTGTCCATGTAAATGATTTTTGATAACACTACATACTCATATCTTCCTATCTAGAACTTAACAAGACATTAATCTATCACTAAAAATTGATGTCCTTTATACAACCACAAAACCATGTAGGGATTCAAGTGATAAATTATATTAAAATCCAATTTATCAACCATATTTTTCAACCAAATTAGTGGTTCTCTTATTATCTAATATTATCTTACATATCTTACTATTAGACTTACATGTCATTCTAAATAGAATCTTTCTTTTCTTCAAGAAAACTTCTTAAGTATTTGGTTTCAACAACATGTGCTTGAATATCAACGCATACCCACTTTTTGGCTCTTCTTCATGGCATGAAATACCATCTTCCTCTCCTTACAATTTGTTCACTTTGATTACCATCATTTTAGGTGTGTGGTAAATCATATGCTCTATGATCTATATATCCACACCTAAAACATGTGTTGGTGAATCCACGACCTCTTATATGACCTCTTCCTTGAGACTCATTTCCTCCTCTAACTTATCCATCATTATATATCATTGAAATCACCTTTCATTCATGATTCTCACACTTCTCTCTATAACCACCCTATCCATGAATTTTCATGGATTTTCCCTTTTTGTGGGTTGATCTATGTTACTTATGTGCTAACTAATCCTCCACCTCCAATGTGTAAATATAGGCATACTCAAATAAAATAACTTGCATCATTCCAAACTCATCATGTATTGAAGTTTCTAATCCATTCACGTATATATAAATCTTATTCAAATCATCCTCTAAATGTCCCACTCCAATTTTGAGTTGGTAAAACTCTCCATTGTACTCATTTATAATGAAATATCTCTATTACATATTTTACAACCTCTTAAACAAACTAAGATAGTATTTTTTGGGTGATAATTTTACATTCAATTTTTCCACTAGGTTATCCCATTTCTTACTATATTATTTTCCTTTCTATACTCAATCTTTTAATATGCTCCCACCAAATACATGTATGACCCTTTATCTTTGTTTAAGAAAATTTAAATATTTTGGGTTCTTTTATGCCTTAATTATAAAAATAATATTCAATATTTATAATCTAATAAATGATGTCTATTAGTTCACAACTACTAAGATAATAAGTTTCCAATTTAGGCTTACTTTTTAGTCTACTAAATATGCATAGTAGTCTATCATTATGACCATATTTTATTTACTCTTCTTCTTCATTATCATTTACATTCATGAATTTTAATCCTTGTCATATATGCTCCACTTCATTATCACTCACCTAATCCATAAAATAGAATTGATATTGTTTGTATTCCATCACATATAAGAGAGCTTGCATATCCCTCATCAACTTCAAAATATTCAACTCTTGTGTCTTGATTCTGGAATCTATTATTTGCATTCCTTTTATGTTCCATTATATATTCTCTAAAGTGATATTGATGATTTTCACAATCATCTACACCTTATACCAAAAATTCTCATATTATAATATACCTACAACAATTTATACCATCCTTTTACAAAATAGAAATCCATCAATACTTGTTTTCCAATCCTTACACCTTCTACCCAACATTCAATTATGAAAATATGTCTACAATGACCTTGAACCCATAATTTTTACTATCAAAATCCATAAAAGCTTATTATCTCACTTCCTCACACCTTCTTCCCATTATTTATACTTTATAATATGTATGCAATGATTTCATACCCATAATCATAAATGTGGGAAACCAAAAAGATCCACCATGCCTCTACTTCCAAGGAAAGAAATCCTTTTATATTATCACTTGAAACAAAAAGAGTCAGGGATCCAAATTAAGAGAATAATTACATCGTATCCATCATAATACACGTTATAAAACAAACTAAATACAATTAAAATTTCATACATATGGGAAAATCATATGAACACATATTAAAATGTAGAAGAAAAATAAGACTTTCATATAAAAATCATAAAAATAGCACACTTAGATTAATTGTTAATGATTTATTCATACATCACATAATCATTATCATATGACAGATCATATGGTCACGACATTCCCATAATTTTCTCACCAACCTCACTAATCAATTAATTAAGCTTATATGCACACTCTACTCATAAAAGCCAAACATTTGAGCTGAAAATATTAAAAGCTAATTTCCTAAGGACATTGGGATTTACTTATATAGCCATCTAATGCCACATATTAATAATCATAAACTTTAAAAAATTTAATATTCCTAAAGGTCCCAAATAAATATTAAAAATGCATCCACTCGACCTTCCTAAAACGTATACCTTCATATGATCTAATTATCAATGATTCAAGGTTTCAAAAACCTTAAAATTATCTCGCAGCTCCAAATAGTATTGTGTAGCTTTAATTCTACTTCATGTCTTCTAAATAATGTTCTTAGTATTCCAAAACTTTATGCATATTACATATGCTTGAAAACATAATCTACATAATTTTTTTATCTTAGAGAGGATTGCATGCAATATACACACCCATATAAATTATACAATACATATTACATAGCACAAAAGAAATGTGTAGTTATAAAAACATTATGTAATGGAATTTCACACTCTATAGAATGCAACTCTATACTCCATGTCCTATCGAAAAATACTTGTTCATTTTTTACCCACAAACATCATAGAATAAAAACATAAAATGATTATAATTTTCCAACAATTTCTAGTTGATACAAGAGTACTTGTGAACTGGATGTTCCCGCATTAGTATTTCTTCCATTTTTTTCTCATTAATATACTACTTATAAATTCAGTTTTCAAGATAAAAATATTTTTTCATTTTTTTAAGTTTAAATATTTTATGGACATTGATTACACTCTATGTTGTAGGTTTAATCATGGATCATGCCAACACTCAAGTGGGATCAAAAATTTCTGAGTGAAACCAAAGTATGTTTACACCTAAAGTATGTTATATTTTCCTTCAAGCATGTAATTTTTATTTCATTCTTAAAGAGGGGGAAATTTAGACACCTAAATTTGGAAATTGATCATTTTGCAATGAGAAATTTGGATTTTCACTTGAATAATGATTTGTGCACACATTCCAAGCCTAGGTGAATTGTCCTTATCTCTGTTTGCGTGAATTATTTATCTATTAAAAATTATTAGAAACTTATAGAACTACTTTTAATAATCCACATTAGTTTACTATCCCTAGAAATCTCAATCTTGAAAAGTTCCTTGAGATTCTTATCTAGGACCATTTGGTTGGGACCAAAACAAATGAAATTCTAGTTTAGTTTCATACATTCTTGATTCCCATAACCCAATGGTCACTTTTATAGTTTGATATCTTTTCATGGGTTGGTTAATGTCCCACGATCATCCTTAATGTAAAATTAAACATGCAAACACCTATAAAAGTAATCCTAACTCACTTATTGACCAAACGTGGCACTTTAAAGAGAACTTATTGTAAAATACATTCCAAAAGCACTCCAAGACCTCCTAAATTCTATCAAATAAATAACATAATCTAGGAGTATCCCTCTAATATATTTGAATCACTCCTGACTAGGTTGAAGAATCAATATTACCATTCTAGACACCTTAAAAGTTAATCCAAGTCAAACTCAAGAATTTTAGGCCATAGTTTCCCATTTTCAAGTGATATATTTATAAAGTAGTTATATCTATAGATATATAAAATGTCAAGTGGAGAGATACATGTAGTTTGAGGCCTCTTTAGAGCAGTTCCAACATATAAAATACAAGGGTACTTCAACCCTTATAGGGGTCATCCACCCATAGTTAGGGTTTGAAGTTATTTTGCATCACATGGAGAGGTTTACATATATGTAACACCTATATTTTTAGTGTGAATTTCATTTCATAGTTATAAAAATACTTAGAAATGTTAATAGTACAATTTCACTCTTGTTTGAAATCATATAGTAGAGGATTGGACCATATCATTGCCGCATTGAAATCTAGTTCCAACACAACATTTTCGGGCACACTAACACATCACCTAGAAAAGCTTGAGTTCTCACCCAAAGTGTGCACAAATATACTAGGTCCCTCCTTGTTTCCAAATTCCAAGATGTATTTCTTGCATTAATGGCTAACATAACATGCAAATATACCATATGAAAAATATTAACTTACAAAGAATAACATGCACAAAGAAAATTGATCATCAACCAAAAAGGAGATATATATCCATTATATTCATGATTCATTACACTAATTAGTAACATAGCTTCAAGATAATCTCAAATAATCTACATCATATAGACTCATGCATAAATTGGGACTCATACACATGCTTGAACTCATACATATTACACATGGACTTCCTTCTTATATGGATGCTTACAAGTAGGTATGTGTGTGTGTGTGTGTGTGTGTGTGTGTGTGTGTGTGTGTGTGTGTGTGTATTATATAGGGTGGGAACTTATCTTTCGCCAGTTGAATCTAAAAATAAACTACTCCTATACATAGCTTGCATGATTTTACAACTAAATATTTCCTATAAATAGACTATTACCCATGGATTTCCACAAGTGGTTTTCTTTATTTATAGAAGATTTATGTATGTCATGTGCACTCGTAAATAGATTCTACTTTAATCATATTCATGCATAACCCATGTCTATTCCTAGCTTTTCATGTGCTTTATCCACACTTTTTTCTATTTCTAGATTAACTTTACAATCCCTATATCTTCTAGTTTTCCCTATTTTTATCCCGCCTTGGAAATCTAAGTATCTCCTCTCTCTTCTTGTTCCTACATGCCAAACATTACATATGATTCTCCATAATCCTGTACATATATTTGTGAACTTCTTCAACCTTTGAAAATAATTATTTCATAGTCTTGTGTGCATCCTTTTGCCTTCACGTATTTCTGATACTTATACATTTTCTTGGTCCAACATTACCCCACACTAGGTATATTGTCCATCCTCGAAATACATGAATCAATGAATAAAATAATAAAGATTCATATGTGAAATAATGTGGGAAATACCCCAAATAATATTTAAAATGAATAGTTTATGAAAAAAAAGTGAATAAAGAATATTCATTTGTTTAGCGACCAAAAATAGGCTCATTGTATATGCAAGAGTTGTAGGAATTTTGTGTAAATGGTTGCTTCCAACATTTTCCACTCCTTGAGAGCTCTATCTCGACCTTCCCGGAAGTTTTTCCACAATGTTTCGTATGCTCTCCGAGTCAATCCTCTATCCTTATCCTATAATTCTTTCAAAATGATGTTCCATTACGAAGTAAATTCTTCTAGGACATCTAATCTCTTCATTACCATAGCCTACAATTCATCTAGTCTCACCTCTAGTTTGTCATGTTTAGATTTGATGGTTTTAATTATCTCCCCTAGCTCCTAAATTTTTTTCACATGCGTATCCTTATCCCCTATATATAAATAGGTCATTAGGTATCTCCTTTTTGTTTGTTATTATGTGAGGCACATATCTACAATCGAGGTATCCTAAAACTAGATGAAGACTTTCCCCGACCTTTTTGAATTTCCCTTTACTTTCATGTAAAGATATTCATGCTCCTTTATTCTCCTATAAATATTTTCTTGATTTTATCTTGCTAGTTCCTCTATCATTTGTTCATGTCCTCTATTCACCCTTGTTAGTAAATATTTGATCAACTCTTCGAGTTGTTAATTGCCCTATTTTTATCAAGTTTGGCCTCCACAATTACTTCAATACCTGATTGCACAATGTTGGTGATCAATTTTCCCACTTTATTATTTACATTATCTAACCTATTTTTATACTTATTCAACTATGAGGCCAACTTCTTATTCTTTCTACTCACATCCTCAAAATTCTCCAAACAGCATTGTGTTGTGCATATCCTTTCTTAATATTTATGTGTGCCACTTCATTTTATATATTTATTAAAGCATTAATTTCCTATACATCTGATATTTGAGTGGAAACAAAAATTGGAAGAGTTTTTGAATGTTTTTTCTCTCTTGTATCTCACCAATGGTTTTTTTCTTAACTCAAAATTTGGCTCCTCCATGTGATTTTTCATTGTAAAGGATAACATATTGCACTTTGTAACATGGGCTTCGATCTATCAAGCATGTCTTAGAAGTATAATTATTTGAAATCCAAAGAGCTTGGAAACTTGGCCCTAATGAATTTTGAGGTTTTATTTATATATGTCATCCGAGGGTGAGGATGTGAGATTCCTTTTGGCCTTTTTATTACTGAAGATTTAGGTCCTGGTCCCACTACACATTCTCATAGTTACTCTTGTTTAATTTCATAGTGCACGGGACCGGTGTCCTCTCCCATGCCTTAGTATAATCCTTATTTCTCTTCTTACTCTTGATTTCCCTCCTACTCATGCTCTTCTTCTTCACACTCATAATGCTTAAGATATTCCTCCTGCAATATATGAATCATATGAGGTATCCTATCTTCTTTCTATACCTCTCCTATCCTCTAGGCCTATTCATCATACCCTTATCCTCCCAAGAAAGTTGTGCACACAATTTTAATTGAACTTGTTAGCATTCTTAGATTGGTGCACAATGAATTTTCTCCACATTTGGTTCACATCCTCTTCCTTATACTATTATCCAACTACCCCTAAGTATCATATCCTTCCTCTTATTCTTCTTTTTTCTTCCAGACTAGATTTGGTTTGCACTTCTTCTCTCTCATAGATACCCTCACAAAGGTGGTGTTGTTATGTTGGTGTCATGCACATCAACCACCTTACCATATTTTAACTTTGTTCATAGGTATATATATAATCAAAATGATTGTTTTCTGAATACCAAAGTTATAATGGGATTCAAGTCCATCCCATGAAACTTAATTATTTCCACATATGGTTACATTTATGCATAGCTATAGGTCTTTTATAGAGTGTGGTACTCCATGTATACCTTTCCCACATTGAACTTAAAGGATTACATGTCCTTAAATCTATTTATTGTTCTTCTAAAATATCTATCCATGAAGTCAAAAGGTAGCTTTCACCACAACCCCATCTCTCCACTCAATAATAGGAATCGTGTGTGACATAGAAGTGCTAGATAACTACAATTTTTTTCATGTCCATCAAGTTTCATGGGAAACTCCTAAGTATGCATCATTCATTTTCAAAGGTGTAACACATCCTTTTGTATAATATGTCTAGGTGTGTCTTGTATAAATTTATGATGGCCCCATCACAAGTATATTGTGAATCTCTTTGCAAGTGATTGTTTCTCAATGGGATGCTCCCACTCCATTCCTACTGGTCCATCTAGAACTTTGATCTCCTAAAATACTATCACTAGAAAAATTGAACCCCATGTGATCTTCTCACCCTTCTCATATTGGTTCCTAGGATCTTATACAATAGTCTTGGTAATGTACAAAGAAATATTGTATTTGGTTATATGTGCCATCTTATGTGTAATATGTAAAAACTTCTTTTTTACCTTTGTGCACCTCTCTTAAGCTCTAAGCTTGCAACTCACCAAATGCGCAACCACTCTAGTGTTAGGGTTAGTTATGTTTTTTATATTGAAGGTATGGCTTATCCTTTGATACCATAACTTGGTGATTTTTTCTTCCACCTCTACCTCATTACACATATCCACTGTGATCTCCTTCCACTGTCACCCTTCCAGCCATTTGCATAGTTATGTGCATCCTCATGCCTATAAAATAGAAATAGTCTCTAATAACACGGTATTTCCAAAAAATGGCAATTCATAAAGTTGTAACACCCCACCACTTTTCAAGGTCTTTTGTGCTTGATCATCCAACATAATCTATCCTTCTGCACTATACTAACATATATCTACCAAGTGCTCATCATTTATATCACTTTCATGGCTTGCAATGTGGTGGTTTTACACACTAATCTTATACCTCCATATCTCGTGATGCGTACTCCTTCCAAATAATCACCTCCTGTGGGTATTGCATCTCTCGAGAACTAATATTATTGTGTATATTTGATGGTTTTCTTACCCTTGGTTGTATTCTTTATCTTGGTGCCATTTCTTAACTCGTAATTCTGGAAATTTCAAACCCCGTAATCCACCTTCCTAACTCCACAACTTTTCTCGCTCCAATTAATTTAATTTTTCTCTTATTTTCTTGGTGTCTTCCCTATTATCCCTTAATTACTTGTAATCCACCATTCCCTAGCTCTATAACTATTCTTAAACCTCGTACCCCTAGATCCTAATTCCTTCACACTTTGCAACATATCCCCCTATTTTTTAATTTTGCTTCCACTCTTCTACCTAGATTCAAATTTTTCCAATTACAAGGAGAACACATCTACTGGTTCATTAAAAAAATTCCTTAGCTCATCAATGGTTTATTCACATAATTCACATTAAAACATAATTTTTCACGAGTTCACAAGAGCTTAAATTTGTAAGGTGAATTATAAGTTGTAAGGTTTCTTATTTTTGGAGCATTTAATGTAGTAGGTGGTGGTAGGTATTATTTTTCCCACTCTTTTTCTATTTCCTACTCTAATCCAACAATTCTATGACTTCTAATTTTTACTTCCATGTGCAACATTCATAAGCTTATGGTGTGCAACAATTCTCTTTAACTACGTAACCTCTTACATGCACCTTTCTGCGCTATACAACTACTTTCGTAGGATACATATCCTTGTGCATGCACCTTCCCATTCCAAACCTTTCCTTCCTCTCGCACTCCCTACCTCACGTTATCCTTCCCAATACATAAATTCCTTCCTTTTATCTCATCACCAATATTTATTGTGCACCATTGAGCAATACAATCTTACACCATCCTTCTTTTCATCACCATAAAGGGTCTATCATTACTTTTTCCTACCAGTAATGGGTTTATCATTGATTTTTCTTGCTACCCCACACTAAAATTATGTGAAATTATTTGTACATAATTCTTTAACAAATTACTTAGCTCCTGCACATGAACATTCTTATTACAAACTCATAAAAAAATTGGTAGGGAAATCTAATCTAAATGGAAATACTACCTTATTACAAACCATTATCTCCGTTTTGAGTTCACGACAAAATGATTAGATAACCCCTATGAAATTTTTGAAGTTGATTTTGCATTATGGCCTCTTTCAGAGAAATTCGGGTTTTCGAATTTGTCCGACAGTTTGACATAAGTTTTAACATGTTTTGTGTCGCCTGTTTTCCAAAACCTGAAACCCGCTTCATATTGAGTAAATCGGGTTTTCGAACCTCCGGCGCATCGGAACATGCCTAATTCAAAACATGTTTTGTGTCACCTGTTCCCCGATACCCGAAGTCTGATTTAGTCCTTTGTATCGGGTTTTCGGAGCTGTGAAGCATCTAAACATCTCATGCTTTATGTCTTGTGTTTCCCGAAACCCGAAACCCGAATTGCACTAAGCCTCCTTGTGTCGGGTTTTCGGACCTCTCTAACATGCTGACATGGCATTCATGCCGAGTTGTCGGTGAGTTGGCACGTGCCGAGATGAAGTGTATTAATTACAATTTTTCTTATAAATATGTGGATTTCCACGTCATTTTTACCAGACGTATTTTTAACTCGTGGATTTTTCGTACATGCTCTTCCAACCGCGAAACCCGAAAGCTCGCTTGTGCCCGATTGAATCGCCATTTTTCGATCTTCCCTTTCTCTGGTTGAAGGTATTTCTCTCTCCACTCTTTGTTCCTAGTTTTTATGGATTGATTGCGTGAGAATTCTTCCCATTTTCTTGCTGGGTTTTGAAAGATTTTTATTCTTCTTCTTTCTGGAGTTCTTTTGAAAAAATGGGTTTAGGTTTTAGGGTTTATCTCTTCTAAATTACCATTTGGTGATATTTCCTCAAAATTTTATTATGTTCCCGGTACATGAATGGTTAAAAGGAGATTGCATGTTTGAAATTCAACGAAAAACCCTATTTTTCTCTTCTCGGGTTTTGAAGGTTGTTATGCAGTGTCGAAGACCCGAAGTATATTGAAGGCTTGGCGTGTCGGACTTTCCAGAGTTCCCGGCATCAACACAAGTGTCGCTTTCTTCCGTTTCCGACATCATCGGCAGTGTCGGGCTTTCCCAAAGTTCTGACATTATCAAACATATCGGTTTTTCAGAAGTTCCGACATTTTCAATAAGCATCGGGTTTTCAAGATTTTCCTACATCATCTTCGCCAGTGTCGGACTCTTCCGTTCTTCTAGCATATCCAGCAGGTCAGAATTCTCACAGTGAGCAGCATCTTCTGAGCTTCGAAACTTTCTTCCTTCGACGTCCTTCATGTCGACCCTGGTCCATCTCAGGAAAAGACCGAGAAGTCAGGCAGAATGAAATACAAGTTTAAAAAGCTGGAATCTCCATCGTATATTGATTGCAACTATGACATCCGAGACACCGAACTCGGAAATATAGACATTGAAGATTTCTGGAGTAGGGTGAGGAGTTCCTCCCAAACTCCATGGATGAAAACTATAGCCGATAGTGGCTTACCTCTCGCAGTGGGTCTTCCCATGTCTGCTCAGTGTCCAGAATTCATCTTGGCTTGTGCATCCAGTTATGACTCGGCTTCTCGTTCTGTGAGAAGTCAATCAGGTGAAGTAGTGATCAAATTGGATGGAGGTTACTTTGATGATCTCCTAAAACTACCCAATTTTGAAGAGTATGGAGAGTTGGACATCAAGTCACCGTAAAGCTCGGACAATGATCGTGAAGATCGCATCAAAATGTGAACAAGAAGTTCCTAATCAAGCCTAAACCAAATTGCCTCTAGATTTCCAAGGATTATCCCCAGGAGTGATTTCATCCAAGAAATCAATGACATTATCACCCTGCTGAGTCAGGTTTTTGGTTTGCCCGAATCAAATGTATTTCAAGGATGGATGTATCAATTTATGATCACCATCAAGAAGAATCAGCAAGGGATCGACTGGGGTACTCTCATCAGCAATGAGATTGATTCCCAAATGACAATGGTCTTGTCAACTGGGAAATTTTATATGTCTTCATATGTCACATACGCAGCAGCCGGGATGAGGAACTATCCCGGGCTAGATACCAAGGGAAGCAGAACGAGAACCAGGTGTATCAATACTTCCCTCAATTGACAAAGAAGGGGTCCAAAGACCATTTCAGGAGGGTGAATGATGCCTTCTTCTATGAAAATATCTGCAGGATAAACCCTGAGCTGAGGAAGACAAGAGTCTCAGATGAGGCTTGGGCTGAAGTTTCTAAATGGGGATGTATCTTCTTACAATTCAAGAAGTTTACATATCTTCGGGTGGTCATGTACTCGGAGATCCTTTTCACCTGCCCCGATATCTAGGGATAGACTGATATTGATAGAGTTGGTTAGGCAGATTGTTGGATTTCCATAAATTCCAACAAAGCAAACATAAGGCTGTTGTATCCTTCCCAATTTCTATTGGGAGATATACTTGCTCAACAGTAGTGAAAGCCAAAAATGTTGTCCACGAACTTCAGGACAAATTGAAAAAGCATATGAAGCCTCGAGATGGTTTTGACATCCGAGGAGTGCTCAGAGCATATGGAACCCAGCATCTGCATAGGCCAAACATAGAGGATATTTGGGTGGATCTGCGTAATGAGGTTGCTGTTCGCAGAAAGGATAATAGCAGATTGACTATTGCTGAGATTCAAACACTGGAGCTTGCTGATTTACCAGAAGGTACGGGTGACAATGAAAGTGTTTTGGATCTTTCCTATGATGGACTAAAGGAGGATCAATATGTTTTCCCACCTATTGATTGGTCAGCCAGCGAAAAATCCTCTATTACAGATAGGTCGGCTCTAATCCTTGCTCACACCAAAGCATGGCTCTCCTCTTGGGGAATGAATTTTAAAGATGATAAGTTTTCAAAGTTGGCTACTTCAGAGGCGGGGCCCTCCAAAAAGGAAAAGGACAGAAAATCTTCTAGGGAGCCTATAAAGGTCAAGATTGTCAAAAAGAGGAAAGAAAGAGAAATCTCTTCAATTGTTTCTCCAGTAGAAACGGTGAATGTGCCAGAATCACCAACACCACCAGAAATAGGAGAAATTAATTTGGAAGAAGGAGGAAGCCAGCTTCTGGTTTCACCATTTGCTGATTGCTCAACTGAAGAGACCTTATCTCTTGCATCCAAGGCTTTGGAGTCTGGATCTGTGCCTCTTTCCTCACAACCACTCCTACCTCCTTATTCTCCATCAACTTCTTCAGTAATGGCCAGTATTTTCTCTGGACTTTCACCCCTCTCTGCTGGTACCCAAGTGATCACCAACACGCCCCCTCCTGTGCCTCTTTTTATTGGATCTACTACCACGTTGGTAACTATTCCTCCTCCACTAGTAGAATCTTCTCCCCTTGAGGGTATGATACCAGCTTCTACAACCATGGCAACTCCCTCTGATACGCCACAATGGCTACTCGAGAAAACTCCGAGGAAGAGGAAGGTGATTGTGCCCCTACCAGCCTTTGATTTCAGCTCACTCAAGGCTCCTACTTACGAAATCAGCCAAGAAACCCAAAACAGTTTTCAAGGGTTTTGGTGGATGCTTCAGAGATAAGTTCGCAGAGATCGCCACTCCCTCACCGACAAAACTAGAGAGGATATAACAGCCTCGATTATCGCTTAACTGTGGTGGCTCTAGGGAAAGTGACAAAGAAAGGGGCGCAACAAGATGCATGGGATTCCATAAACATGTTGTGCCAAAAGTTAAAAGAAACAAAGGACAAAGCAGAGATGAGCTTAAGGAAAAAGTGGAGCAATTGCGATGAGGTTTTGATTAAACTCTCAAAACCCTTGAATCCATACCACCTTCTTCTCGTCCTGCCGGATTCGATTTCTCATCAATACCTACAATTGAGAAGATTGCTAAAAAGGAAGGGTGGTTGATGAATGGATCCAAAGGTTGCTCCAACAAGGGAAGGAAGTAATTCAAGACGTGGTGCAAGTTCATCACCCTTGGGAGACATTCGAAGGATGGAGAGAAGATGGATGAAGAATTGTCTCAGAAATTGGACATCTTGATTTGACTTTTGAAGCTCTCCGTGTTAAAGCAAATACCAACACATCTCTTAGTGGAAGAAGGTATTCTCCCACATACATATAAGCATTTCCAAATTGACCAAGGCCATCAGTTCGTAATAAAGATTCTCAATGAAGCCTCATAAAGAAGTTGAGAGAATCAAGGGATAAATTGATTGATGGGAAAAGTGATCTAGAAGAAGAATTACTGAAGATTTTTCCAAAGGTGTTAGTTGGGAACTCAGGTATCCTATCAGCAGATGATCTCTTCAAGAAAATCCAAGAGTCTGTTCAGCATGAACCAATAAGTGGATTTGACCTTGAGGTCATGGATCGGTTGGTAAGGGTTGAACATTATTTGGAGACCTTAGGAAAGCTCAGCAAAGGATTGAAAAAGCTTCCCGGCAATACCAGTGATACTCATGAAACTTGCGAAATTTGGAATGATCATTCCACTGCGCCTGATGAAAATGAAATGCAAGGCATAATTCAAAAGTTCCATGAATTTCAGAGTAAATAGTCTCAGCTGGAGGAAGAAAAAGAGGAAGGAGCAAAGGATGATGATTCAGATTGAGTCCCAAAATTTCATGTCATGTCAATCTTGAAATTGACATGTATTTTTAATTTCTGTTTCGCACATTTTTGAATCATATTTTGACTTGATCTCCTACGTGAGAATCAAGAAAAAGCAGAACTCTTGTTAAAACGCTATTTTTAGGATCTGCCCTATTTTATCTCTACTTCTTTTGTTATAAATAAGGAATGCTTATGCATTCCAAAGGGTTGAGATTTTTTGGAATATTTAGGGGCTATTGGAATTTTATTCACTCTACTCTGATGATCTGTGATATGATCAACCACCTTTATTCATTCCTCTTCTAGCCTGGCTAGGTACATAACCCTCTTCTCGATAGAATTCTGAAAAGCCACATCTTCAACCGCTTTTGCCAACTGCAAGGCCGGCAATTCTACTGAGATAGGAATTTCAGCATCAATCCCGTATAGCAATTGGAAAGGAGACATCCCTATGGCTCGCTTTGGAGTGATTCGATCAGCCCACAATGCATCATACAATGCTTTGTGCCATGTCCTCTGGTTTTCATCCACTAGTTTTCTAATTATGGTAACCAGGTTCTTATTGCTGGACTCAGCTTGCCCATTACCCTGGGGATAATAATCAGATGAGTGAGCCAGAGTGATGCCAAATCCATAGAAAAATTCTGTCAACTCATGTGATGAGAAATTAGAGGCATTATCAGCTACAATCTTATGAGGCACACCGAATCTGACAATTATATTTTCTTTAAGGAACTTGCAAACAACTTCAGAAGTTGCTTGCTTGATTGGTGCGGCTTCTACCCACTTGGTAAAATAGTCTGTAGTAGTCAGCACGTAGTTATGTCTGGCACTGGAAGCAGGATTCAATGTTCCGATGAAATCAATCCCCCATTGGCGAAAAGGTTCTTCAATCACTACAGGCTTCAGAGGAAGAGCTGCTAACTTGGGGCGACCAACAAAATGTTGACAAGCTTCACACTTGGACACCCATTCTCGAATCCCTAAGAGAGAGTAGGCCAATAGTACCTAGCCCATAGGATCTTATACACCGTTATAGAGGATGAAAAATTTCCTCCGCAAGCTAGGCTATGGAAGGATTCTAATAACTTTTCCTGTTGTGATTTATCAACACAACGCAGGAAAACACCATCAATACCTTTCTTGTATATTGCATTATTCCACAAAAGGTATTTTGCAGATCTCAACTTGACGGTCCTCTTCTCCTTTTGATTTAAATGCGGGGGGCATTCACCATAAGTTAGGAAGAAAGCAATGTCCGTGTACCATTCATCGGTCGTACTCACGAAAAGCACCATGGGCAGCTCTGAAGAAGTGTCTTGAGTCTTTTCATACTCTGCTTCGGCATGATTTTCTGCAATTAATTGGCACAGGCCCCTTCCTCGTACCAACTTGGTAGGTCTGATGTCTAAATCGTACTCCTGAACCTTAGCTATCCAAGTACCTCATTGACTTCCCAGCTCTTGTTGAGTCAGAATGGATTTAACAGCAGTATCAGGAACGAGAACGAGAGTATGGGAATTCAGCACATAGTACCTGAAATGTTTTACTGCTCGTACCACTGCGTAAGCATGCTTTTCAATCTGTGACATCTTCAATTCATGCTCCTTCAATGGACAGCTCATGAATGCGATGGGAGCTTCAATGCTTTCCCTGTTTTCCTGCATCAGGATGGCGGACACTGTATGAGCAGAGGCGTAACTATACATGATGAAATCTTTCTTGAAATCTGGACATACTAAGATAGGAGCGCAAGCAACTTCCCTTTTGATTTCTTCGAATGCAAGCTTCCCTTCTGTACTCCATCTAAATGGAACTTTTCCTTTCATCATTCCAAGGATATCCTTGGTTTTGTCAGCGAAATCAGGTACAAATCTTCTCAAGAAATTAACCTTTCCGAAGAAAGAATGAACTCCGGTTTTACTTGTGGGTAAGGTAAGGCTCTGAATAGCCTTTACCCTTTCTGGGTCAATTTTGGTTCCTTCTTTAGTCACAATATGACCCAGCAATTTTCCTTCGGTCACCCCGAACATGGACTTCTTGGGATTCAATGAAATCCCGTGACGCCTGCATCTCAAAAGTACTTGTTCTAAATGATCATAATGATCACTCCATTTTTTAGAGAAAACAGTCAAGTCATCCAAATACACAACTATGACCTTGCCCATCAAATCTCTGAATGCCAAGTCCATAGCTCTCTGAAAAGTGGCTCCGGAGTTGATCAAGCCGAAAGGCATCCTCCTGTAAGCAAAGGTACCCCATGGGGTCGTGAAGGCCGTCTTGTGTTGATCCTCTGGTATTACCTCGACTTGGTTATATCCCGAAAATCCGTCGAGCATGGAAAGCATTTCTGATCCAGTAACAGTTTGTAATACCTGATCCATGATAGGCAAGGGATAGTTATCCTTCAATGAGGACTGATTCAAGTTCCGGAAGTCAACACAGATCCGGATTTCACCATTCTTCTTCCTGACAGGAACAATGTTAGCAATCCAAGTGGAGTGATGGATTGGGAAAATAATTCTAGCATCTAACATCTTCTGAATTTCTGCCAGGATAGTTCCTGAGATCTTGGGATTGTAATGTCTTTGCTTTTGTCTGTACGGCTTCACATCAGGCTTCAAAGGGATACTGTGCTGTACATCTTTGGGCTTGAAGGATTTTAAATCTGCATAAGACCAGGCCAACACATCGATGTATTTCTTTAAAAGTGAAGTAAATCTTGCCTTCTCTTCAGGAGAACAACATTTCCCAATATTCACCATCCGAGGTTGATCGGATTTAACCTAGATTGATTTGATCTACTTCGGAGGAAGAAACTCCTTCAACTTGCCTTTTGTTTTGGATAAAACGATCATGCTTATCAAACAAGCCCTCCAAAGAAACCAAACCTTTAGGTATCTTGTTGCCTTTCAGCTGGATAAATTCACCATCAACCTCCTGATATGGATCTGAAATAGTTTCACGGAAGGCTGATTCTGAACCTTCAAAATATAACTCACTGAAATTGTCAGCCTTTTCTAGAAAAGCCAACACCTGTTGATCATCATTGAACACCTGCCAATGAGTTGCATTATCTGGAATACTGGGACGGTAGACAATCTCGATAGAGTATGTATCTTGCTTGAACTGAGGGTGAGGAAGAAGAAGGGATGCAGATACAGCCAAAGAATCAGCCTTATCATTATAATCTCTCAAAACTGCCTAATAGAAAATGCATCAAAGCATTCTATACTATCCCAAACTTTATTCCGGTAATGTTTCAACCGATCATTTTTCACCTGATATATACCCCTGACCTGATTGACAATCAGCTCCGCATCTCCCTGAACCTTGAGATTTCAGATTCCCTTCTGTCTGGCCATTTCTAATCCTAATAACAGGGCTTCATATTCAGCCGTGTTGTTAGTATTATCAAATTGCAACTTGTAAGCTGATGGGAAAATCTCGGAGCTAGGAGATATAAGGACAACACCAGCGCCTGATCCAGAGGTTGAGCAGCTACCATCAAATTCGAGCGTCCAAATAGCATTGGGATCTTCTTCTTCAACATCTACAATGGGTATCTCTGAAGTCATGAAATAATTCCCAAAGCTAGCATCTTCGAAAAGAATCTGAGCTTTTGGATCATCTGATTTGGTCACCAAATACTTCGCCTGTGGTTCAGGATGAAGAACTTGATGAACCCCATTGACCGGGATCTTAGCTTTGGTCCAATCCATATTAATCTCTCCTCCGACGTCTTTACAAAATCCTCTACCCAAGAGGATACCGTAAGCTGCAGGAATGTCGGCAACCAGAATAGTCATTTTCACTCTCTTCTCAGGGAAGGCAACAAATGCAAACTGTGCGTCCTTGATTTGACCAATCAAAGGGACTTGTTTAGTTTCCATGGAGTAGCACCGTCCATATGACTTAGTCAAAGTAAGTCCAAGGGCATGGGCCACTTTTGCGGGCATAACATTATCAGAGGCTCCTGAGTCGATGATGCAATTGCTGAGTTTAAACCCATTTATAAGTAGAGACAAATAAAATGGTTCAATCTTTCCTGAAGAAGAAGCAGAGGTCAGATTGTTCTGTGGTGGGAGTTGAGTAGGATTTGGAAGGAGACCTTTTGAAGGTGATGGAACAGCCACTTTACTTCTGATGAACTTGGCCAGCTTTTCAAACTGTTCAGGATTCGACTGAAGGTATTCTGCCTCTGACATTTGAATTTTGGTTCTCTTTGCATGATCAATAATGTCAAAAGCAGTATAAGAAGGAATGATGGTAGGCTCAGTCCTAATTACATGAGCTTGTGCTGAGGCACTGATCTTAGGAGAAGGAGAATAAGGAGCAGCTGCCTTTTTGGTAACCTCTCTTTCAGTTTGCGCCAAAATAGGGGTACCCCTCTTAACTATGGATATGGGAGGTTCCTTATTCTTCTCCTTAGTGTTTTCAAGAGGTTTTCTGGGATTCTGAGATTGGGACCGAGTGAAGACAGCAAATGACTGACCATCTGTGCACATTCATCTTCATCATATTCCAAATACCCAATGCTGGAGTCACCAGCTGACTCGTCATAAGACTCATCAGCATATCCTGAAGCTTCGAAAGCCTCACGGGAATCTTGTTCTTCTCGGTTCATCGTCTTCTTCAATTATTTCTACTGCTGCATTGACGGGAGGAGCTTCAATTGCTAGTCTCGGTTGAGCAGGAGTTAACCGTGGCCTATCTCTGACAGGTGCACCATTGTTGTTATTGAAATTCCGTCTAGGGATATCCCGATACGGAACATTGCTCACCTGCTGGGACATTTGCTTTTTTAAAGCAATCAAATCATTAGCCATTTTTTGAAACATAGGATCAGTGTTACCTTGAGAAGAACCTTGATTTTTGAGTTTAGGTACGTCTTTCTTGATCCTTCCCGCCAAGATGAGATCATCCTCTATTTCAGTAGCTGTTGACTGAGCAGTAGCCAAATCTGGGATAACCGACCTTCTTAATAAAAATCTTATATCAGGAGGTTGAGCATTGATGAAGAAGCATTTTTGGTTTTCCGGAGTAGGTACAACTATTTCTGGAATCTTCTGGACCAGCTTGTTGAACTTTGCCATGAATTCCCACATAGGTTCATGTGATTCCTTCTTCATATGCGTGAGCTGAGCTAACAAAGCATGGGAATCTTCGGCTGGTTTGAAACGTGCTTCGAACTTAGTCCGCATGGTAGCCCAGTTTGCGATGCATGCATTCGGGAGGTGATAAAACCATTCAGCTGCTGCACCCTGCAACGTTTCAACGAAGAGTCGATGGAGACATCTTCGTGGGCTACTCCGAGGACACCGCATGCAACAAAGAAAGATGCAATGTGCTCGTCAGGATGCTGCTTCCCATCCCCATTGAACTTGGGAATGTTTTTACGTGATCCACGTGGTAACTCGTGCAATGGAGGAGTCAAAGAAAGAGGACCAATAACTGCGCCCCAAGGCACAGGTTGAACCGCCATCCTTCTGAAAAGAGTGCGTACAGGGATCCGAGTATCAGACAAGAGTAGTGCACGACAAGTTGCAGATGCTTCCCGTTCCACGGGGATCTGGTTTCTCTGAACAGGTGAAGAACTTCTGGTTCGGTTAGAGACAATGCTGTCGGGAGAAAGACTGAAATTGTGCTGTTGCAGTAACTCAAAGAGCGGATCAATTTCACCTTGAGCTCGGCGGGACCGAGTAAAGATCTTCCTGGCCAGCTTGAACTGAAAGGAGATCTTGTTGAAAATAAGGCAAATACGGAGTCGCCAGACACCAAGAGGATAAGCTTTATACTATAGATCCGTACTCCCCAATGAGTCACCAAAAACTGTTGGTTGGATATTTTGTCAAACCAAAATATGAGGTTCAACCACAGTATATGAGATTAAATCCCTCCTCAAAGACAGGTGAGGCTGCCTGCTTATTACTAATCTAAAACACAGTAAAGACAATATCTATACAATATTCACACTAATCTAACCATTGGGGGTTGGGATGGAATCCCGAAATCCACATTCACACGATTCAAGGGTATTTCTTTCGTAAATGAACTGGGTTAGAAACTGTTACAATGAAAGAAGCACAATAGAAAGGAAATGGGAGAAACGTATTTTCTTTCGAGTAAACACAGAGCACGAAATAATCATACGAGTTTTAGATCACAAATATAATGTCCAAAATAATCAGAAACACTAAGATGTTATGCAAAGAATAGCTTAAGATCATGAACATAAGAACATTGTCTTAAGTAAGATATATTCCACAACACAAAGTCTGTAAAATAATATCAACTCCTATTCTTCATAATGATTGAACCTAAACAAAAAGTTTTTCTTCTTTCCAATAGCCCCTAAATATTCCAAAAATCTTGACCCTTTGGAATGCATAAGCATTCCTAATTTATAACAAAAGAAGTACGTATAAAATAGGGCAGATCCTAAAATAGCGTTTTAACAAGAGTTCTGCTTTTGCTTGATTCTCATGCGGAGATCAAGTCAAAATATGATTAAAAATGTGACGAAACAGAATGAAAAAGACATGTCGATTTCAAGATTGAAATGACATGAAACGTTAGGACTCAATCAATCATCATCCTTTGCTCCTTCCTCTTTTTCTTCCTCCACTAAGACTCATTTACTCAAATTCCCGAACTTCTGAATTATGCCTTGCATTTCATTTTCATCAGGCGCAGTGGAATGATCATTCCAAATTTCGCAAGTTTCATGAGTATCGCTGGTATTGCCGGGAAGCTTTTTCAATCCTTTGCTGAGATTTCTTAAGGCCTCCAAAGAATGTTCAACCCTTACCAACCGATCCATGATCTCAAGGTCAAATCCGCTTATTGGTTCATGCTGAACAGACTCTTGGATTTGCTTGAAGAGATCATCTGCTGATAGGATACCTGAGTTCCCAACTGACACCTTTGGACAAATCTTCAGCAATTCTTCTTCCAGATCACTTTTCCCATCAATCAATTTATCCCTTGATTCTCTCAACTTACTGCAGGCTTCATTGAGAATCTTTATTCTGAACCTGATGGCCTTGGTCAGCTGGAAATGCTTATCTGTATGTGGGAGAATACCTTCTTCCACCAAGAGATGTGCTGGTATTTGCTTTAACACCTGGAGAGCTTCAAAAGTCAAATCAAGATGTCCAATTTCCTGAGAGAATTCTTCATCCATCTTCTCTCCATCCTTCTGAATGTCTCCCAAGGACTGATGAACTTGCACCACGTCTTGAATTACTTCCTTCCCCTGTTGGAGCAACCTTTGGATCCATTCATCAACCACCCTTCCTTTTTTAGCAATCTTCTCAATCGTAGGTACTGATGAGAAATCGAATCCGACAGAGACAGAAGAAGGTGGTATGGATTCAAGGGGTTTTGAGAGTTTAATCAAAACCTCTGTCAACTGCTCCACTTTTTCCTTAAGCTCATCTCTGTTGTCCTTTGTTTCTTTCAACTTTTGGCACAACACGTTTATGGAATCCCGTGCATCTTGTTGCGCCCCTTCTGCTGTCACTTTCCCTAGAGCCACCCTAGTTACCTGATAATCAGAGGCTGTTATATCCTCTCTAGTTTTGTCACCGAGGGAGTGGCAATCTCTGCGAACTTATCTCCTGAAGCATCCACCAAAACCCTTGAAACTGTTTTGGGTTTCTTGGCTGATTTCGTAGTAGGAGCCTTGAGTGAGCTGAAATCAAAGGCTGGTAGGGGCACAATCACCTTCCTCTTCCTCGAAGTTTGCTTGAGTAGCCATTGCGGCGTATCAGAGGGAGTTGCCATGGTTGCAAAAGCTGGTATCATACCCTCAAGGGGAGAAGATTCTACTAGTGGAGGAGGAATAGTTACCAACGTGGTAGTAGATCCAATAAAAGAGGCAGCTGCTTGCGCTCCTATCTTAGTATGTCCAGATTTCAAGAAAGATTTCATCATGTATAGTTACGCCTCTGCTCACACAGTGTCCGCCATCTTGATGTAGGAAAACAGGGAAAGCATTGAAGCTCCCATCGCGTTCATGAGCTGTCCATTGAAGGAGCATGAATTGAAGATGTCACAGATTGAAAAGCATGCTTACGCAGTGGTACGAGCAATAAAACATTTCAGGTACTATGTGCTAAATTCCCATACTCTCGTTTCTGTTCCTGATACTGCTGTTAAATCCATTCTGACTCAACAAGAGCTGGGAAGTCAACGAGGTACTTGGATAGCTAAGGTTTAGGAGTATGATTTAGACATCAGACCTACCAAGTTGGTACGAGGAAGGGGCCTGTGCCAATTAATTGCAGAAAATCATGCCGAAGCAGAGTATGAAAAGACTCAAGACACTTCTTCAGAGCTGCCCATGGTGCTTTTCGTGAGTACGACCGATGAATGGTACACGGACATTGCTTTCTTCCTAACTTATGGTGAATGCCCCCACATTTAAATCAAAAGGAGAAGAGGACCGTCAAGTTGAGATCTGTAAAATACCTTTTGTGGAATAATGCAATATACAAGAAAGGTATTGATGGTGTTTTCCTGCGTTGTGTTGATAAATCACAACAGGAAAAGTTATTAGAATCCTTCCATAGCCTAGCTTGCGGAGGACATTTTTCATCCTCTGTAACAGCATATAAGATCCTACGGGCTAGGTACTATTGGCCTACTCTCTTTCGGGATTCAGCAGAATGGGTGTCCAAGTGTGAAGCTTGTCAACATTTTGTTGGTCACCCCAAGTTAGCAGCTCTTCCTCTGAAGCCTGTAGTGATTGAAGAACCTTTTCACCAATGGGGGATTGATTTCATCGGAACATTGAATCCTGCTTCCAGTGCCGGACATAACTACGTGCTGACTGCTACAGACTATTTTACCAAGTGGGTAGAAGCCGCACCAATCAAGCAAGCAACTTCTGAAGCTGTTTGCAAGTTCCTTAAAGAAAATATAATTGTCAGATTCGGTGTGCCTCATAAGATTGTAGCTGATAATGCCTCTAATTTCTCATCACATGAGTTGACAGAATTTTGCTATGGATTTGGCATCACTCTGGCTCACTCATCTGATTATTATCCCCAGGGTAATGGGCAAGCTGAGTCCAGCAATAAGAACCTGGTTACCATAATTAGAAAACTAGTGGATGAAAACCAGAGGACATGGCACAAAGCATTGTATGATGCATTGTGGGCTGATCGAATCACTCCAAAGTGAGCCATAGGGATGTCTCCTTTCCAATTGCTATACGGGATTGATGCTGAAATTCCTATCTCAGTAGAATTGTCGGCCTTGCAGTTGGCAAAAGCGGTTGAAGATGCGGCTTTTCAGAATTCTATCGAGAAGAGGGTTATGTACCTAGCCAGGCTAGAAGAGGAATGAATAAAGGTGGTTGATCGTATCGCAGATCATCAGAGCAGAGTGAAGAAAATTTTTGACAAAAAATCAAAGCAGCGTAACTTCCAGATTGGAGATTTGGTGTTGCTTTGGGATAAGAGAAGAGAACAAAAAGGAATGCACGGGAAGTTTGATTCTTTGTGGAAAGGACCTTTCAAAATCCATGAGCTGAATGGTGAAAATAGTTTCCTGCTATCATATCTAGATGGAGGACTACTCTCGTTGCCTTTCAGTGGACAACACCTAAAGCTGTTCCACCATTAATGCAAGATGCTCTCTTGCATTGTACATATTTTACTTTGTTTTGTTGTGTGTTTGCTTTTGGTTTTCTTTCTTTCTTCATTTTGTTTTGTTTTGGTTTTCTTCTTGACTCCGTAGCCCAATGGATAAGGCTCTGGTCTGCGAGACCAGAGATTCTGAGTTCTCTTCCTTTGGTATTACAAAGAAAGTCCCCAGCTGGAGCCAGCTGTTATCTCCGTTTTGAGTTCACGACAAAATGATTAGATAACCCCTACGAAATTTTTGAAGTTGATTTTGCATTATGGCCTCTTTCAGAGAAATTTGGGTTTTCGAATTTTCCAACAATTCGACATAGGTTTTAACATGTTTTGTGTCGCCTGTTTTCCGAAACCCGAAACCCGCTTCATATTGAGTAAATCGGGTTTTCGGACCTCCGGCGCATCGGAACATGCCTAATTCAAAACATGTTTTGTGTCACCTGTTCCCTGATACCCGAAGTCCGATTTAGTCCTTCGTATCGGGTTTTCGGAGCTGTGAAGCATCTAAACATCTCATGCTTTATGTCTTGTGTTTCCCGAAACCTGAAACCCGAATTGCACTAAGCCTCCTTGTGTCGGGTTTTCGGACCTCTCTAACATGCTGACATGGCATTCATGCCGAGTTGTCGGTGAGTTGGCACGTGCCGAGCTGAAGTGTATTAATTACAATTTTTCTTATAAATACGTGGATTTCCACGTCATTTTTACCGACGTATTTTTAACTCGTGGATTTTTCGTACATGCTCTTCCAACCGCGAAACCCGAAAGCTCGCTTGTGCCCGATTGAATCACCATTTTTGATCTTCCCTTTCTCTGGTTAAAGGTATTTCTCTCTCCATTCTTTGTTCCTAGTTTTTATGGATTGATTGCGCGTGAATTCTTCCCATTTTCTTGCTGGGTTTTGAAAGATTTTTATTCTTCTTCTTTCTGGAGTTATTTTGAAAAAGGGGTTTAGGTTTTAGGGTTTATCTCTTCTAAATTACCATTTGGTGCTATTTCCTCAAAATTTTATTATGTGCCTGGTACATGAATGGTTAAAAGGAGATTGCATGTTTGAAATTCAACGAAAAACCCTGTTTTTCTCTTCTCGGGTTTTGAAGGCTGTTATGCAGTGTCGAAGACCCGAAGTATATTGAAGGCTTGGCGTGTCGACTTTCCAGAGTTCCCGACATCAACACAAGTGTCGAGGATTTCTTCCGTTTCTCACATCATCGGTAGTGTCGGGCTTTCCCAAAGTTCTCGAATTATCAAACGTATCGGGTTTTTCAAGTTCCGACATTTTCAGCGCATCGGGTTTTTAGGATTTTCCTACATCATCTTCGCTAGTGTCGACTCTTCCGTTCTTCCGGCATATCCAACAGTCGAATTCTCACAAAGGTGAGCAACATATTCTCGAGCTTGAAACTTTCTTCCTTCGACATCCTTCATGTCGACCACTGGTCCATCTCGTGAAGAGACCGAGAAGTCGTGCGTAATGAAATACAAGTTTTAAAAGATGGAATCTCCATCGTATATTGATTGCAACTACGACATCCGAGACACCGAACTCGGAAATATAGACATTGAATATTTTTGGAGTAGGGTGAGGAGTTCCTCCCAAACTCCATGGATGAAAACTATAGCCGATAGTGGCTTTCCTCTCGCAGCGGGTCTTCCCATGTCTACTCAGTGTCCAGAATTCATCTTGGCTTGTGCATCCAGTTATGACTCGGTGTCTCGTTCTGTGAGAAGTCAATCAGGTGAAGTAGTGATCAAATTGGATGGAGGTTACTTTGATGATCTCCTAAAACTGCCCAATTTTGACGAGTATGGAGAGTTGGACATCAAGTCAGCTCAGAAAGCCTGGGACAACGATCAGGAAGACTGCATCAAACATGTGAACAAGAAGTTCCTGATCAAGCCCAAACCAGCTGTCTCCAGATTTCCAAGGATTATCCCCAGGAGTGATTTCATCCAAGAAATCAATGACATCATCACCCTGCTGAGTCGGGTTTTTGGTTTGCCCGAATCGAATGTATTTCAAGGATGGATGTATCAATTTATGATCACCATCAAGAAGAATCAGCAAGGGATCGACTGGGGTACTCTCATCAGCAATGAGATTGATTCCCAAATGACAACGGTCTTGTCAACTGGGAAATTTTATATGTCTTCATATGTCACATACGCAGCAGCCGGGATGAGGAACTATCCCGGGCTGGATACCAAGGGAAGCAGAACGGCGAACCAGGTGTATCAATACTTCCCTCAATTGACAAAGAAGGGGTCCAAAGACCATTTCAGGAGGGTGAATGATGCCTTCTTCTATGAAAATATCTGCAGGATAAACCCTGAGCTGAGGAAGACAAGAGTCTCAGATGAGGCTTGGGCTGAAGTTTCTAAATGGGGATGTATCTTCTTACAATTCAAGAAGTTTACATATCTTCGGGTGGTCATGTACTCGGGAGATCCTTTTCACCTGCCCCGATATCCAGGGGATAGACTGATATTGATGGAGTTGGTTAGGCAGCTGTTGGATTTCCATAAATTCCAACAAAGCAAACATAAGGCTGTTGTATCCTTCCCAATTTCTATTGGGAGATATACTTGCTCAATAGTAGTGAAAGCCAAAAATGTTGTCCATGAACTTCAGGACAAATTGAAAAAGCATATGAAGCCTCGAGATGGTTTTGACATCCGAGGAGTGCTCAGAGCATATGGAACCCAGCATCTGCACAGGCCAAACATAGAAGATATTTGGGTGGATCTGCGTAATGAGGTTGCTGTTCACATAAAGGATAATAGTAAATTGACTATTGCTTTGAGATTCAAACACTGGAGCTTGCTGATTTAGCGAGGGTACGGGTGACAATGAAAGTGTTTTGGATCTTTCCTATGATGGACTAAAGGAGGATCAATATGTTTTCCCACCTATTGATTGGTCAGCCAGCGAAAAAGCCTCTATTACAGATAGGTCGGCTCTAATCCTTGCTCGCACCAAAGCATGGCTCTCCTCTTGGGGAATGAATTTTAAAGATGATAAGTTTTCAAAGTTGGTCGCTTCGGAGGTGGGGCCCTCCAAAAGGAAAAGGACAGAAAATCTTCTAGGAGCCTATAAAGGTCAAGATTGTCAAAAGAGGAAAAAAAAAAGAAATCTCTTCAATTGTTTCTCCAAGAGAAATGAGTGAATGTGCCGTAATCACCAAGCACCACCGAAATAGAAGAAATTAATTTGGAAGGAGGAAGCCCGACTTCCTGGTTTCACCATTTGCTGATTGCTCAACTGAAGAGACCTTATCTCTTGCATCCAAGGCTTTGGAGTCTAAATCTGTGCCTCTTTCCTCACAACCACTCCTACCTCCTTATTCTCCATCAACTTCTTCAGTAATGGCTAGTATTTTCTCTGGACTTTCACCCCTCTCTGCTGGTACCCAAGTGATCACCAACACGCCCCCTCTTGTGCCTTTCTTTATTGGATCTACTACCACGTTGGTAACTATTCCTCCTCCACTAGTAGAATCTTCTCCCCTTGAGGGTATGATACCAGCTTCTGCAACCATGGCAACTCCCTCTGATACGCCGCAATGGCTACTCGAGCAAACTCCGAGGAAGAGGAAGGTGATTGTGCCCCTACCAGCCTTTGATTTCAGCTCACTCAAGGCTCCTACTGCGAAATCAGCCAAGAAACCCAAAACAGTTTCAAGGGTTTTGGTGGATGCTTCAGGAGATAAGTTCACAGAGATTGCCACTCCCTCGGCTGACAAAACTAGAGAGGATATAACAGCCTCTGATTATCAGGTAACCAGGGTGGCTCTAGGGAAAGTGACAGCAGAAGGGGCACAACAAGATGCACGGGATTCCATAAACGTGCTATGCCAAAAATTAAAAGTAACAAAGGACAGCAGAGATGAGCTTAAGGAAAAGTGGAGCAGTTGACAGAGGTTTTGATTAAACTCTCAAAACCCCTTGAATCCATACCACCTTCTTCTGTCTCTGCCGGATTCTATTTCTCATCGCACCTACAATTGAGAAGATTGCTAAAAAAGGAAGGGTGGTTGATGAATGGATCCAAAGGTTGCTCCAACAGGGGAAGGAAGTAATTCAAGACGTGGTGCAAGTTCATCACTCCTTGGGAGACATTCAGAAGGATGGAGAGAAGATGGATGAAGAATTCTCTCAGAAATTAGACATCCGGATTTGAATTTTGAAGCTCTCCCAGTGTTAAAGCAAATACCAAAGACATCTCTTGGTGGAAGAAGGTATTCTCCCACATATAGATAAGCATTTCCAAATGACCAAGGCCATCGTGTTCGAATAAAGATTCTCAATGAATCCTGCGCAGTAAGTTAAGAGAATCAAGGGATAAATTGATTGATGGGAAAAGTGATCTGGAAGAAGAATTGCTGAAGGTTTGTCCAAAGGTGTCAGTTGGGAACTCAGGTATCCTATCAACAGATGATCTCTTCAAGAAAATCCAAGAGTCTATTCAACGATGAACCAATAAGTGGATTTGACCTTGAGGTCATGGATCGGTTGGTAAGGGTTGAACATTCTTTGGAGGCCTTAAGAAAGCTCAACAAAGGATTTAAAAAGCTTCCCGGCAATACCAACGATACTCATGAAACTTGTGAAATTTGGAATGATCATTCCATCGCTTTGATGAAAACGAAATGCAAGGCATAATTCGAAGCTCCAGAATTTCGAGAAAATAGCCTCACTGGAGGAAGAAAAAGAGGAAGGAGCAAAGGATGATGATTTATATTGAGTCCCAACGCTTCATGTCATTTCAATCTTGAAATCGACATGTCTTTTTCATTTCTGTTTCGTCACATTTTTGAATCATATTTTGACTTGATCTCCTGCGTGAGAATCAAGCAAAACAGAACTCTTGTTAAAACGCTATTTTTTAGGATCTGCCCTATTTTATCTCTACTTCTTTTGTTATAAATAAGGAATGCTTATGCATTCCAAAGGGTCAAGATTTTTTGGAATATTTAGGGGCTATTGGAAAGAAGAAAAACTTTGTGTTTTCGTTCAATCATTTTGAAGAATAGGAGTTGATATTATTTTACAGACTTTGTGTTGTGGAATATATCTTACTTAAGACAGTGTTCTTATGTTCATGATCTTAAGCTATTCTTTGCATAGCATCTTAGTGTTTCTAATTATTTCGGACATTATATTTGTGATCTAAAACTCGTATGATTATTTCGTGCTCTGTGTTTACTCGAAAGAAAATACGTTTCTCCCATTTCCTTTCTATTGTGCTTCTTTCATTGTAACAGTTTCTAACCCAGTTCATTTACGAAAGAAATACCCTTGAATCATGTGAATGTGGATTTCGGGATTCCATCCCAACCCCCAATGGTTAGATTAGTGTGAATACTGTATATATTGTCTTTACTGTGTTTTAGATTAGTAATAAGCAGGCAACCTCACCTGTCTTTGAGGAGGGATTTAATCTCATATACTGTGGTTGAACCTCATATTTTGGTTTGACAAAATATCCAACCAACACTAACATAGTTGAAAATAAGCTTATATATAGTAGGGCTTCAACCTACTCCCATTGTATTAACTAGGAAACATGGTGCCATCAAGTGCCTATAAGCGATATGTGCCTATCTCGGTTGATCTATAAATTAAACTATCACTTTGAACTGACTTAAAAAATTCCTCGTGTGCATCTAGTTTTCAAAATATAGATTTAATTAACTCTATTCAAATCCATTAAATTTATTCTAAACGATGGAAGGGAATGGATAGGAGATTTTGAATTTGTTTGAGAGGGAAAGTGATGGAAGGGAAATCCCACCCAAATTAGAGGATCAGTTGGGAAATCTTGAGGAAGGAGAGATAGATGGGGATGTTGATCAAGAGTATAGGAGAACTCCCAAAAAATATTTATATTCATGGTAGAATAAAATTAGAAATGGTGGATCGGCCTTAGAAACCCAAAAGTTCTTTCTCCAAGTGGGTAAGGAGGTTTTTGGAAGAAATATATAAATACCTCACTTGCTTCTGCAACACACTACCAAAAAGTTAAACAAAACGCCGGTGGCGAAGGCTTTGGTAGGTGGGAGACCCAATATTGACACCGTGTGAGAAGATGAGATAAACTCGAAGTGGATCCCATCAGTCACTTAGAGGTAAGTGATATTTCTAATTGTTTTTTCATTTTTAGGTTTAATACCCAAGAGGATATGCGAAAGTTATGGAAGAAGGACCCTGGTTTTGGAGAAAATAGTGTTGGTATCTTAGGAAGTGAGAACTTACTTTTAACTCCGTAAAAGGAAAATTATAAGAAATTTCCTGTTTGGATACACCTTCCTAACCCCCTTTGGAATTTTGGCATGAAGACATTGTTAAAGGCATAACAAACTCCTTGGGTTCTTTGGCCATAATTGATAATGCTACCATACAAATGATTAGACTTATTTGTGCTTGTTTTTGTATTTATACAGTTGCAGATAAGGATATTCCCAATAGTATCAAACTAAATTCATGTCTTGGGATTTGGGAGAAAAATATTGAAATGGAAAGATCCCTTGCAAAATGCTCCAAGTGTAATGGATAGGGTCATTCTTCCCAGAACTGTAAGTTCAAGGTATCCAAAATATATATTCATGTGCCAGGAATTGAAGGTAAAGGGGAAAAAGGGAAAGGCCTAATGCAGAGTGTAGTTGATCACAAGAAATATTTTTCCAAAGAATCTGAAAAAAATTCTCCTTTGAGAATAAAGGAAAAGGCGGTAAACAAAATTCCAATTAAATCTACCACGGAAATGGAGGAGGATGGTTTCACCTTGGTGGTCAATAGAAGGAAATCAAAATTTCTGTCCTGGTCGATTCTAAGGTAGGGGAAAAAATGGAAGAACCTGTTAAGGATTTCATGAAGGGTAGGAAGATAGATATTTTTTCCTCAAGAGGGAATGAGGAATCTCTCAAGGAACTAGCTAAGATTGAACAAAAGTTAAAGGAAGTTGGGAAGCTGGGGGACTTTGGGTTGGAGGAAATTGTTAAGGAATAGAGTAAGGGGGAAGAAACTATGGGGCAGAAGGTAAGTTGGGATTCCCATGTGGGTGAGGAGTTGACAGGGAGAAATTCTTGTAACCTTTCGTGGAAGAAATGGTGAATATTAATATGTCCCCAATAAAGACGATGGAAGAGAAGAAAGAAGAAATTACGCCGGGAAATAAAGGAACCTCTAGGGAAAAAACCCCTCAGGAAAAAGAAAAGTGGACTCAAAAGGAAAAAAGGAGGAATCCTCAATATCCTCTCCTAAATCTCAAGAGTTTGAGAATCCTATAAATGTGGAATTTTTTAGTAGTAAACAAGGCAGGCCTAGCAAATTTGAATCAAGGAAAAAAATACCCAAAAGGAAATAGATTCAGGGAAACAGTTGTGTTTAGACCAAAAGGTCTTTAAGAAAAATAAACCCAATATATGGAAATGAACTGCATCTCATGGAATGGTAGAGGGCTTAATAACCATGTGAAATGGAGGATTCTCAAAGACATGATTGAAAGACAAAAAATTGATGTGTTAGCTGTTTAAGAAACTAAAATGAAAGAAGAACTTTTTTAATTTCTTGCAAGTCTTTTTGGAATAATTCTAAATTTTTTGTTGTTAGTTTGAAAGGATCCTCTGGAGGTTTAGCTGTGGTGTGGAATATGGCCCGCTATGAAGGAACTCTTCTGGTCAAAAGAGATAATCATTTGGCGGTGATGATGAGAGATCTTGAAAACAAAAAAATATGGGTTTTATCTAATATTTATGCTCCTACCCTCCATAAAGAAAGGAAAAATATTTGGCATCACCTTCTTTCATTTAATCATTCCATCAAAGGTTCAATATGGATTGTCATGGGGGATTTAAATACCCCTCAGACTTTGGGGGAAAAAAGGAGGACCTAAGGAGTTTACAGTAGGCATGGAGGATTTTAATGATTTTATTACTTCTTCACAGCTCCATGATATTGATCTTAAAGGCAACAATTTCACTTGGTCTAATAGAAGAGTTGGATCCCAAAATATTCAAGTAAGATTATATAGGTTTTTAGTCTCGAAGGAGTGGTTAATCCAGGATATCTCTCTTTTCTCTCTTCCCCAGATAGGGTCTGATCATAACCCTATTCTCTTACAAATTAAGAGTCCATCTAGAAGAAGAATGACCTTCCATTTTGAGAAGATGTGGCTCTAGAATGAGGAACTGTATGACCTCATTAATGACTGGTGGAAACTGAAGGTTAAAGGAACAACTATGTATAGACTTTCTAAAAAACTCCAAAATGTTAAAGGTCACCTCAAAGCCTGGAATAAAAATATTTTGAAATATCTTTCAAAAGAAAACGGAAATCAAAGCTAAACTACAAAATTTTCAAACATAGACAAAGAGTTGGGATTCCGAGATGGATATAGAGGACCATGAAAAGGAATGGTCCCTTCTGAAGAATACCACAACATACTGGGCAAAGAGGAAATCTTCTGGAGGAAAAATATTGAATTACTTGGCTAAAGGAAGGGGATAAAAATACAATATTCTTTCACTTGTCTACTTTAAAACGTAGAAGTTTCAATAGAATTAATAGAATTAGAAATGAAGAGGGTGTTATGGTGGAAGAAAAAGAAGAAATAAGTGAAGAGGCTATTTCCTTTTTCCATAACCTGTTGACTAATAATTGTGATCCAAATTTGAATAAAGAGCAAGACTTTTTAAAGTGCATTCCTCCGTTGGTTTCAGAGGAAGATAATTTGATGCTTTCAATGATCCCATCAATGGAGGAAGTGGAATTCATTGTCAAACACCTCAATCCTGATAAGGCTCCTTGGTTAGATGGCTTCCAAGCCTTCTTTTAACACTTTTGGGACATAATTAAAAATATGTCTTTGAGGATGTGAATGAATTTTTTAGACAGAAAGTTATGCTAAAAGACATGAACTGTACCTTTCTATCTCTGATCCCGAAATGTGGTAATGCCATGGAATTAAAATATTTCAAACCTATAAGTCTATACAATACCTCCTATAAAATCTACACAAAAATTATGGCTCTCCATCTGTAGTTGTTACTTCCCTCTATCATTTCAGAACAACAAGGGGGTTTTTTCATTGGTTGCCAAATCCAGGATGGGATCATTACAATCAAAGAGACTATTCACTCGGCTAAGCTCAACAAGAAGGATGCTTTGTTTTTAAAATTGGATATGGCCAAAGCTTATGATAGGGTCTCATGGTGTTTTCTTGATAAAATCCTTGACAGGTTTGGTTTTGATGTTTCCTTTAGGAATCTAGTTAAGGCATGTATCTTGAATGTCTAGTTTTATATTCTCATTAATGGGCCCCCCTTTGGGATTTTTCCTATATCTCAAGGTTTGAGGTAAGGGGGTCCCATTTCCCCTTTCCTCTTTATTATTTTGGTGGAATATTTAAGCAGAAGATTAAATGTTGAAACTGAAAATGGATTTCTCAAAGGGATTTCCTAGCCAAGGAGATGGAAAAAGTATCACACTAGCATTTTGTTGACGACACTTTCTTGGTGGGGGAAGATTTTTTCCCCGAAGCTAAGAAAATAAAATCTCTCCTATATTACTATATGGAAGTTTTGGGATAGATGGTAAACTTCAGAAAAATATCTCTTCTCTTCCTTAACACCATGGACAACCGTTGTAAGAAGATAGCTAAAATTTTGGAATGTGACTATAAATATTTCCCTACCTTTTATTTAGGTATCCCTCTTGGGGACAAGAGACCATCTTGTTTGGATTGGAACTTATTAATTGAAAGGTTTGAAAGAAAACTTGTTGGATGGAAAGATAATGTGTTATCCTAGGTTAGAAAGATTACCCTTCTCATCAGTTCTCTTTAGAGTCTCCCGGTGTATGCCATGTCCCTCTATCAACTTCTTGGAGGTGTTGGGGAAAAAATAGAAAAAATCCAAAAATGTTTCTTATGGAGTGGCACTGAAAGCAAAAAAAGAATCCCTCTGGTGGCCTAGGACAGAGTTTGTAAACCTAAAAAGCTTGGGGACTTGGTCTTAGAGACTGGACTAAAATGAATAAAGCCCTTCTTGCAAAAATTGGATGGAGGTTAACTAAAGAAAATGGAGTTTGGACCATAATTCTAAAGAAAAAATATTGGATGGATGTTAATGAAAATAGATGGATTTTTAAATAGGCATCCTTTAATGGTTCATGCATATGGAAAGCTATTAATTGGGCAAAAGAAATTGTGGCTAGGGGCAGCAGGTGGAAAATAGGAAAAGGAAATGAGATAAGCTTTTGGAAAGATAAATGGGCTGGGAATTTTATCCTTAAAGATCAATTCCCCCAAATTTCTAGTCAGCTTGAAGATAAATATGGGGAAAAAATCAATAACTATATGGCTGATGAAGACAACTTTCAGACATGGAAACTCATGGAACTGGATAGACAGGAACCCAATGAACACTTGAGTAGACTCAATGATTTTCTAAAAAATTATGTTTCTTCTAACAACAAGGACCAAGATAGAATAGTTTGGGACAAAGAACAAAGTGGTAATTTCTCTGTCAAATCAGCCTATTCCCTTTTTTTGGGAGAAACTAGAGAAGAAGATTTAAATGCTAGTAAGATATGGAACAAGAACATAACTCCTAAGGTTAATGTTTTCAATTGGATTTTAGTGAAAAATAAAACTCTTATTATTGATAATCTTGTTAAAAGAGGTTTCTAGATGCTTTGAATAGATGTGTTTTGTGTGAAGTGAATATGGAAACTGTAAATCATCTTCTCCTAGAATGTCCCTTTGCCCATCTAATGCTTTCTTCTATTTTGGGTTGCTTCTCGTTAACTAGGTAATTCCTAAAGAGATCATGGATTCCTAGAATCAATGGAACTATCCTTTCTTTAGTTAAGGGCTAAAAATATTTGGGTCATGAGTTTTGGTCACCTTTGGTGGGAATTATGGAAAGAAAGAAATAAAAGTATTTTTAAAAATAATAATCTTCCCATTAGGTTGACTATAAAAAAATCCTATAGGCTTTTAGAAACAATTTTTCTATCCTAAGGAAAAATGAAATGGAAATTATTGACATTGAATGACACTTATTTAAGAATTGGAACATTATAGGTGACCCCAAACCCAAAACAAGTAATATTTGTATAGGGATTAAGTGGAATTCACCTAGGGAAGGTTTTTTCAAACTCAACTTTGATGGGGAAGCGAAAGGTAATCCTTGGAAATTAGGGGGAGGAGGTGTTCTTTGAGACTCTCAAGGAAGATTTCTTCTTGTCTACTTCTTCGACCTGGGCTTCCAATCTGACAATGTTGCTGAGGTAGATGTGATGTTTTGGGGAGTGAAGTTAGCCAAGGAGAAAGGCTTAAAACACCTTGAAGTGGAAGGTAACTCTTTATATATCATATCATGTTTGAAAGGAAAATCTCAACCTTCTATTTCTATCCATTACTTCATAAATAAATCTAAGCTTTTATTATCCTTTCATCATGTGTATCATGAAGGAAACTCTCTAGTTGGTTTTATGGCCAATTTGAGGGTGAATGCTAGGGGTCTTAAGGTGGTATAGGATCCTAATAAGATGTAAGAAAAATTTATTGAAATCATGAAAGGGGAAGCTATAATTAATAATGCTCCTGCAAATGAGGAGGCTTTAATTCTTTAGACTCGTGACATCTCTTTTTCATGATTTTTGATCTCGTGTAAAATCTCCTTTATAATCCTTGCAGGGGCAAGTTGGATCTTTTTGTTTTTTAGAAGTGGGATGATAAGATCGAGGAAGATAACTATTTATAGAACAGAAAGAGATCAGGGTTAGAATCATGGGGGTGACTTAGTGAGAAATGAACCTAGCAAGAGGCAGGAGATGTCCATAGAGGTTGAGACCCTACTTGAAAAGGTGGGTATGTTACCCTTTTTCAATATCTTTGATGGCTACGATGAAAAGATGAGTGAAGTTGTGGCAAAAATGTGGAAATAAGGCCATGTTTGGGTCGGTAACTTCTCCTTTACCATTTCCCCAAATCTTATTGCCAAAGTCTTGGGTTTAGCTCTGGAAGGAAGATGCATCTACAAACCTAAGTCGACTACAACCTAGAGATTGAATGCTTTATGCAAGGTAAGGGAGCGCCTGTCTCTCTTCATAATGGTTATGCTTGGGGAAATTTTCCCCATACTTTTGATGAAATTGCTCAGTTTTTATGTCCTACATTACCTTAGAAGGGTGATATAAAGTGATATATGGATATCACTTCCCTATGCTTGAACCATGTCCGTAATGCTAAGCCCTATAATTTCCCTTTCTTCCTATATACTTCCCTTGTGAAATCTATTTTCATGGTCGAGAAAGGTACCTTCCCCTTACCTTTGCACCAAGGCCTCATCAAATCCCTTCTTAGGCTAGGAACTCCCCTTTTGGGAAAAAATGATAAATTTGGGGCTTCTCGCTGAATGTTTAGTGCCCAAGGAGGAAAGTTTTAGTGAGGATATGTTTGGAAAACTAGTGGCTAAAAGAACTAGATCCAACCTGAGTCATGGTGGCATCAAGAAATGAAGCAGGGCAGAGGAGGCTCCTAAGACGGTTGAGGAAGTGGAGACTATCTTAGATTCGGGCAAGAACCAAGAAGGGAACCCAGGACTTTTTAGTTTCTAGTAAGGATAAGGAAGCTGCTGAAGGGGATAATAGTGAGGAGATGGTGAGTGAGAAAGCTCCAGACACTTCAGAAGATAAGCATTCAAAGAACTCAGAGGAGGCCATTGAGAGCCTGCATGCTCTTAAAACTACCCAAATAAAATTGTTTACTACCCAGGACTCTATTGTCAAGTCTCATACTTTTATGCGGGAATTTGAGCATTGCAGGATTGATACTAATATTAATAGACATAAGATTAGTATGGTTTCCATGGATCTAAAGGAACTAACTGATAAAGTGGAAAAGTTATCTTCTTTGGTCCTTAGTGAACAACTCAAGAATGTAAATGAGAGAAGCCTGAGATGGCAAAGGATATGTTGAAGATGAAAGAAGTTGTTTTCTAGATTTGTGATGTCCATCTCCTCAATGTTAAAAGCACCATCCACCATATCAATATATTAGCTGAGATGATTCATTCTATGGAACTTGCTAAGGAAAAAGAAAAAGAAGGAAAAAGCCCCAAATTGGAGATCCTGAGCCTAACTATAAGTATTGGAAAGCTACCATCGACTCCCTTATCAAAGAATGGGATGGTTGTATGAATTCAATGGGGGACATGATAAAAGAGTGATGAAGAAAATGGGATACTGGTTTGTTGTTGTTAGTTCTATGTTGTTTTGTTGTTAGTTTCTCTATATTGTTGTTAGTTATTTCACTTTTTTATCACTGTTTGGATACTTTCCTTTTTGGTTTTATCTCTTTGTTGTTTATTTTTGTGATGCTTTTGGTTTTGGTTGGGATTCAATTGTAATCCCTTGCCTCTTTGTAAGGAACTGGTAACACTTTATATGGGGTAGGGTCCCCTCAACCCTTTTTTACCTCTAATTAAAAAAAATCCATTAAATTTCTCATTTTAATGTGGAAATTGTGAGTTTGGTCTTTTCATCTTCGACTATTCATACTTCAAAAAGAGAATGGATTTACTATTAGAAATTAAACTTCATTAAAATGAAATATAATTAAAATATTTACTCTCCACAATTAAATAGTCTGCAAATAAAAAGGAGACAAAACAGTGACACTCATATGTTTACAGGGTTTGAAAACCTTGACCTACATCCCCGTTTCATGATGATCATTCCATTATAAATAATTATAATAATAAATGTGATCAAATGCAAATACAATCAAAATAAAACAATAAACCTTATAGTGTTCTTCCTGCTCTTTTCCTTCCCCCGCTAGACCTCCACAAGCCTCTAATTGTGTCTAAATATTAAAAATAACACGTTACCTTTGCATAGAATAACACATTCAAACTTATGTCTTTCTAAAAGTAAGAATGAGCTCATTTTATAATGTTTCAAGCTCCATAGCTGTCTTTGTTGGGTGTTTATCCTTTTAGCTCAGATATCATGGTTCAATTCCCCTCCCTGCACACTTATTTTTCCAATTAAGGGACTTATTCCCATATTATTTGCATAAAAAGGTGAGGGGGAAATTTATATAGCCTGACATTGGTAGTTTTGCATTGGCTAAGAACCATTTTATTGGGCTTATTGATAACCCCAAGCTATATTTGTATTACCCATGGTTTGGGAGTATATTTGAATGCTAAGTTGTGGTTACATTGAGGGATAAAGAGTTAGGTGGTTGGCAAGAAACATGTGTGGCGCTTTAGGCGAGCAACATAGGAGATAATGCAGGGGCAATTGCATAGGGATAAGATTTAAGTGGTCAATGTTTGACTAGATGGTCATTATGGCATTGCTTTATTAGCCCCATAGATATAATAGTGGCAATAATATAGGTATCGAGCATTGCCAAACATATAGTGACTTGGAACCACATAATAACATGGTGAATAATTACAAAGTAATATAAAATTTGACCATGAAAAATAATGTGACATTCCAATAATAAAATATGGCAATAAAGACCACTTGTTGATCCTCGATAGGAAAATTGGGTGAATTCAAACTTATGGTGGCAAGCCATGTGGTGGCTTTAGGATCCACCATGTCGGTGATAGTAAAATAGTCCTCATGGTTATGGGGTCCCCCTCCAATACAAAAGTGGATCCCACTGGATATAGACTCTGCCATCCTTTTACCATACGACCGTCAAACACCAAAGTTCTCAAACTGATACTTCATTTGGTCCTATTTTATTCTTTTTCCACTTTTCCACCGCTAACTTATCCATTTGACCAATTGTGCACATGTATACATCACCATGGACCTGTTGACCTTTTGGTTGACCAAACTTTGACTAGACCCATCTTGAGCTCAGAGTGTCTATTTTCCACGTTCTTATAGTCATCAGAAAGATCTCTAAAGGCCCTACTACATTGTCATGGTTTAGGAATTTTAGGTAACATTTGACACTAAAATTAATCCCCTAGTCACTCCTCCCCACTGAGAAGGATTTTTTTCCACAAAAATTTGTTTATCAACCCACAAAACAAAGCTATCTCTTCTTCCATTGCACAAAAATGTACAAGAATCTGAAATAGAATTATAGGTTAATAAAATGAAAATATTTGATTAGATAATTACATAACCGATCAGATAATAACACCCAATTAAGCTAGTGTTTAACTGAAATGCTACAACCCTATCAACTCTACACACAACTATGAACTTTCAAACCCATTGTAATACCATCACAAATAAATGACTAGATAATAACACCCTTTCTATTACAGAAAGCTAGTTTTCAACTGTCACTTTTTGATACAGACGATATAAAAATTATAATTCCATAACACATATCAATATACCAGGACATCTAAACTTCCCACAATTAGGCTAGTGCCCATTGCTGTCCATATAAAACTGTATCAATTGGAAATATTCACTATCTAGAATAAACTAGACTATCAATGCCCAAAAATAGATATACTCAGCAAACTGAATCCACATTAATCATCCAATTCTATCCATACAATGAATGGTAAAGGGATAGATAATAATTGTAAGCTTACCCAAACTGATGACCTATCATAATCTACAAAAATGATCACCTGGTGCAACTTTGTGAACCAATTTGTTAGTGTAATAAATTTACACCCTAATTACAACCAAATCCGATAGTTACAAAAATCATTTTTTCCCAAAATGAGGGTCTTAAAAATTTGTGCAAATAAACATATGTGGATACAACAAGTTTTTCTATTTGTTACAATATCAAAAAGGTTCCCAAATGAATCTCATAAGGATATCCATAGATTTATACAAATGACAACATTATAAAACTGCAAGTTTAAAAATTATACATTTTGATGATGCCCATATCCTTACATACTACTGTCAGAAATGGAATTTTTCTACCTTGACCATGAGAAAATAACTTGAGTATTTTAAACCTGTCACTCAATTTCTCTATAGGTGACTTCCATAAAATTTTCAAAGTTGAATATCAACATATGGGAAAAATTTCCTTTCTTCAATATACATCAAGAATTCCCAAAAATTAGCTATGAAATTTTTTGCATGCTATCTACAGTTACTGCAATGCAAACATAAAATTGAGGAATGTTTTACCCATCCAATTAATTGGTGTTTCAAATTTATATGGCTTTTCCTCAATACCAAAATAACATCTACATGAGTTAGATCAAAAAAATTTGGCTTGACATTATTTTTCTTTCTAAAAAATTTCTAATGTTGAACTAAAGGAACATACCAACACATCTTAACATCATGATAATTCCTTTTACAATGGGAAAAAAATTTAATTTCCCTATTTTTAGGATTCTTACCCATTTTAATATTTCTTGATCCATGTCAAGGAGAATGATTCCTCTATTTAGGAGAGGTAACATTTTTTCCATTTCTTACCTCACCAGGGTGAGATTGGTCTTTAGAACCTACCTTATCATTCACAAAAGGCATTAACTTCTTTAACATATTTTTCCTCTTCCAACAATATGTTGTAGAATGATTAGTACCTTCACAAAACATGCAAGGAAAAGCATATTTCTATCTACCAAAGCTATATTTTTCAAACTGAAAGAGTGTTTTAGAAGTTTTAGGATTCAATTTCCCCTTAGTGTTATTTTTTGTGTAAGTGGGAGGAGGTGGAATTTATTTACCCCATTTACCTTTTTTCTTACACCTTTCATTGTTCCTCTTGATGGTGGAATCCTGCAATTCTAGCGGCATAGAATCTTTTCTGTTGGAAGCTTATCTTTTTCAGCTATTTTGGAACTTTCTCCTATTTCCATTTTCCCACTAGAATAACCCAAACCTGAAAATTGAGGTTGTTCCTCTACCTGTATTGGGTTAGCATCACCTTGGCCATTCTTACCAAGGCCTCTTCTGTTAAATCCCATTTTACACATTATCTTAGACCCAATTCCCTTAGTATGTTTTTCAAATTCACCCAAAGGAATGTATTAAACTAGGATATAGGAAAATTAAAATGTGAAAAACTTATAATGAATTCTTTTGTCATAGTACCTACATATGCTTTGGAAGGAATTTCCTTCTTTTGTTCACCTTGTTGCAATTTTTCCAAGAGAGCATCCTTGGTCTTTATTTCTTCCTATAACTCTTTAACAAAAACCATCAACTTCTTTCTTTGTGAAAGAATCTCGTTGAAATACTCCTCTTTCTTGGTTGTAGAGGATTGTGGTTCAGATTTTAACCACTCAATATCCTCTTCCAAGGAGTAAAACTTAGATCTTAGGAAATAATTTTCTCCCTAGAGTTGATGGTTAATTAATTCAAGCTCATCCAATTTATCTTGCTTAGATAGATTTCCCATGTTTTCCTTGTTCCTAAAAACACAAATTTACTTCCACACAACTGCACTACACAATAGAAGTAAGCCCCAAAATGTCTACAAATTCTAAAAACTGAAACCAAAATGAAAACTAAGATCAAAATGAAAATTGAAATAAAATGTTTCCACACACAATCAAAAGATATTCTGGATATCTTACTACTCTGATACCAGTGATTCATAAATTAAAATTCCACTTTGAACCAACTTAGAAAATTCCTTGTGTGCATCTAGTTTTTAAAATATGGATTTAATTAAGTCTATTAAAATCCATTAAATTTCTCATTTTAATGTAGAAATTGTGAGTTTTTTCTGATTCGTCTTCGACTGTTCATACTTGAAAAGAGAATGGATTTACTATTAAAAATTTAACTTCATCAAAAGGAAATCAAATTAAAATATTTTTTGCACAATTAAATAACTGCAGCATAAAAATAAGAGAAAAACAGTGACACTCATATGTTTACGGGGTTCAAAAAACTTGGCCTACATCCCCGGGTCATGATGATTGTTCCATTATAAATAATTGCAATAATACACGTGATCAAGTGTAAATATAATAAAAATGGAACAATAACCTTTTAGTGTGCTTCCTTTCTCTTTTCTTGCCCCTGTCAAACCTCCATGAGCCTCTAATGATATCCAAAGCTTTGAAATAACATGTTCCCTTTACACAAAATAACGCAGTCAAAATTTTTTTCTTTGTATAAGTAAAACCAAACTCATTTTATAATGTTTTGAGCTCCGTGGCTAGCTTGGTTTGGAACTTATCCTTTTATCCTAGATATCATTGTTCAATTCCCCTCCCCATGCACTTGTTTTTCCAATTAAGGGACTTAGTCCCATATTATTTGTGCAAAAAAGTGTGGGGGAAGTTTATATATCCCGACATTAGCAGTTTTGCATTGGCTAAGTTCCATTTTATTGGGCCTATTCATAACCCCAAGATATATTTACATAGCCCACAATTTGGGTGTATATTTGAATGTTGAGTTGTGGCTATGAGGAGAGATAAGGATGCATGAAGGGATAAGGAGTTAGGCATTTTGGAATAAAAATGCATGGCATTTTAGGTGAGCAACATAAGAGACAATGTGTGGGAAGTTATGTAGGGATAAGACTTAAGAGGCCAATGTTTGACTAGTTGGTCATTATGGAATTGGGTTTTTAGCCCCATAGATATAGAGGTGGCAATAATATAGGCCTCTAGCATTTCCAAACATATAGTGAATTGGAACCACATAATAACATGGTGAATAATTACAAAGTAATATAAAATTTGAATATGAAAAATAATGTGACATTCCAATAATAAAATATGGCAATAAAGACCACTTGTCAATCCTCGATAGGAAAATCAGGCGAATTTGAACTTGTAGTGGCAAGCCATGTGGTGGATTTAGGACCCACCATATCAGCAATAATAAGATAGTCCTCATGGAAGCAGGGTCCCCCTCCGATAAAAAATTGGATCCAACCTAGCCACGGACTCCGTAGCTGTCCTTTTACCATACAACCATCAAAGACCAAAGTTCTCAAACCAATACTTAATTTTTTCCTCTTTTATCTTTTTACCACTTGTCCATTGTTGACTGAGCCACTTGGCCAATTATGCACACATATACATCACCATGGACCTGTTGACCCACGTTGACCTTTCAGGTTGACCAAACTTTGATTGGACCCATCTTGAGCTTAGAGTGTCTCTTTTCCACATTATTATAGTCATCGAAAACCTCTCTCAAGGCCCTTATGCTATGTCATTATTTAGGGAAGTTTAGGGAAAATTTGATACTAAAATTGATCCCCTTATCATATCTCTAGAAACTTGGTTACTTTAGATGGACCTAACCAATTCACTTTTAAATTTCCTGGATGACACGCAAACTTAAAATCATATAGAAGCACAAATACCCAACTATAAAATAATTTTTATTGATGTGTTTATCATGCCAATCCATTTTTCATGTCTTCTCTTTATTTTGGCTCCATCTATCAATTATGCACCATTCATCCAATTGAATTAACTTTTCAATGTGCTCTCATATTTCTTGTTCACTCACAAGTCCTCCCGCATACAAAATATGTAGGGACGGTAACATAAAATCAACAAGAAATATTTCTTCCATTATAAACACGAACTGAAAGGGTGTGTCTTATTCAACCATTTATAGGTGGTTCTATACACCCAAAGTACAACTAAATATTTATCATCCCATCCCTTCCTTCCAACATCACTTATCTTTGTAAAATTTTGGCTCAAGATCTTATTAAAGGATTATTTTGTGTCATTATCATGTGGGTGGTAGGGATTTATCTTGTGATGAGCTACCATGAACTTTGTTAACAATATCTTGATGGTTTCAATGAGAAAATTAGTTCCCATTCCATTTTAAAGACTTAATTGAAGCCATACTGCTAATAATGCTCTCCCATAAGAAGTGCATAACATAGAAGCGATATAATCATTAGTAGACATAGAGTCTACCCACTTTGTTAAATATTTAGTGCAAGTAATAATATATCAAGCACCTATCCATCACATTGTTGGAGCAATTGGTCCAACAAAATCTATATCCCTTTTCTCAAATGGTTTTTCCGATGATATATGGTGTAATGGAATCTTATCCCTTTTTCATGGCTTTCCAATCCTTTGAAATGGTCATAAGTTTTAAAAATTCCTTAGTATATTTGTAAACTATTTCCCACCATAGTCTTATTAGGAGTTTCTGTGCATGGTTTCTTCTCCAAAGATAATGTCCTCCAACAATGCCACCATTCTCTTTTTCTATAATTACTTCGTGCTCATGTTCCAAAATTATTCCGTGGTGTTTCTAATATCTACCCATTTTATATATATCCTCACCAATTAACTTGTAAGGTGCATCATGTATAGCTAGTTATTTCTTCTCCATAGTCTTGATTCCTTCATGTGTAATACTTGTGTGCAAAAACACTACTATATCCTCTATATCCACTAGCGCACGCTATAACCTGACAAGATGATCATACATAATTGTATCTTCTATACTTTGTTCTTTCTCACCATAATTAATGTGAGAAAGATGGTTGGGTCCCAGATTACTTTTTCTTGGCATTGTTATGAATGAAAATTCAAATTCTTGGAACAAGAGAATCCATCTGTAAATGTGACCTTGTAATACCAACTTATTGAAAAAATTAAAGAAGCTGCAAGAAGATACTTCCTAAATTTTGGAATTACATATACCATAGACAAAGCATCGTGCTCAGTAGTTGTATAATTTTTTTCTAATGGTTTGAGATTCCTTCTTAAAAAATAGATGGGATGATCAACATTCCCATCCTCGAGTTGAGATATCACTATTCCAATTGTTATCCCTGAAGCATCCACATGAGCATAGAGTGTAAAATTCCATTAAGGGAAGCAAAGGTTAGGTGCAATGGTCAACCTTTCTTTCAACTTCTCAAAATCTTGTTGTTGAGAGTATTTCCAATAGAATTTCCATTTAGCCTTGAACAACTCTTCTAGTGGCTCTTCTATCTTAACATAGCCCTTAATCATTTTTTTATAGTATTATGTATGTCCAAGAAATCCATGCACTTTACTTTAGTTAGTTGGATCTTCCAACAACAATGTAACTATTATTTTCACATGATTAACCATAAGACCCTCATTATATATGATATGCCCTAAAAATGTGTCGAATGGTATCATAAAGATGCATTTTTATGTTAGGAGATATACTGAGAAATCTAGATTATTCAAACATTAGTCACAAACACTCACAATGGTCCTTAACTAATCCATACATTGTCCAATCATCAAAACAGATCTCAAGGAAGTTATGGATGAAGTCTTGAAAATATTGTACAACAATGTACAAAAATACTACTGACACATTCTTTATAACAAAAGGTATGAATGTATATGCAAAATAACCCCATTCTATGGTGAATGTAGTTTTGGCATGATCCTCACATGCAATCTAAACTTGATGATATCCATAGAAACCATTTGTGAATGAATATATCTCATGCCCTGCTACCCCCTCAAGAATCTCTTTAGTGAATGGTATAGGGAATAAATCAATAACACAAGAATTATTTAATACCCTATAATCCACACAAATCCTGGTCCTTCCATCTTTCTTTATACTTATGACCATGGGGTTGATCCATTCTTGATTCTTCAATTGGCTTAATAATACCTTCCTTTAAGATATTATCAATCTCATCCTTTATTTTCAAGTGAAAATTTGGATTCATTCTATAAGTTCTTATTCACACTGGTCATGTTCCTTATTTTATTTTTGTATTCATCTCCCCTAGTGATGGATGGAAACCCTTCAACTTATGGTATCCCCTAGGAAATATATCCCGAAATTTATACAACAATAACCTATCTTAGAAATGTATGCTTCCAACCAATTATCACCAATGATTTCCTCCTTAGGCACGTCATTTTTCCTAATATTCAACTTTTTGGTCTTTAGTGTAAAGTTTTATATGATTTACTACTCATCTACTGTATCTAAGACCTTGCGCTCACCCTCTGTGTTTTATATGTTAAAAAAATTTACCTCTTCATCATCAATCATGTATACTATCCTTCATTTTTCCTTCTCCTTACAAGCACGCTCTAGGATATCCTCATCGGTTTCCAATCATTAATGTTCATTAACATGCCCATCTGTAACTATATCCTATTACAACTGAGCCAAAATATCTTATGCTTTTACGTTATCCCCCAAATTGATTTACTTCATCAACTGCAAGGCATTAAATAGTAAAGGTTTATATGAAAAGTAATTAAAAGTGTGTACCATATCTAATGTCATGTGCTTCCAATTAGTAATATCCTACTTCAAATATGTGTGTATGCACCACACATGTGCACACCGATGCCATGGAATAAAACTTATGGACCCAAAGGGATGATGGTATTTTATATATTCCTTCCAATCAATTCTTCTCACGAGATTGTATTTGAGTGTTGGGAGATTTTTTCCATCATACACTACTATCTTTGAAGGAATGTTGTTCCTAATAAAAAATTTAAGAAGGAAACTCTCATCTCATGCCATTAAAGCATAATATCCCTATGTGAGGCCCACCATCATGCTTTCCTTCCTCTCAATAAATATACAAACATATTCATTTTGTCTCATCCATTGTGCAGTTGTTCTTCCATTGCACGTAAAAGAGATTCATGATTTTATTCTCATGTATACCTTGGTAGAAAATTTCTTCCCAACTTCCTATCTATGGTCTAATCTTTCTTGTTACACATCCCCACACTTACAACCAACCATTTCGTACATTCTATGGGCCTAGTTATCATAATAAATTCTTGTAGTGTTAATGATTGAATGCACATCTCCTCGTTTGAGAACTCCCTCCTTTATTGGCTCAACATACTCTAGATCATGCAGATTCTTTGTATAAATCTGATTCGATCTTCCTCACTAATGGGCTCTATGTAGGTGCAATACTTATAACATCAATAGGGATCACTACACACTCCTCAATCTAAAAACTAATATAATGCTTATTAACAAATTTTTACATTTTTTTATAACACCATGGAGGAGCAAGTAATGCGGGAGGTTATATGCCTTTGCCAACTCTAGAACCTCAAAATCACCCTCGAACTTTATCCCCTATATAGTGATGTTTGCACCCTTTAAAACTCTAATGGGCATTGTCCTTGTATTATTTTCCATATACAACATAGTAGAATAAGGTTATAATGGTGACCTCCCATTTTATTACATGCATCTAGGATCATAATTTTTACCTCTTTGTGAATTTCAATAAGGATTTTTCTCACTATCCAACCATCAATAATTACATTGAAGGTGATCTCTTTATCATAGTAATGGTGTTTTGGTGGCATATTTTCATGTAAGATATGTCTTTCCCTATGCTTCTCTATGAGGGGAACCTTCTCGTGTAACCACCTAATAGGGGTATGATTTTCTCTTGTATAATAATTTGACATACTTCATTGAGTTCATTTATGTCCTTATCACCGCTTCCATATGTCTTGTGCGCTCCATATCCCTTGATTTCTCTTTCAAGAAATATATCTCCCCTTGTAAGTCTTTGATCAAACTCATGGTTTCTTGGAACACTTCCATTTTTGGCTTTCATCAGGGTACTTATTAGTCATTCTAACTTCCTCACATCTTATGAGTGGTTAGTTCACACCTCCTCTCCTATATGTGAATATTTTGCACGTGTGATAACTATTAGAAATTGTGTTTTTTTGTTTCCATTTTCTATCAATTACATTTATAGAAAATGGTTTCATGGTGTAGTATGAGTCTCCATGTGATTTTATTTAGGTTTCAAGCATGAATGTTTATTGGTAGTGACTAGATTTGGTGAGTTGTCATGGTTTCCATGCATGATTTTATGTTGTTTGGTCATTATATGAGTCCTCATGAGCTGGTTGGAGAGTGTTGTGAGGTAAACATGGTTTTTATGATGTTTCATGGGTTTCTATTAGTTTTCATGAGGTCAACATGGTTAGTTCGGGGTTTTCAGATTAAATCGTGTCATTTCAGAATATTCCTAGCCATGGAGCATGTAGAATGGTAAGGAGGTATGATATTTAGACCCAATTAGTATTATTTGATCATGGTAGTAGCATGGTGATGTTTGGGTCAGAAATCAAAGGTATGATGCATATTCAGGGTCCTTAGGAAGCAATCAGGTGAGAAACATACATGTTGGCATAGGTAAGTTGTTGTGGATAGATAGTTTCAAATATATTTGGGCTCAATGGTGAGTATGGAAAGGTATATGATGTTTTTATGATGCTTCATGATAAGTTTTAGGTCATTTTGAATAATATTTTGCAAGATGTACAAGTTTTGGCAAAATCAAGTAAGTGATAGTGTGATTTTGTGACAAAATTTGACCTTCTGATGCTCGTTGTGGATAGTATGCTTTGAATTGGGACCTGATATATTTTTCATATCTTATTATTTCATTTATGATGATTTCAAAAAAATGAGGTGGTTTTATCATCACATTTTTATGAACGATTGTTAAAAAGGAAAAGTGGTTTGAAACCCTAGCTAAACCTTAGCTAAGAGTAACTTGAAGAAGTTTGAGTATAGTGATACCAATTTTATTTATTTGAAAATTGGTGATTTTATGTTGTATAGGACTCTTCTATCTATCCAAAAAGGTATATTAGTATATGTGACAATATGTGGGCACCACCTGAATTTTCTTGTTTCGAATAAGTTTGGTTTGTGGAAAATTTCTTCAAAGAAAGTGAAGAATAAATTAACATCGTGTTTATCCCCTTAGTTTTTATAAATTTACATGATACTTTCAAGTCATGTTTGAGGTGAAAAATTTAAAAGTATACCCTATTTATGAAGATTGGTTTTTGAGGTAGTTTGTAGAAGCTTATAGTAGAATTGGCATCGCATGAGCTATAGGAGGAGTTAGGACTCCATTCAAGTTGTGTTTTGAATATGGTTCATATATATTTTCATTGGTATATAAATTGTTTTTTATATGGTAGTCATAATTTATGACTCATTATTTGGGTCAATTTTGAAGGATGTTTGTTATAGCGAGGTATTAAGTAGTTAGATGAGGTAAGTTGAAGATTTTGAGTTGTTAAAGATTTGTGAAGGTTTGTGAGTGCTTATAAATAATTTATAAGGGTGATACATGATTTTTAAATATTTTAAGTTTCTTTTTATAGTGGTGGAGAAATTTGGACTAATGATTAGTTCTTGAATCCAAGAAGGCATAAAAACAGTTTGTAGAGATTGGCTTGGTTGAATGCCTTCCACATGGAGTTGGAAGGATTTATAATATTTTATTGAAATATTATTCAGAGGGATTTACATTGGTATAATTTTTGTGTCTTTTTTATTTTATTTGATGCCTCTTTCAGGTCAATTTGTGAAGAAGAGGGTATGAGGGATTTCAAGACAATTTTTCTCAAGATGAAAGATTGAGTTGGTTGAGGCATGAAATGGATTGTTTGATGCTTTATATTATCTAAAGAATGAAGAGGGATGAATTTTTTCCTATTTAAGTACTACTTTGGAGTTCTTGAAAGTTGTAGAAAGGGTGCAAACTAGTTGAGTTTGTAAAACTGGTTTATGGGCAACATGTTTTGGTGAAGGGGAAATTTGTTGTGCTTTGAGCATATGGATGTTTCATGATGTCTAGAATTCATAGAATTTATGTAAAGGATCTGATATTTATATATATTTTTCACATGCCATATTTTATTTGATCTTGTGTGGTCTTGAGGCCCAAAGGTTAAATAAGGGTGCTGGAAGATGATGTTTTGTGAAGGATATGACCTAATGGTCCCATTTAATGATTTATTTGATTATTTCAAGTAAATGTGTGAACATGTATCATGATTATATGTTATATTAATCATTTATGGTGAATATGGGATCTTTACTAAGCAATTTTTTATGATTTATGGTTTTAGCTCATCTTGGTGATGAGGTTTTGAGCACTTTTGGTGCAAGTTGGATGGTTTTGGGCATGAACAACCTATATGGGTCATATGTGATTTTTTTAATTATTCATATGGGATTTTTTAATTTTAATTTTTTTTAACCAAAGGATGGAAACCTACTTGGTTTTAATTTGAATCAAGAATATCCTATAAAGGTGATTTTTGGGTGTTTTTGTGCACTAGTTGAGCCAATAGAGAAAATGTGACCTAGATGAGGGTTTGAAGGTGGATAAAAGGCATTATTTTAAGGATGATCAGATGTTTTACATGTTTAATAATAATTTAGGGAATGTGTGTAAGATTTTCAATCCAAGATAAGGTGTAAAAGTTGAAGAAAGAGTGAGCTAGGTGAATGAGGGTTTGAAGGTAAAGTTGTGAGCTGAATTAGAGATATCCATCAATTGTGGAAGAATAAATTTAGAATATAATCATCATTAGGTGAATTATTTTGTTATTATTAATATTTTTAATTTTTATCCTCCTTGTGGAGTGGCTACTTCACTAAATTAGGGGTTGTTTCTCCTTGTAGGGTTTGTGCTCTATTAAACTAGGGGTTGGTTCTCCTTTTGGGGTTAGTGCGTCACTAAATTTGAATCATGGATAAATAAAGTTTACGTTTCAATTAGTTTTATTACCCTTTCAGTTTTCCCACTCAATTTTGTTTCATGTGTACTTTCTTGTTATTTCTCATGTGAATGGTTGTCTCTATGCTTAAGTAAACACATATATGGTTCACAATTGATTGAATGGTCATATAAATGATGATGAATGATAAATGGTAAATCAATTAAAAATATTTTTAGGACTGATTCACCCCCTATAATTCCATTATGCTTCCAAAATTCATTTTAGAGTACGTCCTTGAGAAGCAAGTCTAACATCTTAAAGGAGATCCTAGAAGCACAAGCAATGGGTAAGTATATATATGTTAAAGCAACATTAAGGAAGAGGAATGAAGTGGCTCAGTTATTGATTGATTTCATACAAGTTAAAATAAAGGATATGGAGATAGATCATGATCAAGCCATTAAGGTTTTGAAATCTCAAGTGGAAAGTTTGTCTAAATCCCTAAAGGAGAAATAATACACTTATTCTAGGTATGAGGAAAAATTTAAATCCCTAGAATAATATTTGGAGAATGCATCTAGTAGGTTGAATATGTATGAGATACTTGAGAAGATATCTAAAGATATTGATGGAATTTTAGAAGGCCAAAGGGTGGATAGTGACAAAACATGCCTAGGGTTTGAAGGAAAACATGTGAAGAGTGATGGTGAGCCTCGTCTAAGTAATAAATATAGTATAAAGGTGACTAAGAAGGATAATTTAAGAAGGTCCGACCTAGTTAGATAACCTAATTCTATGATTTATGTTTATTCATTGAATGGATATTTTTTTGTTAGTCATGATTTTAGTCATAGAGATGGATATTTCAAGAGGATGTCTCATAGAAATGGTGTAGGGTTCTTCAATGGTGAATGTTATTCATGTTGTGAGTATGGACATAGAGCCAAGGATTGTGGATGGAATCTAATAGTATATGATCCAAGAAAAAAGGATTTATTTTTCTTCAATTGTCAAAAATTAGGACATATAGCAATATGTTTCCAAAGAAATAATAAGTTCATTATAAGGTCTGATCCTATGGTCAAGAAGGAGGTTTCTAAAATCAATAAGGTAAAAAAACCTATTCTCATCCTACCAAGAAATATATGAAGTTTTTCAAGGAGGATTCTAGTGCTATCAAGGTTGGAAACATAGTCAACAAGCCCAAATCAAGTCAAGGAAGTATGTTTACACTTGTTAAAGAAGAATATATGTACCTATCAACCATTTAAGCTCCAATACATGAAAATTTTATGAAATTAGGTCTCTGGGATACCTATAGAGTGATAAGGTATGGAAGGTGCCTCTCCCCTTGTACTCATGAATCCTTACAACATGAAAGTGTCTGTGTTTATGAGTATGTGTCAATCATCATTTTTATTAAGGTTTGTTTGCTATGTTAGGTTATGTGTGTAAGTAAAATTATTTTCTAAAACATGTGTGAAGGTATTCATCATGATTTGAAGATGATTTACCTACCAAGTATGCTATAAAATCATTGTTGTCATGGCATGGATTCAATAAGGTATTTTCTGTCTTGTGTTAACTGTGTGTGATCTGTCAAAGTATAGTTAGGTTGTGCACCTAAATTTCCATATATATCAAGTTTCTTAGTTTTAGTTTAGAGTAATGTTAGATAATCAAAAGGATATATTTCATCTCATTGGTTGTGTTTTTTCTAAAGTGATATGTCATGAGGAAGTTGTTCAAGTCTTGACTGTTCATGGTATTTTCATGTTTAGTGGAGGGATTGAGATGTAGTTTGGGTGTGTATTGAGGTCATTGTCCAGATAATATATCCTATGATCATGAAAAGGCTAAAACCTTGTCTCTTGCTCATTCTTTTTATTCCTAATAGTTTAGTAAAATGGGAAGTTCATTATGATAAACATCATAAGTAGGTGATCAATATTATGTACCTCTTGGCTAGTCAAGAGCTATGTGACCCTTTAAGGTGTCAATATGTGACATTATGGAGGATTGTAAATGTAAATAATTGAATTCACGAAGGAGAATTATTTCTCGCAGCTTATTCTCTCGAGTCATTAATTTTCCTCAGTTCATATTGTTATGATTAGTTTAAAAAAATTCGGGATGTATCTCGTGGATATATCAAGAAGTTACAAAATATAATTTCTAAAGATATAATGATTGGATATAACTCTGTATTTCATAGTTTTTGAAATAATTTTTGAGAGTCATGATCTCGTGAATTAGAGGTTGAAACTTCTTTTTTTTTCAGAATTAAAAGGCGTTTCATAAGCATGGGAATTCATGAACATGGTGTTAAAGATGTTATAGGTCAGAATTATGGTTGGTGAACTCTTGAAAGAGATTCTAGATAGTTCAATGAAGTAGGACTTGTGAATAATAAGTCAACAAGGTCTAAAAAGACCAAATATTTCAGGTTAAAAGTCAAGACATCACTATCTTTGATTGTTTCATGTTAGGGATTCTTAAAATCTAGGTAATTCTAAGAGAAGGATTTTGTTTGCAAGTGAACCTAAGTGAAAATTATCAACATGATGATAGTGAATAAAATTTTACTATGAAAACCACAATTTGAAAATAAGAGGTAATTGGATTGAGTCTCTATTTCAAACCATCATGTATCTTTGTTGTCAAAAATCAATATGCGAGAATATTGCACGATCTAAGTGTTTATTAAGGAAAAATGTGGTGGTATAGTATAAAAATGAGCTTATAATGCTTGAGATTGTCTGAAGAGTGTCTTAAAAGATGATTTTAATTCCATAAATATTATTCCATGTGTATCATATTTTTTTAGGTCTGTGATATACAAAAGCATGTAATTAGTCAAGTTCATTAAGTGTGTGGAACAGAAGAGATTTGAAAGTTTTGTGGCTTGATATGTAGTTCTCACAAGTTAGAAAATGATTTGAAGATATAGAATAATGATGATCTATTCTTAAAGATAAATATACAATTAGACCAGATCATGAAATAGTAACCTCTGGTGTATGCGGTGGTCCAGGAAAACTAAATCATGATAAAAAATTTGTTAATAAAAGAAAGTTTCTAAATAAGTAAGACAAGTTAAGGGTCTAATATAGAGGTTTGTGCCTACCTAATCTAGTGTTAATTGGTTTATCGTCAAGATATTTCACCGTGAAGGGTCTCGTACCTATCATTTGAAAAAAAAAAATATTGTACAATGAATGAATATTTATCTTGAGGATGTTTTAGAAATGTGAATCTTTGAAATTTCACTCTCAAGTGATAAAAATATGACTATAAACTATATTGAACCAAATGATGAATACCTACATGTATCTCAATTGTCAAGTTGATTGTAAAAAGACTCCTAATAGTATGTGTTCTTATAGAGAATGAAATTTTGTTGTGTAGAGGTATAAATATCCCAGAAAGAGGATCAAAATCATACAAATGGTTAAAAGTCTTTCCAAGTGCAAGGTGATGACTACAAGTCTATAGTCTAGTGAAAAAGGTCATTAAGGGAGGAGAAAAAGCTAGGTAGTAAGTCGTATCTTTCAATACAAGGTTGACAAGTAAAATCATGAGTATGTTATGCACTCAAACAAGGTTTTTAGCATAGGAGACGCTAATTTTGAGTCTCTAATAGGAAGAATCAATGCTCTTATAAGTCATGGTGATTATAAAGATGTCAAATTATATTTTTAATGATTCTTAGTGTGGTAATATCGAGCTTAAGACTTGTGTTAACATGGTGACCTAATAAGAATTTTCATTGATGAGAAACCATATTAATTAAAAAATTAATGTTGTATGATGATGTCATTATGATTTTCTTGATCCTAACATACTTGGTTTAGATGTGTATCAACTTTTACGGTGAGGATCTACCATGCAAGTATAAGTAAGTCTTAGTTAATAGAGAGTTTGAGACGTGTAATTGATATTATAATGATTTTAGATGTTATAGGGATTTTTATAGTTCTCTCAACAAAATTTTAGGTACCCATGATGTGTATTTTTCCATATATGACTGATTTTGTGAGATAGGGTGAAAATCAAGTCATTTTCCTACTCGAAGTGCAACTTCAGATGCTCATTGTGAATAGTGTGATTTACATGGGAGCTTGTTGCTTTATGGGAATATTATATGATGAGTTTATAATGTTTCAAAAAAATAACGAGTTCAATTGATCATCATGATTTTATGAACAAATATTAAGAAGGTAAAGATGTCTAAAACTCTAGTTAAACCCTAGCTAGGAGTAGTTTGTAGAAAGTGAAGCATAGTGACCTAGTTTTGATTTTTTAATAAAAATTTATGATTTTAATCTATATACGAATCCTATGGATTTCCATAAATGTATTTTTTATGTCATGGTGATGAGTGGGCACCACCTAAAAATAGCAATTTTGGGAGAAGAAGGTTTTAAGACAAGATGGTCCAAAGGAGTAACATAAATATTGATGGTGCATTATTATTGGTAGGTTTTATTGATTTATATGGAGGTTTCATAGTATTTTAATACAATTTCATGGTGTTTTGAGGTCCAAAAAGTTGACTAGTCAACGGGTAGTTTTGGGGTCTCAAAGTGCGATCTAGTAAAATGAGCGAACTTGAGCTACAATCGGTGTTTTTAGATGATTAAAGTTTAATTAGAAATATAATTTAGAGATATTTATATTTATATATGTCTTGAATCATGATGAGTTCATTTGTCTAGGTTTCTATGGTATTCTTTGAGTAGGAATATTTTTAGTAGTTCAAGATATGATATGTTCTAGTGAAAGTTTAGTGTTATTTGAAGCATGATATGAGTTTATTGATGCTTTATATCACCAAAAACATAAATAAGGAATATTTTTCCATAAAATGAATCCATTTTTATGCATGTAATGTATGTATAAATGATTTATGAGCTAACCTTTGGAAACATCATTTTTGGAAGGTTGATCTAGTGAAGGAAAATGTTGTTGTGGTTTGAAGTGAAGGATGTTTTAGTACTTATAAATTGTTTATAAGTGTTATAAATATTCTTAAATTTCCATTTAGTGGTCACATGTCATGTTTTTGTTGAATAGAAGTGATTTGGTTATCATATTAAGTTTTAGGGTGTTGAAGGGTGTACGAAACAACCTGTTTTGAAAATTGTAAGGGGAATTGGGCCTGTAAATGAAATAATTTTATTGGTTGATAAAATTTGTGACCATTTATGAATTTTTTATGATATTTTTTTCATGTTTGAGGGGTTTTAGGTCATTAAAAATTATAAATTTAATGTAAGGACATTTTTAAGAATGTTCCTATGGGGTTTTGAGCCATTTTTGGCATATGTAATGTGGGTTTTAGCTAGGATGACCTAATTATGTCACTTGATAATATTATATCTAAAATTTTAAATGTTTCATTGATGCATGGGTCAAACCAAAAGGATGGAAAAGGTTGTGTCTAAGCTTGAAATGTGAAGAAGCATATAAAATGATGTTTTTGAGTGCTTTTTTGAACTAGTTTAATGTGTGCATATGGAGCGACCTAGGTGAAGTGTAATTATAGGTGTTTGAGAATTAATTGAGGCTGTTTCAATTTTTTATAGGTTGAGAAAAATCATGGGACATAAAATCAATAGTTTGATGACTTTTAGAGGGTTTGATGAGCTTGTTTGTGAAGGGCGGTCCTCTAGGGTTTGAGTGAAGAAGTGTGAGCTGGATATTAGATATCTTTTAGTTTGGAAGAAAAAAATAAGATATATACACAGAATAAGGTGGTTTATTGGGTTTTTTATCATCTTGGTGGGTTGTTGTTGGAATTTGAGGATTCTAATAAATACAGATTTAATCAACTTACATATTATATAATGTTACAATAAATATTTAAATAAAGATTACATCATAACATAAGTAAATAAAGAAATACTTACATAAAATAAATAACACATGTGACACAATATTTATAGTGGAAAACCCCAATAGGGTAAAAACCACTTTGAAAATAACCTTTTACTTTAGAGAACTTATTTTACATCCAATAAGATCACCTCCTCCTTTAAAACCCTATTTACCAAGGGTAAAACCAAATCACTTGATTTACACACCTTTGATATATTTTCTGAATATATCAAATGAGGACCTAAATTCCTTTTTATATAAGGTGATCAGGTATGTCTCTCACCCACCTTTTCAACCTAAAATGGTTGACACATACACCTAGGTTTATAATATTTAATATTAGAAATATAATCATTTCATGATATTAAATATTTAACCTAAAATATATACCTAGGTTAACATATTTAATAATAGAAATATAAACATTTCATATTATTAAATATTAAACTATATATTAGTGATGGACCCATATACATTAAGGGTTGGCCAAACCACTTAATCATTATGTTCCAATAGTTGTATCCTCCTTTTGGAGTTTGTGCTTCACAAAATTAGGTGTTGGTGCTCTTCTAAACTAGGGGTTGGTGCTCCTTATTGGGTTTATTCCTCACTAAATTAAGAAACATATCAATATAAGATTGTGTTTTAATGGGTTTTATTTCCCTTTAGGTTTTCCCACTTATATCTTGTGTTCTTGTGTTGTCTCTTTGGTTTCATGGTTATATAATTCATTGATGGTTTATGGTGTGCACACATAAAGTATTGAATAAGTGGATAATGTGATTGAATGTGTATGAGATTTTGATTTTCATATCTGATTTATAATTTACATCTTTTATAAGGACTAATTCACCTCCCCCCTTAGTCCATTATGCTTCTAACAATTAGTATCAAAGTTGATCCTTTTGTAGAAGTTTGAAAACTTTAAAGAAGGTCATTCAAGAATGAAATGGTGAGAAACACTTGTGATTGGAAAGGAACCAAAATTTGATTGTGTGAACTATAAATTCTATAGAATTAGGATGAATAATTTCATCATGGCACAAGGGTTTGATGTTTGGGCTGTAGTAGAAAAATCTTATGTTCCTCCAACTAACTCTCCAAGCACTGAGAAAGAAAGTACTGATTATACCAACAACTGAAAGGATTTCAATGCAATCCTAAGTGGAATTAGAGAATAAGAAATGGTAAAATTTATGCAATGTAAGAATGCAAAGGAGGCATGGGACAAACTTCAAGTTCTCTATGAAGGTGACTCAAAGGTAAAAATTGTAAAACTTCAAACTTTCAGAAATCAGCTTGAAATCCTAAAAATGAATGATAATGAGTCAATTTATTTATAAATTCTTAGAGTTGATAAATTTGTGAATAGTATGAAGGGTTTATGTGATGAAGTAAACAAATAATTTTTGGTTCAAAACTTTCTAAGGTCCTTGACTTCAGAGTTTAATTCTAAGGTTTATGCTATAGAAGAGGAAAAAGATCTAACCACTTTGAAATTGGATGAGTTGCATGGTACTTTGACTTCTTATGAAATGAGGATAGGAGAATCAAAACCAGACAAGAAATAGATTGCATTAAAATCTGAAATGAAGACAAAATACAAGAAGGTAAAGGAGGATGATACCACTCTAGAGATTGAAGATGAAGATCTCTTTGCTATGATGGCTAGAATATTGAAGCAAGGTTCTAGTAAGTATAGAGGTAAAATTCCATTCAAATTTTTTAATTATGGAGAAGTAGGAAATTTTTCTTCTAAGTGTCCTCATAGGCATGAGAAGGAGAATGATTCTATTGAATATAGTGAGGAAGAACCTAAGAAGAACTACAATTTTGGAAAAGGTAAGAAGAAATTTAAGAGACCTAATCATAAAAAGGATAAAAGAAGTTTTTATTCAAATCAAGATGATGAATTTTCAGATGCAAGTAGTGGTGTATCAAACTCTGAATCTGAAAATGAGTATGAAAGCATAGGTAATGAAGCCTTTTTCATGACTAAAGAAGTTATGAGGTCTTTAGGTGATGGTTCTTCTTTATTAGGTGATTTTATTTCTGGTTATGGTAACTATTTTGATAAGGAATGTGAAGATGACATAGATGATATTGAGAGTGTAAAAAGGAAATTGAAAAAAGTGGAAAAAGAGAATAAAAACTGAATTTGAAGATTAAGGAATATGAAAATCAATTTCAGAAATTGGATGAGAAATATGTGGTTCAAGTATACTAAACTAATTGAAGAAAACAAGTTACTTGAAGAAAAGGTGAAGTTTCTTGTCTCTAACCTATAGGATAGGGATATTTGTTGCATCAAGTATGAACAATGTATAGAGTTATTGAGGGATGATCTATTATAAAATATTAAGAAGACTATGTCCTTGCAAAATTTTGAAAAGAGTGCCAAGGATCTAGATGACCTACTTGAAAACAAGGGCTGCAAATGATAGGACTGGTTTGGGCTTCAAACAAGAGCCTAAGGACAAATAAATTAAGAAATATGTTGGTGCTTCAAGAAAGGAATCAAATAATCCTATTGTGAAAGAATAAAATAAAGTGACACCCATCAAGAACAATGAAAAATCAAGACCCATTATACAACCCAATGCTTCAAGGTATGAAATTACCGTGTCATGGTCATTATTTTACTTGTAATGCTTTTGGTCATAGAGCTAATGAGTGTAGAAGATATCCTAGAGATGATCATCCTTGGAGAGACAATAGAAGTGAGTTTTCTAAAAGAATTATATGTTATAATTTCAATGAACAAGGACATACTGCTAGGTATTACTTACATGATAGACCTAGTCAAAATGAAGGACTCAAAAGGAAGAACTCGGTTGTTTTCTACTATTATAATGAGATTTTTCATGTGGAAAGATTATGTTTTCATTGTTATTCAATACAAAATTATATGAATCAAAGGCCTAAAGTGTATGAGAAAAAATTTCAAAGAGCTAGAATCCAAGGTAATGACTCTAGAAGAACATGGGAGCTAAGGAAAGAAAATTTTGTCCCATTAAGAGTAATTGACATTGAGAAGAGATCTATAAAAAAAAATTCAAATCAAAGAAGAGTAGATGAATGAGTTTTGCAAGTTCCCAAAAAGGCTTGATACCTCTTCAATACCTTATTTTAGGTATCCTTAGAACAAGTATACCTTCATTATGCTTCTTGAAGATATCTAAAAACATATGAAGCATCTAAGAGATAGGGATTTTCTAAGTCATCATATGTCTCCTCCAAAAGGTCAAGGTATTCCCTTTGAGTCTTTTAATATGCATCTTAGTTAATTTAAGATGTTTCTATATGTTATTGGTCATGTTCTCTGTGGTGGTGTACTAAGCTACGTGAATTTGATATCTTTTATCTGTATGGTGGTATTCTTGATCTCTCGACTAGTATAATGTTTTTAGTATTTTTAAAAAGGATCTTTGTCATTTCATTTGGTGTATGATTGTATCTCTAAGATCTTGGTACATTTTGAATTTTTCTATGTATCTTAATATTACTACAAAGGTAATAATTTTGTTTGTGTTTCGCCGAATAGTGTGCATACGTAAGAGAAAATAAAAAGGTAAGGGTGAGGAGGAATACTTGTGAGTGAATGTGGAAGCTAGAGTACATGTGTTCGATTTCTTGATCCAATTCGATTGCAAGAACTTCCTTTTTCTAGGAGGAACTACCTGTGAATACAAAAAATATCACACAAGAAATATTAAACAATATATATTAGTGGAATGCCTAGTGTATGCTAGATCCGAGAAGTGTGAGACTTCCTAGATGGCTGTCAATCCACTGTTTAAAACAACTTAATGCATGAAATATTTTGAACCAAGAATTTCCTACCGTATTTTTATATGATTTAGGTATCTCATTAAAGTAAAATAAAAAAATCTAATATAACAAGGTAGGTTAGGATTAGATATTAAAATAAAACATGTAAATAAAGTGGTTGGGATAGGTCAAGGTCAAGCTTTAGGTGATTTTGGTTGTTTGGATGAATGGTATTAGGTTATTGTTATAGGAAGTTTTTCTAGACATAGAGACCGAAATCAGTATGGTATGACCGACACCAATTGAGAAGAAACCGGTGATGGTTTGGGTTAACTACCGTCAAAAGGGGTCGGCTGGTAGAAACTTAGTAAGGGTGTGTTTTGGTGATTCATTGGGATTTCCCATGGAATGGATAGATAAAGGGGAGGTAGATGAAAGTGTTGGGGGTATTCAGAGGTGTTTGGAGTCAGGTATGGGAGGCTAGGAGGTTGTAGGTGGTTGGGTAAATGGATTGATAGGGAGATGAGAGGTGATGGGATGTAAGGGAAACTAGAACTCTCCAACATATATGAAGAAACTAATCTAAATAAATATGGGAAGGTGTAGATCCAAAGGTACTTACTGGTGTTTTACATACCTGGTGGTTGGATGGAGGTGATGGTTGATCCATGGAACCGGTGGTCGATCCATAGTTTTTATTCCTAGAATGTTACTGTGAATGCTTTCCTTTCGATCGATCTTGGTTGTTGGTTCAAGATGTCCGCATGTGTAGGAGTTCTCTAAGTGCTTACATGCATATCTCTCTTCTCCAAGACTTGAATAATTATTCCAACCTCTCAAAAAAGGTTACCAAAATGGATATATGGTAACCAATGATGGTTTAGGGTGACCGGCGTCGGTTTAGGGTTGACCAATGTCGGTTAAGGTGGGAAATCCTAGGTTTACTAAAAATGATAGATCTTGGAAATCTTTTTGGCCAACTCTATCTATTCTTGTGGATCAAAATAGAATGTTGCACTTAGATAAGCGGGAAAATGGTTAGAGGGAGAATAGGCATGTGATTTTAGGGTTGAACTAAGTCTTAGTTAATTAAGGTAGGTAGGACTAAGTCTTAGTTAGTTATGGTGAGTGGATATTGAGTCCTAGTAAAAGGGAAATATGCTAAGAATAGGTTTATGATGAGGTGTCTAGGTGAGGTGGAAATTAGTTTAACCAAGGTAATTAAATAATGAATATTGTGAGCATGGGCATTAATTTAATTATGGGTAATTAAATTAATATACATGTGGGGTAAAGGGGGAGTGTGACCTAAATTTGGTGTCTATATTTTTCCCCTTTTTGTCACATAGCTTGTATTGGTAAGCGATGCTAAAAAAAAAAAAAGTGGTTGCCCCATGTGTGGGTGAAGGTGATCCCCCTCAAACTAGGAACTGATGAGGTGTAATACAAATTAGTGAGTGGGTTGACAAATGTGTAGTTAGAGGAAGTGGAGGTAGGTGAGGATGGGTATGAGTACTATGGGAAAGGGTGATATTCAACTCGGGTAATAGGTAATATGCTAGGGTCAAAATTAGGTAATGGGTAATGGAAATCAAATGCACGCACATGTATAGATTGCAATACGGTACCAGGTTGAAGAGCTTGCAAACTCTACATCATCCAAGGTCGATAGGTTTATCCAAACAAGGGTGAAGTGGTTTAGGTATCCAAGGTATAGGATATGGTCTAGAAACACAATGTAGGTTAGGTACAAGAACATTTAGGTATGTTCCGGTACATCAAAGGTTTGGGTTGGGATAAATGGCACAACATTAGGAAAGGTATGGTTGTTAGGCTAAAAAAACATTGGTAACAACATCTCAAGGTATATCAAGTGCATAAGGTCAATGGTCACACAAAGTGGGTCAGGTTCAAGTAAATAGGTCATGGCACGGGTAAGGCCAAGGTATAGGTAAAATAACAAATCCCAAGACACAACGAAGGAAATGTAGGGGTATTTTGGGCTTGTAGGTATGGTTCCATAGGTTTCCGTAATGATAAAAGGTGTGTTAGAACTAATGGGTGTAGGTAAAAGATATATTAGTAAGGGAGAATAGCTATAAGGGTTGACCAATGTAGGTTATAGGGTTACCGACCTTGGTTGTCTAGGGCACAAATATGGCTGATGTCGGTTAGGTCAAGTTGGGTTTATAAAATAAAAATTCCATATTTTATGGAATCATTGTTGTGTTGTGAATTTTGAGAAAACGATAGATCCATTTGACCTTGTAGAACTTTTCCTAGAGAGAAGGACAAGGCATTGTACTAGGCTGAGGTGGAGATTATGAGTTGGTGAGAGGAGCTAGTAGATGGGTCCATGAGAGCGGTGTGATTGATTTGATTAGTTGGAGGTGAGGAGTGGATTTTGGCATGGTAGAGGTGGGAGAGGGTTTAGGTGGGCCACTAGTGCAGCAACTAGACATACCACCATGCCGACGAAATTGAGATGAGGTAAGATTTGATCCAATTCTACGCTTGTTAGTTAAAATAGTTCATAGAAATTGGTTTGGGTAGAAATGATTTTGGGTAGGAATTAATTTTGAATTTGGAAATAAAATTAATGAAATGGGAAGGGTAGGAAGTCCAATGTGGGTTAAATATGGGTAGGGGGAAAGGTATTGGAGGTTTGGGTAGGATAGGGTAAGTATTCAGGTCAGAATGGTCAAATTTTGAGAAATGTGGGGAAGGGTTTGGGTTCACCGAATAGTGTGTGATAGTGACAGGTGTCAATCAAGGGTGGTCAATGTCATTCAGCCATATCTAGCATCGGTCAAATAGTAAGCGATTGATTTCAATCATGATGGACCAATGTCGGTCACCAATGACCAATGTCATTCAAATTCTTAAGAAAAATAGATCAAGAAAGATTTATGGTGGGGAGAAAGAGGAAGGAAGGAAGATAGGTATAAATGTAAGTGTTATGATAATATGTAGGGTAAAAGGTATATATGATACGAGTTGAGGGGTGTGAAAGTGGGATGGGGGAAAGGGGTAGTTCGTTAGGGTTGAGGGAAATAAATAATAAGAATTTTCAAGAATAGGTTAGTTGGGTAAGTGATATGTTAGGTATGGTCAAGATTTAATAATGGTGTGGTTTTTGGGTGTAGGATAGGGACCAATTACGGATGAGAGATAGAGTACCGCCTCTATTACTAGCAGTATAAGGGATCATGACAAAAGAGGAGTGGCGTCACATTACAAATGTCAACTTGATTGGGGTCAGATGATATAGGCACATAGTTTGATATCTGAGCTTGATGGTAAAAATCATCAATATATGAGATTCAATGACCAACACATTTCATCTGCCGACGGTGAGATCATAGTCACCCTGAAGGACGTGTATAGGATCTTGCAATTACCAATAGTGGGGATGTAGGTTTATTATATTACCTCAGAGGCATCAGAGGTGATGATGTTGATGGTATTTAGAGAGGGGATGGTGGAGATGAGGTTCCATAGCATGAGCTTGAGTTATGGAGATATGTACGTGGCCCATCCTAAGGAGATGAGGTTAGTGGTCCTGATTATGGAGGTAGTGTGTTGTTTTGTGTTACCAGATGTAAAGGGTGGGATATTCCCACGGGCACTGATGGGGGTTCTCCATGACATGGTGGAGGATAAGAACCATTTTTCTTAGGCACCAACGATACTGGGTGCAATTATACAAGGAGTTATGGGCCTATGGGAGGCTTTGGAGGTTCAATTTATGTTGCACCTTTCTTCTCCACTACTAGGCATATGAGCACATCGTATGTGTGCATCCAATTGGTATGCCTTGGCTGGATGCATTTGATGTGGGCTTAGTTTGAGTTGGGTATAGGTGTTGGGTGCTTGTTGTTGGCAAGCACGGGGCTGCGAATGCTACACACAATGTATCATACTATAGGTGGTTGTTAGAGGCTTTCATGAGTGGACATTATTTAGAGGCCATATGTTGGCTTCCCTTCCTATAGGAAGATTGTAGTAGAGTTAGATGAGATACAACTACTCAGATGGATGGAGGGGTGTCGTGTTTAGAGAGCATGATATTATACCCATGGATACCATCGATGGAATTTTTTGATACCTCAGGATGTGCCTCCACCATTCCCTCAGTATAGGAGAGACAATGTGGAGAGCCCCATGCGTCTACCATAGCCGATAGTTACGACAAGGTACGAGGAAAAAGGCAATGATAGCCTTGAAAAAAGGGCCTCAGGCCGATGTAGTTCTCCCATAAGCTAGGGAATAATATGAGGAATTAAAGGAATGGGTTGGGAGGTTTTAGACATGATTTATTCTATGTCATTTGCGTGGTTAAGTCGTATGTGATAGTGAAAATCTTTTAAAATGTAGGTGTCGATGGTCTGGTCCTGTATAAGGTAATCAATAAGTAATGAAGAAGGTGAATGGTAAGAGGTGGTAAAAGATCCACTTAATTAATAAGAACCCTAATGAATCTACCATAACCAAGATGGGATTATGAACGTAAGACCCCAAAGGCGTTACATAATGGACTATTCTAAGGGTGAAGAAAGTCACATGATAAAAAAAATTGTAGTTACGGTGAGTCGCTTGAGAAGATAAAAAATTAGGGTGAAAAGGTAATGAGGTGAAAATGGGTGGTTTTGCGTAACTTAGTGTATGAAAACATATTTACCTAGTAAGAAACCCATTATCAAAAATAGGGAATTATATGACAAAATTTTATCATTTTCTTCATTTATTTTTATTTTTGATAGACTGATCGATGCAGGAAGTCTATATGGGATGAGTATATTATCTCCTTAAGGTCTGCATGAATTTGATTGATGTGGGAAGCTTATGAAAATTTTGTTGTATTTTTGCAATGAATTTATATAGTTGTCCTTCGAGGGAGTAGTCTATTTATAGCGGAAAAAAATAGATAGAAGAGAAGTCTCTTTTGAGGGATTCATCTTTTTGGTGGAATTTTGACTCAAGGAGTTGAAGACCATTTTTATTTTGGACATGTAATTCATGGACAAGACTATAAAGGAATATTAGGTTCTTGGTTAGAAGAAAAAACTATAGCACATAGAAGTTAACTATGAAAGAGATGGTTTCAAGTGAAGAATGACCACAGGATTCCATATTTGAAAAAGACAAAAATATCCATGAGAATCATCCTATGAGTAGAGTCGTGGTACTCATATTAAATATAAGGCTAAAAGGTGATGGATAATCACATGATTCTTTTTAGTCATTGAACCTCTTAACATGTTAATATGGAAGGTCAAAAATGCTCAAGGGATGAGGGGTCAAGATATAGAAGGTGTTATAAGAATTATTTTCAACATTAAAATAGTCTAAAATGAAAGGCATTGAAGGGGCCCAGTTCACATTTACCTTCAAGTGAAGACAAACGATAAGCACCTGATCCATAGGCATGAGTAATGATATTGGGTCCAAGCCAATTCGGTGAAAAGTTTCCCCATTTAATTTTATCTTCTTTGGTTACATGTTGATTTTCCTTCCTAAGAGGTCGCCAACCTAAAAGGTTTTATGGTGGACACAATTATCATAGGTGCATTTGATACTTTTTGGTAGATTTGGAGATGATCAAGAGCATTGAGAAAATGTTCATTTAACAACTCAAGTTACACTAAACGGTCATGGTGAAATTCATCGTCATTGAGAATTTCTTGTAGTGAGATATAGAGAGATGGAATCTAGACTTTGAGAGGCAAGAAAGGTTCAAGACCGTAGACCAAAGAAAAATGTATGGCAATAGTCAAAGTATGGATAATAGTGTGATAATCCCATAAGGATAAATAAATGTGTGTATGCCAATCCTTCCCAATATCGTCAACTACTTTCATAAGAATTTTGTTCAAGGTTTTATTGGTTGATTCTTCTTGGCCATTTGTTTGTGGGTAATAAGGTGATGAGAAACTAAGTTGAATGCCAAAATCATCACACAAATTTTGTAGGGTTTTGTTTTTGAATTGCTTTCCATTATTAATGATGAGGTGATGAGGAACATGAAATAAAAAATGATGTGATGGTTAATAAAGTCACATAGTTTCTCAGCTTTTTTAGAAATGAGGGGAATGGATTCTACCCATTTAGTGTAATATTTAGTAGTAGTTATAATCCATTGATGGAATTTTGAAGAATGAGGATTGATCTCTCTGAAAAGATCCAAACCCCATTGAGAGAAAGGCCAAAGGTCTCGTGTGACCTGTAAGGTATGACTAGGTGTGTGATGAAGATTAGCATGTTACTAGAATTTTGTACAATGTTTGAAAGCATCAATGACAACATGGTTCAAGGTTGGCCAATAATAGCCAAGGTGAAGAATGTGTTTAGTGATATCTAAACCAATAAAGTGACCTCCAAAAATTATGTCGTTAACTTCCTTGATGGTGTAAGGAATTTCAGAACTTGTAAGGCATCGTAAGAGAATAATGTCAAACCGCACTTATAAAGGAGATCACCCATGATGATATAGGAGAGACACTTTTAAGAAAGACATGTTTTCCATTACAAGTAAGATTGAGAGGTATAATGGAAAGGGAAAGGTATTTTGTAAACTTCTTATACCAAAGGTCATGTGGGTTAGGTGCAACGGTTTTGACGAGTTAACCTCTCGAGATAAATAAGAGGGTGATTATAGCCTTTATATTGTGACAAATGTTTTAGAGTTGGGAAACAAAGTGGGTATATGAGAAGCCAGGAAAGCCATGGTATATGTAAATTTATTTTTAGAACTTGGGCTTGTTTCAATTTCGTAACGGTCAAAGGTAGTCAAAAACATGTCGAAATGACATTTGTACTTTTTAGTATTTCATTACAACACTAATATATACCATTGACTTGGTTTACAACTAGTTGGGAATCACCAAAGATATTAATTGATTTAACATCTAGGGAGATGGTGGTTTGAAGGCCTAATATGAGTGCTTCATATTTGGCAATGTTGTTAGTGCACTCAAAATCTAGTTTGAAAGATAATGGCATAGGTTCACCATTAAGAGGAATGAGGATAACACCTGCACCGCCTCCATGCTTTGACATTTGGAACCATCAAAGAATAAGGTCATCTGGTAAGTGGTATCATCCAAAGAGAGGGTAGTAATGGATTCATTAGGGAAATCAAAGTTAGAGGGTTGATTTCCAGAAAGAGGTGTGTTTTCTAGTTGGTCACCTATGGCTTGGCCTTTGACAAACTTCTGATGGATGAATTCGAGATCAAGGTCTGCAAGAAGCATGAGCCATTTTGCAACACATTGATGTTAGTATGGTTTTCCATACATATAATGTATAGGGTCAGTGTTAGTGATGATAAAGGTTTTGTGGTTGAGTAGGTAATGACACAGTTTAGTGGTGACAAAAACTAAGGATAAGAATTTTTTTAGCATGGGTGTACCTAGTCTTGTAGTCTAGAAGTGTACGTATTATATAATAAAACTCTTGTTCTATGTGCTACTTGTCATGATGAGAGAGCATGACACCTAAGGAATGGCTAGTAGTGGAAATGTATAGGTAAAAGGGTTGGTCATCATTAGGAGGAATGAGAATTGGTGGTTAAAGAAGGTATACTTTTAAGATGTCAAAGGATTTGTGGCATTCATCATCCCATTTGAATGAGGCATCCTTCTTGAGGAGATGATGAAATGGTTGATAGTTAGAAATTTGTGAAATGAATCGACGGATGGATAGTAACTTACCTTGAAAATTGCAAAGTTGAAAGAGATTAGTAGGCGAGAGGCATTTCTAGAATAGCCTTTACTTTAACAGATCGACTTCATGCCACGCAAAGAAATGATGAAACTAAGGAGTTTTCCTGAAAGCACCATGAAGACACACTTCTTAGGTTGAAGGAAAACACAATACTTGATGAGGTGGTCAAAGATGATCTTAAGGACTGTCAGATGTTTAGCCCAATGTTTGGATTTGGTAAAAAGGTAATCTACGCAATCTTCCAATATATGATGCATGATGTCATGGAAGATATCAGTCATATCCCATTGATATGTAGCATCAAAATTATTAATGTCAAAAGGCATGAATCGATAGAATAAGGTCCCCAAAGGAGTGATGAAGGCGGTTTTGTGTTGATATTCTAGAGCAAGTAGTATTTGATTATAACCTAAGAAACCCTCTATGAGTGATAGATCGCATGGCCACCGTGATATCAACTAGTTGGTTAATTCTTGGTAGAGGAAAGTAATATTTAGGGAAAGTGAGGTTGAGGTCATAGAAATCCATGTAAATGTGGAGTCCCCCTATCACATTGGTGATAGGAATGATGTTAGATATTGATTAGGGATAATCAATGGGTAGGATAAAGGAAACCGAGAGAGGCACTGAAGTTCTTCTTTAACAAGAAGAGAAATGCAAGGATGTATTTTTCGTAGCTTCTATTTTATGGGTTTGGCATCAAGAATGGTAACAATATTATGGACCAAAATGTTTCGGTCAATACCGGGCATATCAAAGATAGGACCAAGAATAAGTATTGCTATGACCTTGGAGGAAAGAAATAAAATCTTCCAATTCAAACATCTAAAGATTGGCCTATCTTCAGAATGTGTGGGTCATCGTAAGTGTTAATATTGATTTAAATAGTTGATTCATTCAACATGGTTTACATCTTATAAGGTAATGACCGGTGAATATAAGAATCTTCCGCACTAAGGTAGGTGAGTATAGACTCATTTTCCTAGCATTGAATGTCGTTAATAGAAGGTGTATCATCATTGATCATTCCAAGATACATGAAGGTAAGAGAAGAGAGAACCTCACCATTGAGTTAATAGGTTAAAGGTCCCAGGGAAAATATGTTTAAGAAAAAAAAATTAGGAAGGAATAGATTTGGGATCTATGGACTCGTGGGTGAAGGTGGTGACGTTGGTGAATGGGGTTAATAAGGTTTATCTTCCTCAATGAGGAAGAGGCAGGCCTTCTTGGGAGATGGGTCAATAGGGAAGGTATAGTTATGTCCTTCATGTTTGAATTTTACACAACAAAGTTGAAAAGTTGAAGGGACATAACCCATGATGTGAATCCAAGGTATTCGAGCAATATGTTATACTGGAACTCTCCCTCTAAGATGTAGAATAGTTTCGGGAAAGTGCGAGGGCCTACACAAATGTGAAGGATAATGGTGTCAAGGGTGGAGGTAGTGGTGTCGTTGAAGGAGCGCAACATAACAAGGTTATTATTCATACAATTATAAGGAATGTGTATTTGACTGTATGTGTGAGAGGAGATGATGTTAATGCTAGCACCACCATCGATCATGACATGTCATATGCGTATGTTATCGATATAGATGGAAATGAAAAGGGTAGGATCAGGGTCATCTGACTAGAGAGGTACAATCTCCTCATCAAAGAAGCTGAGGGTAGTGACTTGAGGAGTGGGCATGGGGGTAGAATAAGGATATGATTTGGTAAGCGAGGCCACATGGTGAGGGGTGATAATGGAGGCCACTGGTGTGGGGTCATTGGGTAAAACTTCAATGGATTGCAAAACCTCAATAAGGGCTTGTCTATGAGATTCAAAAGTTTGAACAAGATCATACAAAGACATATTTAGAGGGGACTGATGTAATTGTTTTATCATTACATGATGGGTGACCCCATCAGAGATAGGGTATGTAGGTCCGTAAATGGTGATTTTGGGTGTGGGTGCAAATGGTATATTGGGCACAAGGTTAGTTAATAGGCTACTTGCTTTTTCTTTTCCTTTGTCTTTCTAAGCACGGGTGACAATGTGAACCATGTTAATCTGAGGGGATGTGTATGGAGAGGGTGTTCCAAGAAAGGTATAATGACATGAGGGAAAAAACCCTAGTGGTGGATAAGATCCTTGTGAAATTAGTAGGGTGCACTAACATTTAGGCGAAGGTTTAGCTAGCTCTCTTATGCGGACCATGTTGATCTCGAATTTTTGAGGTCGATAAAATGGTTGTGTGGGTGGAGATATTGGTCACTGAATGGGTAATGGAAGAGGATGTGGGGAGATTGGTGAAGATGGAATAAGGTCCTCATTTAGAAGATCAACGTCATCAAAATTTTATTCAGGAGGACATAATTAGAGAAGAGCAGTTTTTAGGGCATTACAACCTTCTACATCACGTCCTAGACACATGATGATAGGAAAAAATATTGGTTTCATAAAAACCTTTTGGTTTGGGTTTGAGGGGATCATAAGGTCGGAGTGGTGGTAATATGATGATGGAAGTCTCTAAGAGATTGGTTAAAATGTGGGTGTAGGACCTGTAACTAATCACAATGGGACGTGAGTATGGGTTTGGGTAAGGGTGTGGATAATCATGAGGGAAGAGGTTTTATAGGAGGAGGAATGGGTTGGCCCACTAGTTTGGTAAGTGGTATTGTCTTAGGTTTTGATGGCATCTGTTTGGGTAAATATGTGGTAGAAGAACTAGCACTGGAAGGTTTTGTTGGTTTAAGTACCTTACTAGAGGTTAGTGGGTTCTTGTCTTTAGTTTTTACCTTCTAGGATAAATGTGACATAGGAGTATGGAATGCGAGAAGGAAAAGTAGATGGTTGAAGAGGATGGGTTACCCACAGGAAAACCGAGTTATAGAGGAAGTGGTTAGTTTGAGGTTGGGTGGACAAGATGGGTTAAATTTGTATAGGTAAATTTTAGGGGATAGTAACTAGTGGAGGTATATGTGGTAAGAATTGCATGGGTGAGGGTGAGGGTGCTTAGTTTTTGGGTGAATGAGGTGTAACAAAGGCTCATGATGCAAGAATAGGTTGTTTAGATTTTGATTTCCTTTGGTAGGATAATTTGATTAGGGTGGATGGATGAGGCCCTAAGATGAACAGAAAGGGGGAAGGTGACACAAGTGTGGTGGGTGAGACTGGTGTATGCAACCTAGGAGGTTGGGTCTTCTTTTTAGTAGGAGGGATAATATTGGTGCGGGTTTGGGAAGACATGACTAGTTCTAATTTGATAAGTGGGTGAGAAAGGCTTGACGTCGGGAGGACACCCAAGGTAGTGATATGTATAGATACGGTGAGGAGATAGGTGTGGGTAGGTTTTGAGGTCTTGGAATGGTTTTAGTTATGGGTAGAGGTTTGGATGTAGGTAGAGATGATGAAGAAGAAGTTGTTTCAATAGGCACCATCAATGTCGATCCGATTGCTGAAAAATACATTTGGGTAGATCATGGAAGTATCATCAGGAAACATTTGTATTTGGGTTGAAAAGGGGAGCCGGAGATGTCCCAGAGCATGGAATTATCAATGTAATCCAAGTGATCGGCTAGCCATGAAAATGGGACTACTGAAGAAGAGGATGGAGTTGGTTTAGTGGCAATCCCTGTAAAATATGTCTGTGAGACAAGGAATAAGCTAGCCTCAGACTCTATAGGTAAAAGAGATGAGATCATGTCAATGGGTTCCTAGGATGCTTTGAGGATAAATTACCCCAATAGGTAGTGCCATGTCTCGACGCGCCTCCCATGGGTAGGAGAGATAATAGGTTGGGTGATGTAGAATTCTCCTTTACTAGAGGAGAAGATGATGATGTTTGTGCTGTGGATGGGAGAATTAAAATCGTTGATTGTTCAGTAGGTTGTGAGGTAGATGGTGAAATAACACCGGTAGAAAGCATGGGTTCCTCCATTAGAGTAGTGGGAGATGAGGGGGAATCATATGTGGGTGAAGGAGTAGAACGGGTATGCTCTCTATGGGTAGAAGGGCACATTATAGAATTTCACTAATAAATGAAGTAGGTGGAATTTGAGGAATGGTCGTATGATATAAAAACTACATGGAATTCACAAACATTGTTGTATCTAGATGAAGGTTTGCTATTTTGATTAGATGATGATTTATGGTTAGGTTATGGATTTTTAAAGATGTGTAAATTTTGATTTTTCGGTGCATTTGGATTGTCCATGACGAGTTCTCCATTATCTATCATCTCTTGGAAAATTTTCTTAGAAGTTATGTAATTTCCGTCACTATGGCCTTTAACGTGATGGTAATTACAATAGTTGTGTTCTTTATACCATGCAGGCATAGGATGAGAAGGATCGAAACTTGTATGAGGTTTTATGGGAGGAAGTGTAATGGCTCTAGCTTTAAGAAGATTTTCCAAGACTGAAGAATAGGGCTCTCCAATTAAAGTGTACTTATGCTGCTCCCACCGGAGCTGAAAGGCCTAGACAGGGGAAAGATTGGAAGAAGTTTGGGCTTGATTAGAAGGATGAGGTGGACCTGCCTTGAGGACTACCATGTTGGTAGATCCTTTTGCCTTTGAATAGTTATTTTGAGGTTTTGAAGATGAAGAAGAATCATTTTATTTGAATGGGGAGTTCTTGTTTCATAATTGGATTTATTTTCTTCAATGACATGAATTTCTAGCTTTTATGCCATGGTTAATGCTTCATTGAAGGTTTAGAATGGTTGTACTTGTATATTTGGCAAGATGTGTCCGGAAAAATCCCTAGTGAACAACCCAATAAGCTCTCAAAGTTGAGGTAGTGGAACATCAATTGGTTGATAAGACTTCGTTAGTGGTTAATGAAATCTATGATAGATTTTTCTTCATACCATCATGTCGAATACGGTTAGTCATGGTGAAATTCTTGACTACATTGATGGAGAAGTGGTATAGGAATTCTGAGCCACTTGGTTAAAGGAGTAGATGGAATTTCTTGGTAAATTTTTGTACCAATCTAAGGCAGTTCGTTAGGAACATGGGAAATGTTCGTTAGAGTAGATAATCATTATGGGAGATTAGGTAGCAATTGAAATGATTGAATTTAGGCATTTCCCAATGCACAGCTTTACAAGTGAATAGTAATGGATGGATGAATAGGCTCATTACATATTTCATCATAGGTCGAGAGTTACGGAGCCTGGAAACCGATGCTTCTAATGTCTGCATATTTTCCATCATCATAGTAATGAGGTTGTTGGCGGATTATGAGGAATGGATTCCTCCCTTAGTAAAAGGAGGTTGATGATGGGTGTATGATGTAGATGGCATCCTAGTACATGGGGGTGCCGAATAGGAAAACTATGGAGGGGGATAGATACGGGAGGAATGTACCCCGAATAAGCTACATATGAGATTAGGGGTTGTTGGTGATGCGTGTAAATAGGTGGGGTGGTCGCAATGACTTTGTGGTAATGGGTGGTAGAGACTGAGGGATAGAAAGAACCATATTTTGGAAAGGGGTGTGGGTTTCGATACTAGAGGTGGTTGTGATGCCACTAGTACATATGAGGAAAAGGGGGCGGATGGGGCTATGCTCAAGGAAGTTGGTGAAGGTATATTTTATGTCACAGTGCAATAGACATCATTGGGTAGTAGTTATGGTAGAGGTGGAACCTAACTAAGAGACCACATGGGGTAATGCAATAAGGGCAATGCCGAAATAGTTATAGCTGACGTGGAAGTGGGTACAAGGGTAGGATTGATAGATACGGGCATGTTGTATATTATTTTTCCTAAGAAGTCCCGGTAGATGAGTGGGTGAGATAGTATTACAGGGGCCGTGGGATTCGATCAAAGAGTCTTATGAACTCCTCGTCACTTGTAGTGATGGGGATAAGTTGAGTTGGATCCATATTTGACAGATGGATGATGTTGATGGACTAGGTGGAAGTGGTTGATGGATGGTGTGAAATACAAGGGCGTTAGTTTGGCTGTGAGTCAACACCTTGTCAATTAGTGTTGAATCGGTAAGACCGTATTCGTAAATGAAACAAAAAACAATAGAAGAAGAGAAAGAAAAAGTCCGGGGGGGTAAATCTAGTCAGTTTTTGATTAAAAATCAAACATAGAAACCGACGATGGTCAATATGACCGATGACGGTTAAGGGAACTGATGATGGTTATGATAACTGATATCGATCACTATGGAAAGTACCAGTTTAAAAAATGAAATAGAATTGATGAATATGAACTGGGAAAATTGTATCTATCAGAGATATTAGAATGTTAGGTGATATGATGGTGTCCTAAGGACCAAAAGTAGAAAAGAATAGGTGATGAAGGATGTTTCAGGTAAAATAACCAAAATATCTAGAATCCAACACCGGTTAGGTAAACTGATGATATTCATATGTAAACCAATGATGGTTGTTGACCGATGCCAATTACTGTGAAATGAGAATAAATGAAGAAAAATGGATGTTTGTGAATTAAAACTAGATAAAGGATCAACCCAGAAGTTTGAGAATGACCAGATAAGGTCTTAAAACACTCAAAATAACCAGAATACTCCAGCTATGATGGGGAGTGTAAAAGGAAGAATAAAATGGAGAATCATAACTCACACCTCAAAACGCAAGTCAAGAACAAAGCTAAGAAAAACACATAATCCTAAAAGTGAATTTATGTTTGTTTTAGCTTATGCTATTTAGACTGACTTGTGAATTTAACAAATTTTTTTGTTAGAAAGGAATCCTACGAAGAAGGAAATCTAAAAGGTGAGGTTTCAAGTTATGTTATGGCGGGACAGTCCTTTCTCTAAGGTGATGACTGGATAGAGATAACCAATTGGGTGCCCACTATCAATCCTCTTATTGTGTGATCATTAACTTCTTTCGGGTGGGATTTTGCTTAAGAAGATGTTTATATTCAAATTTTTGCAGTTGGGAAAAGAGAGAGAAGAGAGAAAATGTGCAATCTATGGTTCAATTGTGTCACCATCAGCTAGGCATGGCTTTCATCATATAGGTTGGCATCATTTTTTAAATGTGAGCTAAAATGCAACATACAAGGATGAAATGCAACAAATTTTAAAACCTAAATCCAAAAATTATATTCGATGAAAGAAATAATGAATAGGCAAGAGTATGTCTTTCACTAATGCAATACAAAATAAAAAGAAGTGTTCTTTTTAATCCAAACTACGAGTGTCACTAAGACAGATAGGAGAAGAAGAATGTTTCCAAGGGAGAATATTTAATGTGAAATATCTTTCAAAAATAAATAAACACAAAATGATTCCCTAAGAATGAACAATGCAAAGAACCCAAATGGGTCCCACTAGGCATGCCAAAATGTTTCACCGAATAGTGTGCATACGTAAGAGAAAAACAGATAAGGTAAAGGTGAGGAGGAATACCTATGAGTGAAGGTGGAAGGTAGAGTGTCTCGCGTTCTGATTTCTCGATCCAATGCTTATTGTGAGAACTTCCTTTTTTCTAGGAGGAACTACCTGCAAATACAAACAAGACCACACAATAAATATTAACCAATATATGTCAGTGGACTACCTAGTGTATACTAGATCCGAGAAGTGTGATACTTCCTAGATGGTTTTCAATCCACTGTTTAAAACAACTTAATGCAAGAAATAATATGAACTAATATTTTCCTACTATATTTGTATTGATTTAGGTATCTCATTCAAGTATAATAAAAAATATAATATAACAAGATAGGTTAGGATCAAATGTGAAACTCAAACAGTATATAAAGTGGTCGGGATATATCGGGTCAAGCTTTAGGTGATTTGGGTTGTTTGGATGAACGGTATAAGGTTGTTGTTATAGGAAGGTTTTCCAAACATAGAGACCAATGTTAGTATGGTATGACCGATGTCGATGAGAAGAAACCGACAACGGTTTGGGTTAACCACCGTCGGTAGGGTCGGGATGGTAGAAACTTAGTGAGGGTGGGTTTTGGTGATTCTCTAGGATTGCCCAGGGAATAGATAGATAATGGGGAGGTAGATGATAGTGTTGGGGGTAGTAAGAGGTGTCTAGAGTCAGGTATGGGAGGCTAGGAGGTTGTAGGTGGTTGGGTAAAGGGATTGATAGGGAGGTGAGAGGTGATGAGATGTAAGGGAAACTAGAACTCTCCAACAGATATGAAGAAACTAATCTAAATAAATATGGTAAGGTGTAGATCCAAAGGTACTTACTGGTGTTTTTTAGATCTGGTGGTTGGATGGAGGTGATGGTTAATCCATGGAACTAGTGGTCAGAGCTATGGTTGTGCTTCCCAGAATGTTACCATGAATGCTTTCCTTTCATATCAGTGCTTGGTTGTTGGTTTAGGATGTTTGGATGTGCAGGAGTGCTCTAGTACGTGCTTGCATACAGATCTCTCTTCTCTAAAACTTTAATAATTCTTCCAACCTCTCAAATTTTTTTACCAAAATGGATATATGGTAACCAACGACGGTTTAGGGTGACCGACATTGGTTTAGGGTTGACCAACATCAGTTAAGGTGGGAAATCCTAGGTTTACTAAAATGACAGATCTTGGCAATCTTTTTGGCCAACTCTGTCTATTCTCATGGATCAAAATGGAATTTTGTGCTTAGATAAGCGGAAAAATGGTTAGAGGGATAATAGTCATGTGATTTTAGGGCTGAAATAAGTCTTAGTTAATTAAGGTAGGTAGAAATAAGTCTTTGTTAGTTATGGTGAGTGGATATTGAGTCATAGTAAAAAAGGGAAATATGTTAAGAATAGGTTTATGATGAGGTTTCTAGGTGAGGTGGAAAATAGTTAAATTAACGTATTTAAATAATGAATATTATGAGCATTGGCATTAATTTAATTATGGGTAACTAAATTAATATACAGTGGGGTAAAGGGGGAGTGTGACCTAAATTTGGTGTCTACAATGTGCGGTGTCTTGTTGACAAATTTTGAGCTCTATGATGAGTCTTTAAGCCTTTATAAGGTGTCCATTGTGTGTTCAAGAGGTATATAATTAGTTTTGTGATTCCATTAGGTTTTGAAGTTGAAATAGATTATTATGAGTCTCTATGTACTCATTTCCTCAATGGTGTCAATCTTTTCAACATGCGTGTCTAGTCTGTGTCTTGTTGTTAAGTGTATTTGGGTAAGTGTCATGAGTTACTAAAGTGGTATCTAGACCTCTAAATGTCTTTTAAGGTGGCTCTAAGGTGATCAAGTGGTAACTTGATTAGTTTTCACTCAATAAGATAGACTATGATAGTGATATGGTAAAGATAACATTGTTTTATAAGAAAAAATGGAGTGCTACAGGTATGAGAAGTGATTGTTCCTGATATCTATCCATTTAAGAGGTGTTCATGGTGATTGAAGATGATTTTACAATGTGATAATGATAGTTTGGAAGTGAAATGAGCTAAAATCAAGAAATATTGATACCTCACTACCCCTGACCGTGTTTACATAGTCTAACTAAGCTGTAGAGAGGGAAACTCATTTTTGGAGGTCAAAATGAAGGAGTTAGATCTAAAGTTTTGAGAAAATATGATTTTATCATGGGGATAGATGATGCAAAATTTGGAGCTCCAGGTATGTAAAATTTTTCAGTTATGAATGACATTATTAAGAGGTTTCTTTTGTGGTCTAAAAGATCCTAATTTAGGAAGATGATAGTGGTTTTGGTGTATAGTGTGTTTTTTCAAGATTTGAAAAGGTGATTTGCATTAGTATGAGATTCATGAAGTGTCCCAATGCATATATAAGGTGATCCATATAGTCTACATCAGTTTTTTTGGTTAATTGGTTATTCCTCATCATGTTTTTGTGTCAAGATATGATTGCTAGAGTAAAAAGGAAGGGGTGATTGTGATATTTATTTCTTGTTTCCATTAGAAGGTGTGTACTTGAAAAATATTATTGTTGTTCCATGAGAAAGATGAAGACCTACATGAGCATGAGGATGGAGGAAGGTGGGTTTTAAGATCATGGAGGAAGGCGGGAGGGTTTTGAGAGTGCGGTTTGTAGCTTTGGCTGCGAATGTCTATCAAAAGGCTGCGAACTAGCTGTTAAGGCACCGTTAAGTGAGGGAGAATTGGCTAAAGGTGTTAGTACTGGATCTAGAGCCTGGGCTGATATTCTTAAGGTACCTCCTGACAAAAATGTGGGTCCTCATCCTACATGTGATCTAAATTTTAAAAGTACAAAAGATGCTTGAGGGGGTGACCCACATACAAGTGCCTGACGGATGTCTGCATAGAGCTCTTGAGAAACCAATCTAGCCCTAGTTGGAAAGTTTTTGGGATCAAGACCCAATGTAGATACTATAAGAAAATGGGCCACTCACAGATGGAAACCAAAAGGGGATTTGATTATCACCACCATGGCCAAGGGTTTTTTTCTAGCCCGATTTAATCTACAAGCTGATGTAGACTCTATCTTATTGGGTGGTCCCTGGTGTCTTGGCAATATGGGGCTATTTTTAAAGAAATGGTATCCTGGGTTCAATCCATATACTGAGAACATTCATGCCATTCCCATCTGGTGTAGACTCCCAGGGCTACCCCTTCATCTGTGGGATGATGAAATCCTTCTTCATATAGCCAAATCAATTGGTTCACTAGTTGGGCTTGATGGACCTACGAAAAATAGATCAAGACTGGCCTTCACAAGTTCTGTGTCTCTACTGAAATGGAACAAGAGATTCCTCATCACATTGTTTTGAAGTCCAAGTTTGGAGCATGGAAACAACAAATAGAGTATGAAGCTTTCCAACTAAGATGTAGAAAATGTCATAAATTAGGAAATTTTTCCAGTAAATGGTCTGAGCAATTAATGAAAAAGTAGAAATACCTTCAAATCATTTTGAGGCTCAAGAACAGAAATAGATGGATAAGGATGATAAAGATCCTCTAATAGACTAGAATGTTAGAGATAGGCCTGCATGATGAATCCCAGGCTAAAAGACCGGAAAAAAGGCTTTAAGACAAAGAGGCCACTAGTTTATAGAAAACTATGGAGGCCTAAAATTCACCAGACGGAAAATCTTGATGAATCCCAAAAGGAAAAAGATCTAGGAATTATCAAAGGGTGAAGAAAGCAAGAGGGATATGGCAGTGGATCCAACAATGAACATTAAGACACCAAATCCGGTAAAGCTGAGCATGGAGGTTGATGAAGAAAATGAAAAAGTTTCCATTCTTCTTATCTCTAAGGAAGAAGAGATGGAAAAAACTACTCCTTTTTCTCATCAAGAACTGTTAAATAGGAATAGCTCTCTGGAGCTACTCAAAATGAGGCAAGGAAAATTCAAAGAGGTTCTGGAATCCATAGCAAGAGATCTAAACCAAGATAAAGAGTTTACTGATATGGAGGAACTCACTCCTAAAATGGTTAAACAGACTGATGTTGATAAAGGAAAAGAGGAAGGGGAAATTACCCCTACTAGCAAGAAAAGTCTATCAGACTATGATAAAGATGGATTCATCATAGTGAGAAGTAAGAAACAAGGACTAAAAAATATTAAAGAAATTCTGGAATCACTCTATAGTGATAAAAAGAAGCAGATTGGAAGCTGGAAATATTCCACCTCAAGAATCACAAGGGCCACTACTAGAAGAACTACAAATATTGGAGTTCCCTATAGAAAAGGCAGATTATCCAAGAGAGAAGTAAGAGAAAAAGAGACTGAGAAAGAAATTACAGATGGTACACAAAGGATTTTGAACCATCCGACAACTGCATCTCCAAACTTTTTTAATGAAGGTCATTTCTTGGAATATCAGAGGAATCAACAAGGGGGCCTAAGCAAATAATGCTTAAGGAAATTAAAATATCAAACAGGCCAAGCATCCTTCTTATTCAGGAAACTAAAATGAAAAGTAAAGTTGTTGAAGATTGCAAAAGATATTTCTGGGAGAATGTTGCCTTTGTTGCTTTATTGATTCTCAAGGAGCTTCTGGAGGCTTAGCAATCTTCTGGGATACCAAAATTGTTAATGGTAATGTACTTTCTTCCTCCCAGAATCATTTAGCTATAATTTTTAAAAGCCTTGAGAATAATTCTAGCTGGATTCTTTCCAATATTTATGCACCCAATACTGTTGCTGGTAAAAGAAATTTATGGAAGGAGTTAACCTTGTTTCGGAATAATGTTGAGGACATGAACTGGTTGATAATGGGAGACTTCAATACTCCTTTAAATCTAGGAGAAAAATTTGGGGGGAACTCTGAATTTTCTATCAGTATGGAAGAATTTGCTGACTTCATCTCGACTCTTAATCTTATGGACATAGAACTTCATGGTAATCAATTTACCTAGTCTAACAGAAGATTTGGGGAGAACTTGATACAGGTTAGACTAGATAGAGCTCTCATTTCTACTAATTGGATCTTAGATCAGAATTTTCATCTCTCTTCTCTCCCTAGAAATGGGCTCTGATCACAATCCTATTGCCCTAAATTTCTTCAATTGGTCAAAACCTTTTCACTGCAATTTCAAATTTGAGAAAATGTGGCTTGAGCATGAGGATATTCTGGATAGAATTAAAGAGTGGTGGTATTGGGAAGGCATAGGGATAGCCCAATTCAGGCTTCTACAGAAGTTGAAAAATGTAAAGCAAAAGGCTAGAATCTAGAATAAAGAGGTTTTTGGGAATATTTTTGAAAAGAAGAAAGAACTTAAGCAACAGCTGGAAGAGCTTGAACTTAAAGTTTCCTTGAAAGGTATGACCCTAGAGGATCATCAACAGGAAAAAAAGCTTCTCTCAGATCTGCATAATATAAACAGCCATGAAGAATCCTTTTGGAGAATGAAGTCTAGAGCTCTTTGGCTAAAAGCAGGAGACAAAATACAAATTTTTTTCATTTGACAGCCCTCAAGCATAGAGCTTGTAATAGAATTACTGAAGTATCTAAGGAAAATGGGAGCATTACTAAGGATTCTGAAGATATCAAAGAAGAAGCCCTCAAATTTTACAAGAATCTGCTCACTGAGAATAACTCCTACAATGAACAAATGGCCTCCTTTCTCTTAGATTCCATTCCTAATAATTCACTACCTCCTGAGAGATTTAAGAGTCTTTCCAAAATAGTCACCATTGAGGAATTGATAAAGGTTGTTTTCACTTTTTAAGGGGATAAGGCTTCGGGTGTTGATGGGTTATCAGCCAAATTCTTCCAAAGATGCTGGGAAATATGTTCTGAGGATCTGCTGGAAAAGCTATTAATGAGTTTTATAGAACTGGAAATTTTATCAAAGAATTAAATAATACTCAAGGACTTAAAACTTCAAAGATTTCAGGCCAATCAGTTTGGTCAATGTAATATATCGGATCTTCACAAAGATTCTAACCACTAGGATGCAACCTATTCTTATGGAGATTATTTCACAACAGCAGAGTGGATTCATTCAGGGAAGAATTATTCAGGATGGAATTATCATGGTCCATGAAACAATCCATTCTATGGATAAAAGTAAAAAAGAAGGGATGGCTATCAAGCTAGACATGCATAAGGCCTTTGACAGAGTCTCCTGGAAATTCATGGATGAGGTCTTATCCAAGTTTGGTTTTCAAAATAAATTCAGGAAAATTATTCATTCTTGTATTTCTACTTCTAGATTCTCAGTGGTTGTTAATGGGGAACCAGTTGGTTTTTTTTCCAGCAATAGAGGAATCCAGAAAGGGGACCCAATCTCCCCTTTATTGTTCATTATAATGGCTGATAGTTTAAGCAGGTCTATCTCAAAAGCTATTAGTATTGGCATGATAAAGGGCTTTCTACCAACTTCTGGTAACCAAGTTTCCTCTCACCAGTAGTTTGCTGATGACACTCTGCTTCTTCTGATGGCCTCAATAATTGAGGCAAAGGCTATCAAAACTATCCTTAGATTTTATGAGGAAGCCTCGGGACAAAAAGTTAATTTTGACAAAAGCTCTATATATTTCTTCAATACTCCTATAGAAAGGCAAAGAAAGATTGCTAATATTCTCGGATGCACTATTAATTCATTACCAACTACTTATTTAGGTCTCCCTTTGAGTACTGGAAAGATTTCTAATGAGGTCTGGAATGATCTTATTAAGAGATTTCAAAAAAACCTGGCTGGTTGGAAAGGAGCTCTACTTTCAAGCACGCAAGTGCTTATTGATAAAAAGCACTCTTTAGAACCTACCTATTTATATCATGTCAATGTTCAACATACCAGCAGCAGTGTCGAATAGTATTGAAAAAATTCAAAAGAACTTTTTATGGCATGGTACTGAGGACAGGTTCAGGTATCATTTAGTGGCTTGGGAGTAGGTATGTAAACCAAAGAGACTTGGGGGGTTAGGTATCAAAGATATCAAACATATGAGTGCTGCTCTTATTGCAAAGTTAGGTTGGAGACTTATAAAAGAACACAAGCCTTGGACATAGTTGGTTCAGATCAAATACCTTTCCAACCAAAGCAAGATCTCCTTTATCTCTGATCAGTTTCTTCCAAATGGTTCTATTTTCTGGAACAATCTTCTACACAACAGACATATTCTCTCTCAGGGATGTAGCTGGAAACTTGGGGATGGTCAAGACATTAATTTCTAGACTGATAAATGGACTGATATTAATTGGATTTCATCTTATGGCCACATTAAAGACAACTTAATTACAAAGTATGGGCACAAAATACAGGGCTATATTGAGGTGGATGAAAACAAAAGAAAATGGAAACAACTCAAAGTTGAGGAGGATAATGTGCAGACTGATGTTTCATCTCTGTAGAATCAACTTTCTCTAATTCATATTAGTAATCAAAATCATAAGGATGAGCTCATTTGGAAAGATTCTTTTGATGGAGAATACTCAGTTAAATCGGCTACAATTCTTTCTTTGCCTCTATTGAAAGTGAAATTAATTGGCATAAGTTGTGGATGCCAGAGCTAACCCCTAGAGTGAACTTTTTCTAGTGGCTCATCATTAAAGGCAAGATATTGACTAATGAAAACCTCATTAGGAAGGGATTCATCATGCCGAATAGGTGTTGCATGTGTCAGAAAGATGCAGAAGACATAAATCATTTATTTCTTCATTGTAAGTACACTTCCAAAATTTGGCATCTTGTTTTTGAAAAATTTAATCAGAAATGGATCTTTCCCCTTACTTGTCTTCAGGCCTGGGAACAATGGGACTCTCCTTACAAACATTGTGTGGTGAGGAGATTATGGCAACTAGTTTTACCTCACACCATGTGGTGAGTTTGGAAGGCTCGAAATGATGGCATATTCAGAAATACTAGAAATTTATGCAACAAAGTATACAAAGAAATTACCATTGTTGTGCAGGACAATATTGCAAGATTTAAACCTCCTAAAAATAGACCTTTCCCTGAGGAAGAAGAGTACATTCTGGCTGCTTGGAATATTGACACTGTCTTCAAAAAGAATAACAATGGTATGGATAGATCCACTGTCCGTTGGATTAAGCCTCCCAATGCTTGGCATAAGTTGAATTTTGATGGGGCCTCAAAGGAAATCTGGGAGATTCTGAGAGGTGGAGGAGTCATCAGAGATCACAGAGGCTACTTTGTTGCTGCTTTTTCTGGGAAAATGGGTAGGCATACTAATCATTACTCTGAAGCTCTTGCTGCTCTGTGGGGAATAAGACTAGTCAGAGATTGTAATATTCTAAATATTATTATTGAGGGTGATTCATTGAACATCATCAATCTCTTAAACAATAAGCAACCCCCCAGCTGGTCAATTAGAGATTTTATTGTTGAAGCTACTGATATATGCAAGAGTTTTGAAAATGTTAAAATCAACCACACCTATCGAGAAGGCAATAGGGTCGCAGATGGTTTGGCAAACTTTGGGGTGAACAATACTTTTCAAACTTGGATAAAGGGGACATTCTTCCCACTCAAGTTAATAAAGACATCATCAATGATTTACATGGCTTGGAAAGTAATCACTAATGGCTGTAATGTTGATGCTAAGGAGTGGATTTTTAAGTACAGAATGATGACATCATCTAAGATTTGTGAGATTTGTGTGATTTGTGTGAACTGGACAGTCATCATTACTTGTCATAGGGAGAACGCTAAGGAGTGGGTCACTAATTACAAAGTCAGGTCTAATAATTACTTCTTTTATCACGAATGGGAGAGATTCAAAAACAAAGCTAAGACTGATACGCATAGTGCTAAAACTTTTACCGTTGCGGGCAGAGTCACTGGAAAAATGGGGGGTCCACCTTGCAAGACAGAACCCACCCATAATCCCATGTGGAAAGAGGATGCAGGGCTCTAGAACTATCTTCAAATTGGGGGTCTGGTGAATTTTATTGAAAGAATACAAGGTTTTGATCAGGATATTTCTATTAAATTTGCGTAGGGATGGAAGAATTGGGTAGTTAAGTACAACAACATTGAGGTTGAGATTACAGAGGAGCTTATCACTCAGGTCACGGGGCTCAACCTTGATGGCACCAAATTCTTTAACAAGAAGGTGGATAGAGAGGTGGAGGCAAATAAATTCCTGGACGAAGGGGAAAATCTTGAATTTGTGATAGCGGCATCAAGTTGACTTCGATTCCTGAGCCTTTTGCTAAGCTCGCCAGGATGGTTGTTAGGTATGTAACTCTTGAGGGTAGATTTGTTACTATTCCTCAAAAACATTTGATCTTTCTTAACCAATTTCATAGAAACATAATCATCAGCTTCCCTCACTACTTGATAAACTCGCTGGAGAAATCCGTTCGGGAAGTGCAAAATCATACTAGGGCAGTTCCACTCCATCAAGGGCTAATTCTTCTTATCCACCACCACTGCTCAACCTACCCCCACTTGGATTATGCTCCTCCCTCTCCCTTCATTCCTCCCCCGCCCCCACTACCTCCATTCCCCCCAGCTCGAAAGGAAGAGTGACATTGCTTCATCTAGCAAGAAAAGGAAGGGTATGAAAAATAAGGTCCCTGCTTCTCAGAGGGTCCTTAGAAGCCACAAAGACCTCGAGCTTGCCGAGAGCCTCTTGCACATAAGCCATCTGGTGGAGGAGCCTAAGGAGGAGGATTTGATGGTCAGAGTGGGCAGGATGGAAAAGGAAATCCAAGAGCTTAAGAGTGTTATCAGAAATATGGAAAAAGCTAAGGGAAAAGGGAAACTTCAAGATGATGATGAGGAGGGTGTTATTGCTTGAAGTCTTCAAGAAGCTACAATCTTTGGATGGCAGGCTGGGAAATGTAAAAATCCATAATGACTGCATCCTATCTACACTTAAAAGCATATACAATTTCATCAAACAGCATGTTCATAGTGTGTGCAGTCTCAACGGGATTACTGAGGACATTTGGGGCCCCAAGGAGAAAAGAGATATGGCAATTGCTCAGGTGCGATTTGAAATACCCTTCTCAGGCCACAACCATTTCCTTCTTTGTCTCGTTTTAAGCGATCAAAACTAAGATTGACCAGGCTATCAAGTGATGTAGTGCTATGCTATTGTTTACTGGTTGTGAAGTTGTTGTTGACTGACGGTTTTGGTGCTATTTTTTGGTTGAGATATTTTGTGATCGATATCTCTTGTTTGTTTTTGATCTCTTATGTTGTTTTTCAAATCATTGTATGTCTTGATCCTTTTCTATAACTCTATGTTTTATTTGGCTATTGATCCCTCTGGTGTTGGTTGTTTTTCCCTTCTTTGGGCTGTTTCTTCCTCTTTTGATATCTGGCTTTTGAGCCCTTTTGTATACAGGGTATAGTCCCTTCAAAACTATTTACCCTTAATAAAACAAAAGATGAAGACCTACAGTTTTAAATGATTAAAGGAGGAAGAGTAGGATATTATTAGAGGTAATATATGTTTTTAAAAGCTTGTTCACATATGAAAAGGTATGATCCTTCATATATTAATTGTTTGCAATGTAATGATGTATGAAGAAGGTATTACTACTTGCAAAATCTTGAAAACTTGTTTTTACTCAAATAGCTACCTACAGCCCGTGTAGAAGCATGTTTTGCATCGTAATAGTGGTGTTAAAGGTTAAATGATGTTGTTAAATCTATTATATGAACTTTTCATGTTGAATATGTATAAAGAAGTGTTTTAATGGATAAAATGATCAATTTTGGGTCAATTTGTTGGTTCTTGACCACCAAGTGAATGATGAAACAATGCTACATTCTGTGAAATAGAGATCATTGTAAGAAGTTGTATTTTTCCTTTAATGATAGGGGGATTGGTATAGCTAACTATGCAAGTTGTTTTAATTATCTATAAACTATAAGACATTATTTATCTTCTCGAATGGAGTTTTGGTATTGATATGTTGTGATCAGTCTTCTAACATTGTTGAAAAAGGTGTCATTGCAAGAAAATTTGTTGCTACATGTATATAGTGGTCAAGAGAGTTTACAAGAATGTTTAGGACATGGGAGCATGTATATTTCTCTCTAAATAGTGTAAATGGTGGTTAAAAGGCACTAATAAGGCTTAAAGTTAGATGTTGCAGGTATTGGCAATAAATATTGCTCTTATAGATGCTCTACAGTGCCTAAGATGCTCCTACGGGTATGAAGAAGATGATCAGGTGAGTTTACTACCTCTCATAGCTTTTTTGACTTCTCAAAGGTAAAGATGACCTTCATAATTCTCATAAGGAATGACCTCAGTTTTTTATGTACAATTAAGTCAAAAAAATTTATCTCGAGTCAAATATGACTCTGGAAAACTAAAAATATTGAGTTGGACCTTGAAAAAGTTGCAAAGGTAATTTCAAGACATGGTAGCAAGACTAGTTACTCAAATTAGTTACTCAAATTAGTTATTCAAGGAATTGTGTCCAGGGGGATTGATAGTTGATTTAGTAAAAGCATGGTTGACTTGTAGTAGGATGTTGAAATTGGTCAAAAAAATCTAAGAAGACTATTTTGGACTCATAAAATAGTTCTTGGTAAGAAGAGTATGTATATGCCTTGAATTGCATGATATAGGCCTAGAAATGATGGTTCATTGAAAATAAAGGTGAAGTAATGATGTGGCATGGTTATTTTGGCATTGTTGGCATGATTTCAGTATGTATGAATCAAACTTTAGACTACTACAAAGTTGTAAAGAAGCTCAAAATAGGGTACAAGGTGAATCTATGCTTGTTTTGCATGCCTAGGAGGTTGGAAATGATGTTTTTCCCCTTCCAAGGTGATTTTATGATTCTTTCATGATTTTTGGTGATGTTAAGATGTTTAAAGTGATTCTTCTAGGGGTAGATTGTTACTTGCATGCCTAAAATGAAGGAAAAAAATAGTTTTTGGGAAAAATTCAAGAAAATGCACCTAATTCAGACCTTTGGTTGATGTTTCCAACCAAATCATGAAGGTATGAAGCTGAAGAAGGTGAAGATGGTAAGTTACAGGTATGCCTTTGTCATTAATGTAAAAAGGGGAAAGTTTCATCAATGACAAAAGGGGATATTGTTGGTATGGTGACATGATAGGTGTTGTCATTGATGAAAAACCACATTAATTAAAAATTGAATGTTTAATGATGATTTTCTTGATGCTAACATATTGGTTCATATGCATATGAGCTTCTACGGTGAAAATCTAACATGCAAGCATAGTAAGTCTTATTGAATGGAAATTTTGAGAAATGGAATTGATATTTTGATGATTTGAGATGTTAAAGGGATGATTCATACTACTCTCATCAAAATTTCATGTTCCCATGACGTTTACTTTTCTAGATATGACTGATTATGTGAGACAAGGTGAAAATCAACTGATTTTCTAGCTCAAAGTGCAAATTCAAATGCTCATTGTGAATAGTGTGATTTGCATGGGACCTTGTGTATTTTAGGGAATCTTATCTAGTGATTTTAGAAGGTTTCAAAAAATATTGATTTCATTTGATTGTCAATATTTTATGAAGGAATTTTAAGAAGGTAAAGAGGTCTAAAACCCTAGTTAAACCTTAGCTAGGAGAAGTTTGTAGAAAGTGAAGCATAGTGACCCAATTTTGAATTTTTCATAAAAAGTGATGATTGTATGTTTTAGAGGAGTCCTCGGTATTTCTAGAAATGTATGGTCGAGGTCATGGTGATGAGTTGGCCTGACCTAAAAATAGAAATTTCTGGAGAAGAGAGTTTTAGGACAATATGGTCCAAAGGAGTAGCATGAAAAATTGATGGTTCATGATGATTGGGAGTTTTTATATAAGTTCCATACAATTTCATGGTGTTTTGAGGTCCAAACAAGTTGACTGGTCAAAGGGCAGTTTTGGGGTCTCAAATAGCAAGGTCCAATAAAATGAGCATAACTTGAGCTACATGTGGAGTTTTGAGATTATTCAAGTTGAATTGGAAATAGGATTCAGATATGATTTCCATAAATATATTTATTTACTCATGATAAATTCATTTTTATGGGTTTCCAAGGCATTCTTTCAGCAGGAATATTTTATGCAATTCAAGACATGATGTGTTCTAGTGAACATTTTGTGTTATTTGAAGCATGATATGAATTTATTGATGTTTTCTATCACCTAGAAAGTGAATAAGGATTAATTTTTCATCAAATGAATCCATTTATAGGTCTTGAATATATTTATAAATTATTTCATGAGCTAACATTTAGAAATAACATTTTTGGTAGGTTGATTTGGTGAAGGCAAACGTTGTTGTGATTTGAAGTGAAGGATGTTTCATGAATTAGAAATTGTTTAGAAGTGTTATAAAGGTTCTTAAATTTAAATTTAGTGGTCACATGGAATGTTTTTGTTGAATATAAGTTATTTTGGGATCATATGAATTCTCCAGGATGTCGAAGGGTGTAGGAAATAGTTGTTTTGAGAATTACAAAGTGAACCAGGCCCAATAAATGAAATAATTTGATTGGTTTATCAAATATGCAACCATTTATGAGTTTTTTTAGTTTTTATTAATATTTAATGGGTTTTGGGTCATGAAAAGTATAAATTTAATGTAAGGGCATTTTTAAGAATGTGCCTATGGGGTTTTGAGCCATTTTTGGCACATGTAATGTGGGTTTTAGCTAGGCCAACCTAATTGGGTCACTTGTGACTATTATATTTAAAATTTTAAATTTTTCCTTGATGTATGGTTCAAACCAAAAGGATGGAAAATGTTGTGCCTAAGTTTGAAATGTGGAGAAGCATATAAAAGCATGTTTTTGAGTGTTTTTGGAACTAGTTGAATGTGTGCATGTGGAGCAACCTAGGTGAAGTGATGTTGCAGGTATTTGAGCATGAATTGAGGCTTATTCAAGTTTTTTTCATGTTGAGAAAAAATAATAGGACATTAAAGAAAGAGTTTGAATATTTTTAGAGGGTTTGATGAGCTTGTTTTGTGAAGTGTGATCACCTAGGGTTTGAGTGAAGACGTGTTAGATCGATATTGAATCTCTATCATTTGTGGCAGAAACAATGAGAGAAATACACATCATAAGGTGATTGAGTGGGTGTTTGATCATCTTGGGGGATTTTAGCCTCCATTTGGAGTTTGTTATTCCCAAAATTAGGGTTGGTGCTCCTTGTAGGGTTCGTGCTCCTTGAGGGGTTGATTTCTCACTAAATTTAGAAACATGTCAATATAATATTGTGTTTTAGCATGTTTTCTTCCCCTTAAGGGTTTCCCAGTTATATATTGTGTTTTTGTGTTGTCTCTTTGGTTTCATGGTTATATACTTTAATGATGTTTTATGGTGTGAACACATAAAGTATTGAATAAGTGGATATTGTGATTGAATTTGTATGAGAATTTGAGTTTCAGATCTGATTTATAATTTAGTTTTTATAAGGAATGATTCACCCACCTCTCAATCCATTGTGCTTCTAACAACCTGTAGTATAGGGTATGTTAATATCATTTCCTTACTCCAAGAAGTTGTCTTATGAATTCAAGAAGGTCTAAGATTATAAATGAAGGTATCAAGGAATAAAAAGTTTCTGAAATGGTGCAAAATTGGCATTCATTATTTTTTCTTAATGACCTACAGGTTAGTAAGGGTTGTTAGTGAAGATCAATTCTGAAAAATTGGTTAGCATGTTTTTTACGGTGAAAGGTGCACTTCTAATAATTTCAGGTTCTTCAATTGATGAAGAAGTAGAGTACTTAAGGTCCGTGATGTTCTCAAAATAGTGGTAGTATAACATTGTGTGCTATAGACCAAAGAATGGTGTTATGTGTACAAAATCATTAGACAAAGATGTTACTCAGGGTTAAGGTTGAATATGACATAATTACAAATGGTTGAGTGGTGTTTCAAATCAAGGAACATGGTTGTTATAAAAAAACTCTCAAATATACTCTACATGTATAACACAGTTCACATATCATTATTGTTGTATTTATTTCATAATAATATGCTACATATCCAAAGTCAAGAAGATAAGCACTTAGAATGATAAAATGTTGAAAAAAATTAAGTATGCTCCCTCTATATTTAAGATGTGGAATTGTGAGGGCTCAAATGGTTGAATCCTAATTTGAAGCAGAGGATGATTGGTTTCTACATGCTTAGAATTTCTTAATTGATGTGCCTAAGACTTAATCCATAAATGATGTAGTCATAATAGTAATAGTATTGTAGTATGAATATTGGAGTTTGAGTTGAGAATTGAGTTTGATACCATTCCATGTAGTGTGAATAATGTAAAGGTGTGTTGTAGAGTTTTCTCATTCAGATGTTTGATGAAGTATAACATGTATTAAAGTTCTAGTGGTAAATTACAAGTCTGAAATGAAGTATAAGGTATAAAAATATTTCTAAAGATAGGGGAATGAATATTGACCTTGTCCCAGGACGTTTAGGAATCTATAATGTTTTTTACATGCCTACATTGTATTATGGGAGGCATATGAGGATCTAAAGACTGAAACATTGCTTCACGGACTGTGGTAAGTGACTTGAAACTCTAAGTTGGCATGGAAACATGGTATGAATCCACACTTTTACATTCTTAGTTGAGTATGATGGTATAAGTCCAGGGGGATCATTTGGAACATGTGTTATAGGATTGGGTTGATTATATAACTTGAAGGAGATTTTCATTTTTAGATTGAAAACCGTATTTAGGGATAGTGGTTCTAAGAGTATGGTATGATAGCTATGAAGGAAAATTTGTGCTTTTATGCTTGGGTAATACCTAGAAGATGGTGACCAGTTAGAATGAAGGCTAAAATAAGTATTATCACTTCATGTGGGATTATTTTCATGATTTATCAGGTCCACAAGATCATCTTATGCTAGTAAATAAGTAAAAAAGTAGAGATTTAAGTCCCGGGGGAGATTTCTAACTCAAGTAAGTCAATTTTTACATTGTTTCCATTTTTTCAGTCATGTGTTGTCATTTTCCATGTATAGTGGTAATTATAGCATGTTTCATAGATGTCAAAGAAGGATATAAGGATCATAAACATGGAAAGAATCATGTGTGTGTTGGTCTTGTTAATTTCCATTAATGTTTATAAAGGCGGTTGCCATCAATGACAAAGGGGATATTTTTGGTCATTGTGTGTTAGTGTTATCATTGATGCCAATTAAATTGATTTAAAATGGTTTCATGGTGTAGGATGATTCTCTATGTGATGTTATTTAGGTGTCAAGCATGAAGGTTGATTGGTAGTGACCAAGTTTGGTGAATTGTCAAGGTGTCTTGGCATGGTTTTAGCTAGCTTGGTCATTATATGAGTACTCTTGAGCTGGTTAGAGAGTTTCATGAGGTCAAAAATGGTTGGTATGATGTGTCATGGGTGTCTATGGGTCTACATGAGGTCAACGTGATCATTTCATGGGTTATCACCATTGAGTCAAGTCATTCTAGGCCTATTCTTAGCCTTGGAGGATACGAAATGGTAAGGATGTATGATATTTGGATGCAATTAGTATTTTTGAGAATGGTGACATTGTACCTGATTGGTATGGTGAGTTTTAGGTCATAACTTAGAGGTATGATGCATATTTGGGGTCCTTGGGAAGAAATAAGATGAATAACAAGCTTTTTAGCATGGGTACTTTATTGTGGCTAGTGAGTTTCAAATATATTTAGTATAGATGGTGAATATGGATAGGTAGAGGATTTTTTCATGATGCTTCAAGACAAGCTTCAGGTCATTCTAAAGAATATTTTTGATATAAGCAAGTTTTGGCAAAACTTTGTGAGTGACAGAGTGATCTTTTTGACAAAAGTTGATCTTTTGATGCTCATTGTGGATAGTCTTATTTACATGGGGACTTGAGATATTTTTCATAGATTCTTAGGTCAGTTATTAATGTTTCACAAAAATAATGATGTGGTTTTATCATCACATTTTTATGAACGATTGTTAAGAAGGAAAAGTGGTATGAAACCCTAGGTAAACCCTAGCTAAGAGTAAATTTTAGAAGATTGATTATAGTGAGCCTATTGTCATTGTTTTTGAAAAATTGATGATTGAATGTTGTAGAGGAGTCTTCCATCTTTGCGGAAAGGTTTCATGTGATAGTATGTGGGCCCTACTTGAATTTTATTATTTCTGAAACTTTTTGGTTTTTTTAAAATTATCGAAATAAGGAGAAGAATAAATTGACAAATTTTTAGCCCCTAATTTTTTCTAAATTTCCTTGATAGTTCTGGGTCATGATTGATCTAAAAAAGTGAGAAGTATTACCTATTTATGAAGACTATTTTTTGGGGTAGTTTCAATTAGCTTGTTGTAAAATTGACATTACAGGAGCTATGAGAGGAGTTAATACTCCATTAAAGTTTTTTTGTGAAGCTAGTTTATAGATATTTCCATTGGTATATCAAACTTGTGTTTTTGACATGGTATGCATAATTTATGACTCATTCTTTGAGGGTTAAGTTTGAAGAATTTTTGTTCTAGCGGGTGTTAAGTAGCTACATGAGATAAGTTGATGATTCTAATTTTTTCAAGCTTGGTGAAGGTTGTTTGGTTCTTATAAATAATTTATAAGTGTGATCCATGATTTGGTTAAGCTTGGAAGTCAATTTTGTGGTGATGGAGAAAGCTAGGCTAATGATCGGTTCTTGAGTCGAAGAAGGCATAAAATTACTTTACGAGATTGTCTTGGTTGAAGGCCTTAAAATTTAAGGTGGAAGGATTTATAATATGTTATGGAAAGAGGATTAAGATTTATTTCTATTGGTATAATGTTTGTGTCTTGGTGATATTATTTAATGGCTCGTGCAAGTCAATTTTATAAGAAGAAGGTATGTTGGATTTCGGGATATAGGTTTACCGAGGCTGAAAGATTAAGTTTGTTAAGGAATGAAATAGATTGTTTGTTAAGGAATTTTAGGTCTTGAAAGTGGAAAAAGGGTGCAAAGTAGTTGAGTTTGGAAAACGTGTTTCTAGTAAGAATGCTTTGGTGAAGAGGAAAGTTATTATGGCTCGATAATATGGATGTTTCATGATTTATAACATGCATATAAGTTATGTAAAGGTATTCAAGTTTCCATATAGTGGTCATGGGACATAGTTAAGTTTATCGCGGGTGATCTTGAAGCCCAAAGGTGAAATCGGGTGGTGGAAGTAACTGTTTTGTGAAGGATATGAGCCAGTGGGCCCATTTAATGATTTATTTGATTGGTTAAAGTAAATTTGTTAAAATTTATGATGATTATATGTTATATTACTCATGTATGGTGAATATGGGAGCTTTAATAATCATGGTTTTATGATTTGTGGTTTTAGCTCATCCTAGTGATGAGGTTTTGAGAATTTTTTGTGCAAGTTGGATGGTTTTGGGCATGGCCGACATACATGGGTCATATGTGAATGTTTTAATGATTCATATGGTATTTTTTAAGTTATATTATTCAAACCAAATTGGTTTTAATTTGAATCAAGAAGAGCATATAAAAGTGATGTTTTAGGTGCTTTTGTGCACTAGTTGAACTAATAGAAAAAATGTGACCTAGATGAGGATTTGAAGGTGGATTAAAGGCTTGATTTGAAGGCTGATCGGATGTGTTACAGTTGAAGACTAATTTAGGGCATGTATGAAAGAGTTTCAAGCCAAGACAAGGTATGAAAGAGGAAAAAATATCTAGCTATGTGAATGAGGGTTTGAAGGTGAAGTTGTGAGCTGAATTAGAGACCTCCATCATTTTTCAAAGAAAAAAATTCAGAGATAATAATAATCAGGTGTATGAGTCAGCGTTTATTCATCTTAGGGGGTTGTAGTCTATTTTTTGAGTGGGTGCTTCACTAAATTAGGTGTTGGTGATTGTTGTAGGGTTGGTGCTCTACTAAACTAGGGGTTGGTGTTCCTTGTGGGGTTGGTGCCTCATTAAATTTGTAGCATGGATATATAAATTTTTATGTTTCAGTGGGTTTTCTTACCTTTTAGGTTTTCCCACTAAATTTCGATGTTCATGTTTAATTTCTTGTTCTTGCTCATGTGTATGGTTATCTTTATGCTTAAGTAAACACATATATGGTTCATGGTTGATTGAATGGTTATATAAATGATGATGAATGATAAATGGTAAATGAATTAAAATATTTATAGGAATGATTCACCCCCTCTTAGTCCATTATTCTTTCAATAGTAACCAATAAAGGTTTCTTCTTCACAACCAAGTAATTCCTTTAACTTCCATTGACCTTGTGTAACATGTATCATTATTCCAACCCATTCCTTTCTATTCTTGCACATATGCACATAAAATTATAGGTATTATTCTACCTTTTTACCTTTTCCACAATACACATAATATGTGTTCTTAGGGAACTTGTCTTTGATAATGATGAGGTGATCTAGAAGTCTAGAAAGTACCTTGATTGAACCTTCCTCTCCGACCACCACATCCTCTACTGAAATATCCTCCCTTATAGCCTCCATTTTCATTTTTTCCAACTTGATTATTTTTCCCTTTTCATTTATGTGAACTACCCTATGTGCTAGCCTAACATAACCATGTTTCACAAGATTCATGGATATGATCAATCAAATGGAAATGAGTTATATCATGTGTATGTACGTCACAAATCTTGTTGTATAGTGTCATGTTGTTCTGTATATTACACTAGAGAAGTGGACAATATCTGACATCATGATCCTTTTGGAATATCTCACAAGATTGTAGTAGAGTGCACACATTCTTGCATAGATAACTATTCTTCAGATTTCCCTCCACTTCATAATCTATACACCGTATATAAATTTGAGTGTTATGCACCAAGTTAGCACACAACGTTTCTATCTTCATGGCCATAGCTATATTTTTTTCTTCAAGGAATGAACTTAACTTGGTATCCATGCTTCTATCTACTTCTGCATGCAATTATACTTTCAGATCCTTGAGTGGATTTGTAAATTTTTTATGCGATAGCACCCTTCTAAATTGTGTTAACAATCCACCCATGAACAATTATACATGATGAATTTTATGCATATCATACAAAATCTTTGACACTAGAGTATTTCACTTGAAAGAGGGTTTAAAATCGACAATTGAGGATCACGAGGGATGATGTACACATCAAATGACATGCAAACGAAAGCATGAAGAGATCTCGGGAGGAGTGAGCATCAACCGCATGTGCATGCAAAGATTTGAAAAGTGTGGGAAGAACTGGTTAAGCCATAAAACTATCCTCTATCTCATAGATCCAAATGTGTTGTACATATAGGAGGTGCTTTGAGTAACCCCAGAGTCTACAATCATGATAACTTGAGTAGAGAGGGGGATTTATATTCCCGAGAATATAAGTGTAACTCCCAATGATACATAGGATGCACTAACGTGCTTTGATGCACTAACGTGTAAGAGAATCTCATAATGACCCCTAAATGACACATGGACCTATGATCTCACCTAAGTGAGATGACTCACCTAATGATGTGGAAAATACACACACCAACACCCCCCCTTCATCATAACTTAGGATGAGGTGGTAAGTCAGAAATGAGAAATGGGTCTTGACACAAAGCCTGATGAGGTACCCATGCATAAGAAAAAGATCCCAAGTAGTGAAGGAAAACCCAATGGGAAAAACATCCACCACAAGAGAAAAACATACTCTCTAATCTAAGAAAGATGCCAAATATGGGTCCCGGCTCTAGATGAGCCTGAAAAGGTATCCATGTACGAAGAGGTAATCTCTCGAAAGAAGAAGAAGAGAGAAGAAGAGGGAGATGAGAGGAATGTAGAAGATGCCATGGACGGATCTAAACTCTACAACTCTAGGAGGTCTCCCAGAAGAATTTCTATGATGAGATCCTCTGCCTCTGGATTAAAGAAGAGCCACCCACACCGAACTATGTGCCTGCCCTTAGGAAGGATAGAAATGGAGTGCTAGAAGTCTGTCCACTCCATAAAGGAAACCAAAGGTAGCAGCACGAAGAACTCTGAGTCCGATGCACAAAAGTGTGACATAGGTCTAATGAGTGAGTGTGCGAAGGAACCGCGTAATGCCACATGTGTAGAACTCGTCAGAGTGAAAAGAGGAACACCCGTAGAAAGGATGTCTAAGTGATGTTAAGGGAACAAAACATCCTCCACAATAGAAAAGGGATCTATAGCTGAGGGTGGATCAATGAAGGTCTTTAGAAAAGTGTAAGTGGTAAGAATCTTATAAGGGGCACACCTAACAACACAAATGATGAACTCCTCTGAAATACCTTTAGATGGATGATGAACCTATAGAGAATCACAAGTGGACTCGTGAAAAGATGACAACGGTCGTAGATACTTGTCCCAATGAGGGGCTCAACAAATAGAAGAGTGATTTCAGACGTATAAGTCATGCAATGAAGGTAGAGGAGTGGAAGGGACCTCACACACTAAAGTTGGAAAGGAGGTGGGTGTGATGACTGTATGAGGATGAGAAGGAGACTGCTCAATATTTGATGAGATGTGGGATGTGTCAACACTCTCTGGAATTGTGAGAGAAAGAGGAGGGAATTCCTCTGTAATGCTCTCGACATCATAACTGGGTGCATAATCCTTGTCATCAGAAGTAGTATCAAGTGAGCATGTGTTAATGGAACTGTCATCACGTAAAGAAATAGAGGAGACAACTGAATCAATAGAAACAACAATGGCAGCAGTATGTGAAGGGTATCCATAGAAGGACTGAAGAATTCTCTAGACACGGTGGGGTGGATCTGAGTCTGCCATGTGAAACTAGAGAAAATGAGAGACATGCATCATCATGTGACCAAAGACATGGTCACAAGTGTCAAGAAGTCCTCTAGATGATGATGATCAGTGGGTGTAGGAACTGGCCCAAGAAAGAAGGGTAAAATACCCTCATAGGTGAAGTAACATTCCATGGAAGCATGCCAAGCTGAATAGTTCCCTCTCCCGGTGAGAAGTGGCAGAGGATGTAAGGTGATCCTATGATGCTAAATTCTGGAAAGAGCACTCTACATGATGAAAAATGCAATATGCATGAAAGCAAGACATCGGACTTAGTCGATAATGTGTCCGCATGTGAAAGCCCAAGAGTACAGTTAACCCCCCCAGAATGTGGCACTTTATAAAGTAGTGTGTTTACAAAACTGATAATTTCATCACGTAATGTGTGAAAAATCATGTAACTTTGACTAAAGAAGTGCTAAAAATGAGCAGTGAGTCAAAATTTATAGCATTAAAATGATTCCTGCAACTGATGGAAAATGTCAATAAATGTTGCAAACACATTAAAAAAGTGCCCAAAATGGGTGCAAAGGGTATTGTGTGGGTACCCATTAGAAATGACATCAAATTTTAGCAGGGGTTTTTTTTGCTTATGAGGGGGGATTAGCCTCCTGCCAACCCCGGACCTTGCCCTCCGTCTTCGACACTCGAAGGATGGATATTAAAACAAGAAAAGGTACCCCACTAAAGTTTACAATGCCAAGATAAATGATTTACACCTTAAAATAATAAAGGTGAGATTGATTTTATCTTCAAAAAATTCCAAAAGGAAAGATATGACTAGAGCTAGTGTTGACCAAGCGGCTTGAGAATGGAGGCCCACATGGAGATGTGTTCATGAGTAGGTATAGCTAGAGTGTAACGGATAAGGAGCTATGCGAGGCCAAGTGATGGTGTCGACAGGATGAGTTGTAGAGAGTTGAAGCCACATGGATCTGCATAGGAGAAAACACCGAGAGGACACAGTCACAAGATTCTATTTTGGAACAAGGAAGCCACGTGCCAAGGTAATGGGTTGAGTAGAATGTTGTTGAAATAGTCGATTGCGGTAGTCGAAAAACAATGAGATATGTGCTTTGAGATGGTTCGTGATGAGGAGCTTGAAGTAATGCAGATGCAGAGCTATCCAAGGATGGAGCATTGGAGGGTTCACCGTGGATGGGAGAAACTAGGCACCAATACACCATGACTCGGGCAGCGAGGAAAACCAAAGATAGTGAGCCGAACATAGAACATGAGGAAACAAGCGTAGTAATGGAGGAAACCACAATTAAAGCCAAGTGTACAAGTTGTGTGAGTAGACTGTGAGTAGGTGTGTGGAACAGTAACGTGGTAGGGTGGGGGCTTTGAAGATAAACAACGGGCTCTATGCACTTTGGTAAAAAAACTTAAGCCGTGCCAAAGTGACTCCTTTGACGATGCCAAGTTCACACAGATCACACGAACCCAAAACCTAGGCTGAGTTAGAGTGGTGGACTTTTGGTTCGAGATCCAAGCCACGTCCACGAGCCAACAAGCCAAGATTACCACATAATGCATAGAGATTAGGCTAGAATATATAAAAAAGATGAACCCGAGCTTCAAAAAAGGTGCGGAGTTCGATGTGGATGAGGGACGAGCGGAGGGTCACTCTATTCTACATCTACCAAAAAGAAAAACAAATAGATCCTCAAAACCATAAGCCAAAGCAAAGGTGTTTAACCATTCAGATCAAAGACCAAACCAAACGATGCTGAGAGTAAAACAAGCCTCCGAGATAAAAAAATGAGCCAACGCAAACAATCCACCAAGCCAACGTTGAACCCACCGTTATGAAAAAACATGGATTTTTTAACCTCGAAATGTAGCCTAAAACTGTAATAGACCGAAACCAGCTCATGAAAAGTTGGAACACCCAAATAACTCGAACACACAAACAAACCAAGGAGATGTATGATGCCAGAATCGGTGCAAGTAGAGAAACGATCGAATATCCATTATGACACATGTAACGATAATTTGAAGATCACACCAAAAGCTGAAAAACACATGAGCAATGCCGAAGAGTGCATGGATCCATAAGATCCTCTTTGATACCATGAAATAAGGTTTAAAACCCACAAGAGAGGATCATGAGGGATGACATGCACATCAATGAATGTACGAATGACAAAGCAGAAGAGATATCGGGAGGAGTGAGCATCAACGGAATGTGCATGCAAATATTTAAAACACGGGCATAACTCAAGTTAAGCCATAAAACTCTCCTCTACCTCATAGAACCAAATGGGGTGTACATATAGGAGGTTCTGAGTAACTCCTAGTGCTGAAATCATGACAACTCGAGTAGGGAGGGGGAGTTACATTCCCATAATAGAAGTCTAATCGCCAATGACTCATATGACGCACTAACGCATAAGAGAATCTCATAATGACCCCTAAATGACACATGGACCTATGATCTCACCTAAGTGAGATGACTCACCTGATGATGTGGAAAATAAACACACCAATAGAACTATGTATCATATTCCCCAAATCCTTCATATAGTTCATTTTTAATACCTATTAGTGTAAATTCACAACACCCCCAAAATGACCTATGGATATGCTTTTCTAAGGCAATTTCATTTGGTGTGAAGGCACAACATTGATATTTCCCAAACTGTGGGAACTTTGCAAATAGGGAAAGCTCTCTAGATTGAATTTTTTTCTTACTCCTCCATTTAGGTGTATGCATGCAATTTTACAGAGGTTTTGATTCAAAATCCTATTCTAAAACTATCAAGGAGATAGGGTTGAGAGAAAACATAGAAATGGGAAACAAAACTAAACAAAATAGAAAGGTGATACACCAAAGGAGTGTTGAACTCCTTGCTTTGCAAATATAGACACAAATCATGAAGATGTAGCAACAAAACATGCACAAATTACCAGAATGCAATGAAGGATCAGAAGACAATAATAATTGCATGAGAGGATTGAAAATTGATCACAAAACATACATTATCATGCCCAAATTTGATATAATACATTCCATTGGAAAAGAGGAAAAAAATGTGTTACAATCTCCATGGGAGGTCTGAAACTCCTTCAAATCCACCTGCTAAGGAGGAAATAAGAGCTTGCAGAAGTAAGAACATCCAACATTACAAAATGAGCCAAAACTGGCTTTTAACCATCGAGCAAAAAGAAAGTGAAAAATGTGGGAAAATTTATTTGGAACTTCAACCACCGAAAAGATTCATCTAATTGGCCTAGTAAAATGATGGGTTTCCATGAAAAATCCCATACTTCGAAGTACATTTCTTTACAGAGAAAAATAGAGGCCCATACTTCATTAATTTTGGTGGTTGGAGTCATTTTCTGTGTTTTTCATACCAGAGACGTTTTTCCATTTTACTCCCACAAATATCCATCAAAAATCAAAATTTAACCCTCCATCGTGTAGAGGATTTCACAATATTTCCAATGATATAAAGAACATGAAAATCCAAGCTCAGGATCGAAATTTATGCCCCTCTAAAGATTTAGGGAAAAAATGGCAATTTTAGGGCAAAATCGGGTTGGCGGGCCGAAACTTGAAAATTTTCCTGTTTTTGAATTTGGGAAAATTTCCCAAAAACCTTGCCCCACCGCTCTGCTACCATGTGGCGCTCTCGATTCACTGATGGAATCGTGGCCTCAAACTTTGCTTTTTCCTTTTGATTTTTCATTAGGAAAATTTCCCAAAATTTCCCCATGCTCGCTCTCCCGGTGACATGTGTCGGCATCTGGTTTGGCGCGGAGGTGCAGCCCAACATTTTCCTTTTGTACTTTGACCAATTTGGAAAATTTCACCAAATCCTTCCACCTCCCCTAAGTCCCACCACTGACAGGACATGTGGCACCACCTCATTTCTTGGTGGGCCTTAGCCAACATATTTTCCTCCGCGGGTTTTCGGGCCAAAATCTTCCTTTGCGCCTCAAAAAGGGTAAGTGCCAAAATTTATCCTCGCCTCTCGCCAACACGCTTCCTTCCCCTCTGTGGGCCTATAGGAAAAAATTTTCCTTTACACCTCTGCCAAACTTTGGAAAATTTTCCAACTTACCTCCGTCGACCCGACCTCCACCGCCACGTTACACCATTTCATTGGCCGCGGGCTTGTCTTGGGAAAATTTCCCCAAAACACTCATGCCAAACCATAACTCGAAAATTACAAGGAGTTAGGAGGAAAATTTTACCTTTCTAGAAAGGGAGAAAATTTCTACCTGATGGAGCCATTTCTAGAAACCTTTGAGTGCCTGAAATGTGTGAAAATTGAAGTTGAAGCACAAGGAAGGAAAGAATGAAGGAAAGTTAGCCAAAATAAGCAGGGGGCTCATTTTGGATAACAATTTTGGTGACTCAGAGGGGTCATCTACCTACTAGATGAATGATTAGTGGCCTTTGAAGCATCCATTGGGCATGGAGTCAAGCCTAATAACCAATTCTGATATGAACTATGAAAATCTGACCTCTGAGCCACTTGGAAACCCACTGAAAATTGAACTGATCTTCATCAACTGCCAAGACAATGCATTGTGTAAGATTAAAATCAGCACCACAAAAACTATGTACAAACATAAAAATCATACATACCCCAAGTGGGATATGTAGAGTGTGCAAAAGCACTTCTTCTGTTGAAAGAAAACCTACCTACTCTACTCTAACTGGAAGCAAAGGTAAGCTAAACAAACCCTACAATTGGTTGTGCAAAATAGCTTCCTTTCTTCAAAATGGGAAGCCATGCAATTGATTTGGAGCTGATCATGGCTGTTAGGATGAGTGGAAAATCAACAAGAAGCTGGTCTTCTACCCAAATCAGCAAGGTGTCAACTAAAAACAAATCCAATACCTCTTTTAGTTGCTCTGCATTTGGATTGAAGAGGTATGGCAGCTGATCCTTGGCACTTAGATGCTCATCCGCTTTCTTAGAAGAAAGAATGACTAGTTTTAGCTTCTCCTTTGGCTCCAATGAATCCAAATACCTGATTAGGCAAGGTCTGATCTGTTTGATATGCCCATTGCTCTGATTTTCAACTCCAAAAATGGAGTCCTCTTGTAGACCTTCTTGGATGGATGATGTGGAAGAGGTGGTGAAAATATCTTGCTCTTCCCCTTCCTTTTCCCATGAAGTACATGGAAGATATAAATCTTCCAAACTTGGTTCCAATGAGCTATCACAAAACACAGGATGTTGTTTTTCAATGTTCTCCTTTGTGGCAGTAGGCTCTTGATGTTGGAGAATGAATGGTGGAGAAGAGAATGTTGTAATTTCAGCTGGCTCCTCCTCAAGACATTCCTCTAAGTCTGATAAACAATCAAACTCTTCGCTGTCCCACTACAACAAAGCTTTTCCCTCTTGCATGGTGACCTCCAAATCTGCATTTTCTTCACCATGTGTAGCTTCATTCTCAAACATGAAACTTGTCAATTCAAACTCATCCAAAAAATCAGATTTTTGGAGAGATGAAGTGGGAGAGAAACATGAAATTTCTTGTGCCTCTTGTTCACAATTTGGACCTATTTTGTTCACCTCCATAATGGATTCATCAATCAAATCAGCCCCTTCGAATGAAAGCAAAAATGTATCAATAATGCTTCCTTCTTCTACTGTTGCAAAAATAACTTGATCTCATCCATTTGCTCCTCAAAAATGAGATTTTGAGCTGGTTTTTCTTCCTCCATGATGACTGATTTTGCAATGCAAATTAGATCAGCATTTTGTTTGGGAAAAGTGCCAACATGGAAACCCAACTCATCACCAATAGACTGTTGATTCTTTTCCTCTTGTTCTTGTTCTTCTTCTACTGCAAACTCAGTCTCAACCACCACTGTTTCTTCAACTCCAACCTCCTCTTCTGGCTTTACCATCAAGGGGATTTTTGAAAACTCAAATTTAGCAGCCCTAACTCTTCAGATTTTCTATCATTTCTTCTTTTTTGGGTTCCCCATCTTTCTATTCTCCTTGACTGGTCTTCTAAATTTCTTCTTCCCAACATGGATCTGGGAATGCAAGAGGATGGATGGGTTGTGACTCAATTGATTTTGTAATTTTTTTGGTTTTGGAGGAGGTAAAACTTCATTTTTCTTTAGAAGGAATGACTATTTGGAAGGGAAAAGAGTAGAGAAATTGAGGTGGGATGGGATACTAGGAGATGGAGAAATGGGATCAACATTTGGGGCAGCATATGGGAAACTTGAAGCTTGACACTGCTGAAATGATAAAGCTTGAGAGGGTGAAAAAGAAAGACAAGGAGCTGTTGAATGACTTACCCATTGACAAGGTTGATTCAGACTTTGCTCATATGCTTCTATCTCCTCAATCCATTGTGCAAGTTGGGGCAACATTTCAACCATGAAGTCCAACTTCTCCTGAGGGTTGTAGTGTCTTGGAATAGGGCCTCCCCATGGACAGGGTGCTCTGAAACCAATCTGAAATGCCTTCATTTGTGCTTGAGCCCTTGATTACACCATGTTTACCTCCATCTTTTGGATCTTCTCTAACAAATTTTCATTTTATTCTTGACTTCCCTCACAATCTACATACCCTTGTGCTTGACATGCTTCATAGCCAAACTAATTTTGGAATTTCTCATATGGATATGCATACTGGTTTTGAATTTGATCAAAATGCTCGATTTGGAGAATTTAAAAAACATGTTGGAGGTGGGATACACTGCTACTATTGTAAATGTGAATCCCATGATGGAAATGAAGTCATGATTTCAAAAATTCATGGAATGAAAGAATATGGAAGATATGGAAAGAAGAATGAGTGGAAATGAATGGAAAATAGGTATGTTACTCAAAGAATGAGTTGTTTACTAGATGGAGTCACCAGATGTGCTTTTGAATATGCCTCCAAAGGCTGAATATTTAACAAAAACACACCAACCTATCAAAAATAAAGCGAAAGACCTCTAAGGTCCCACCGGGTGTGCCAAAACTATTAGTGTAAATTCACAGCACCCCCAAAATGACCTATAGATCTACTTTTCCAAGGAAATTTCATTTGGTGTGAAGGCACAACATTGAGCTTTCCCAAACCGTGGGACCTTTGCAAATGGGGAAACTCTCTAGATTAAAGCTAGTTCTTACTACACTTTGTTTAGGTGTATGCATATAATTTTGCAGAGGTTTTGATTAAAAATCATATTCTAAAACTATCAAGGAGACAGGGGTTGAGAGAAAACATAGAAATGGGAAAAAACTAAGCAAAACAAAAAGGTGATACACCAAACGAGTGCTGAACTCCTTGATTTGCAAATATAGACACAAATCATGAAGATGCAATAGCAAAACATGCACAAATTACCAGAATGCAATGAACGATCAAAAGACAATAATAACTGCATGAGAGGATTAAAAATTGATCACAAAACATACATTATCATGCCCAAATTTCATACAATACGTTCCATTGGAAAAGAGGAAAAAAATGTGTTAAAATCTCCATGGGAGGTCTGAAACTCCTTCAAATCCACCTGCTAAGGAGGAAAGAAGATCTTGCAGAAGCAAGAACATCCAACATTACAAAATGAGCCAAAACTGGCTTTTAACCATCGAGCAGAAAGAAAGAAAGTGAAAAACGTGGGAAAAATTATTTGGAACTTCAACCACTAACAAGATTAATCTAATTTTCCTACAAAATGATGGGTTTCCATGAAAAATCCCATACTTCGACGTACATTGCTTTACAGAGAAAAAAATAGGCCCATACTTCATTAATTTTGGTGGTTGGAGTCGTTTTCTATGTTTTTGCATGCTAGAGACATTTTTCCATTTTTCTCCCAAAAATCTCCATCAAAAATAAAAATTTAACCCTCCATCATGTAGAGGATTTCACAAGCTTTCCAATGATATAAAGAATGTGAAAATCTGAGCTCGGGATCGAAATTTATGCCCCTCTGAAGATTTAGGGCAAAAATGGCAATTTTAGGGCAAAAATCAGGTTGGTGGGCTGAAACTTGAAAATTTTCCTCTTTTTTGAATTTGGGAAAATTTCCCAAAAATCCCAATGGCCCACCACTCTTTTGCGACATGTCACTCTCCGATTCACGAGATGGAATCACGGGCTTAAACTTCACTTTTTCCATTTTTGATTTTTCATTGGGAAATTTTCCCAAAATTTTCCCGCGCTCTACTCTCCTGATGACACGTTTCGGCATCTGGTTTGGCGTGGAGGTGTGACCCAACATTTTCCTTTTTCACTTTGATAACTTTGGGAAATTTCACCAAATCCTTATGCCGCCCCGACTCCCACCGCTGATAGGACACATGGTGCCACCTCATTGCTTAACGAGCCTTAGCCAACATATTTTCCTCCACGGGTTTTCGAGCCAAAATATTCCTTTGTGCCTGAAAAAGGCTAAGTGCCCGAATTTCTCCCTACCTCTGTCGACGCAATTCCTTCCCCTTTGCAGGCTGCGGGCCAAAATTTTCCTTTAAGCCCTCTGGCAACCTTTAGAAAAATTTCCAACTTACTTTCACCACCCAACCTCCGCCGCCACATGGCACCATTTCATTGGTTGTGGGCCTGTCTACGAAAAATTTCCCCAAAACACTCCACTGAGCCATAACTCAAAATTACAAGGAGTTAGGAGGAAAATTTTACCTTTACGGAAAAGTGAGAAAATTTTCTACTGATGGAGCCATTTCTAGAAACCTTTGAGTGCACGAAATGTGTGAAAATTGAAGTTAAAGCATAAGGAAGGAAAGAATGAAGGAAAGTAAGCCAAAATAAGCAGGGGGCTCATTTTGGATAACAATACCCTTGATCATGTTTATTCTCTACTATTCAAACCCAGGGATATGAAAATATGCCAAAAAGGTGGTGTGTAAGGTGTCATAATCCACTTTGTTATTTGGTATGGATCATATATCCTATACCAAATGTGCATGTGGCCTTACAATGTATTCATAAGCTAACTATCCTTCTTATTTGATGTAGTGATCACCTTATGTCTCCATAGGATCTTACATTTTTGAAAATTTTCAATTTCATCCTATTCTCCTCTATACTCAGGAAAGTGAAGTGACATCTCATAGAAAATATGAGGTTTTGTGGTGGGTTATTTCCTTGTCTTAAATTTCTCCCACTCGGGGAGGACCAAATCCTGACCTTAAACCTTCACAAATATTTCCCCTACTCGAGGGAGGACCAAATCCTCCTAATTCCTCTACTATTGGAACTCTCTATGGACTGTGGAAGATTTGGTTGGTGCTGGCTATGGTAAAACTAAACTATACACCAACACTCTTCCATTATATCCCACCTATGTGACTACTTCTAGTGAGTAGGGTGCGAACACACTGCTTATCTTGATGGTGCACCTACAATATTACTTAATTTTTTTTGTTAACTAACTATTAAATCTTATTGTGCGTAACTAACTACTACCATGTGCATTGTTTTTATCTTTTACACCTCCTGAGTTGATAATTATTTATATCTTCCTATATCTCTATCCAAACATAGTGATATAGGATTTTCCTCTCATTCTTTGTCACTATGATGGTCCTCTATATGAAATTAAAAATATTGAGTATCAAGCATAAGGGATAAGTGTTTGGGTGGTCCATATGTGCATCAATGTTTAAAAACTCTTTACTAGACTCAATTTCACCAGATGTTGAGAGATTACTTCTATTGCACTTTCCCAATATCAGATTGACATACTTCTACAACCCCTCGCTTCGTGTAGGGTTCTTAACACTACCACCTAATTGTATTCCTCTCTATCTCAACACCTCTTCAATCACCCTTTCTCATGCATCACGTTATTTTTCCAATATTTCTTCTTTATCCACTATTTCCATTTAACCCAATGTTATCCTTTCTACCCCCTTTCCTTGTCCTTGTGCGTGGAAAGTTTTAAGCCAATCATTGGTAGGCTCTCAAATCCCGATTCAATCATCAATATTTTGATAGCAAGTGGAAGTGCACATAAGTACAATCCTCTAGGATTGCGAAGAAACTTGAAATAAAATTTCTCTAACAAATAATACATAGAGATTAAATATTCCAAAGTGTAATTGTTCATTACGCATTTCCATCAATGGTCTCTTGCATGTATCCATGGCTTATCCAAATTACAAAGTGTTTGATACTTGTTCGGTTTTGTCTCTGCCTCTAATCAACTCCTCTTTTTCCTTGTGTATACTTCCAACCAATCATCTAATTCCCTTGGAAAGAAGGTGAAGAATGTCTCATATAGTGGATCATATAGGTGTTCTTCAACCCATTTTAACGGATTTAAATTAACACCACTATTATATCTTTGTGTAAACTCTTCTTCACCTTCATGGATCCATCATTCAATGTTCTCCAAGGATAAATGAAATTCCATCTTCGCACCACATCTTGAGATTCAAAGTGAAATAAGGTCTTGACAAGGAAACCAAAATATCATGTTGAAGTCTAGTTGCATACACAACATTGTTAGGAATTATAGGACATCACCTAGGAAATTCCTAAGTTCTTACTCGAAGTACATGCAACTCTATCAGGTCCTTCCTTATGTATATCTTCCAAGATGTATTTCATGCATTCAGGGTGAACATACCATGAAAATATCCCATATCAAGAATATTACCTTACTTTAACATACACAAGAAGCAATTTATCATCAAACAAAAAGGAGCTTTATATCTATTATATTCATGATACATTATAATAATCAGTAACATAGATTCAAGATAAAATTAGATAATCTTGATCTTATATACTCATGCATAAATAAGGACTGATACATGGGCAAATATTACAAACTTATATATATTATATATAAAATCTTATATATATATATATATATATATATATATATATATATATATATATATATATATATATAGGGTGGGAACTTTTCCTTCACCTCTTGACTCTAAAAATATACTACTACTATACATAGCTTGCATGATTTTCCAACTAAATATTTCCTATAAGTAGAATCTTATCCATGGATATCCACAAGAATTTTTCTTTATTTCTAGAATCTCTATTTTTGTCTTGTGTGCTATAAATAGCTTCTTCTTTAATCCTATTCATGCATAACCCATGTCTATTCCTAGTTATGCATGTGTTTTATATTTTCATTTTTCTTTTTCTGTCTTTCCTTGATTACCACTCCATCTTTTTCATTTTCCTATTTTTATCCTTCCTTGGAAATGTTCCTATCTCTTTTCATTTTTTTTTCTGTGCTTCAACCCTCACACATGCTTCTTCATACTCCTATGCATCTATTCACACATTTCTTCAACCTTTGAAATACTTCTTTCTTAATTTTGTGTGTACCCTTACATGCATATTTTGGCCTTCATGCATGTCTCATACGTAGAAATTTTCTCAATATAATAATCATGCTTTAGAAAAGGTTACATAGTTACTTTCATACCAAAATTTTTGTTCTAGATCCAAAATGAAGTTCCTCCAAGTTATTTAAAATATGCACGAACACCTTTCACTACTATACAACATATTTTTCTCTATTTTTATCTAAACACACTCTTCTTATTGTTTTTTTCAACAATATACATCATTTTATTGTACAAATTATTTTGGTGTTATATTATTATTTATGCATTAATTTATATTAATTAATTTGAATATAGAACATGTTTCTAGCCCTTTACCCTTATATAATTACACTATATCACAATCAAAATATATTCCTTCAATTAACCAAACAACATTTGGATTCATTCTTTACACTTATAGTTTCATATTTAGATTTCATTTTTATTTTTGTCTAATTCTACATATTTTTAACAAAACCTCCTTGATTTTGTAGACTTTGCAAAATAGTTTCTACTAATGCTAAGGTTAAAAATAGTTTCAGAGAGTTTGTACTTTTCATGGATGTTAATGTTTAAAATATTTATAATATTGATTTTATTTTTCATATACATATGTTAAATGATCTAATGCAACATATCTTAGAAAACCTTAACCAATCCTTGAGTTAGTTTTTGTTGATAAAAAAGAAAAAAATTCACTAAATGACCTAACCATGCTTGGGAAGATCATGATAAACCATTGACCAAAACTAATCCTCTTTATAAAGGATTTATTTCCAAATTAGTTGGCCCAATCCCATTATTCTATGCAAGTGATAACCACATTTAGTGTTCCTAGTATGGGGTCGTAATAAGTTGTTCCCCAATTCACCATGCTCATTCCTACACAAACGTTTTCTTCACTTGTTTTGCCTCATACTTCATATATTTTTAGAGTCCTTTTATTTATTCTTATTCTCAACTATTACATGACATCCAAGCTTAATTATCTCTCTTTATGAAAATTAATTTTCATGTCATCATAAGTTCCATTTGCATATTAGATAACCCATTAACACCTAAGGTCATTATTTTACCCTTCCCTACATAGTTAGTATCACCTAAGATATATTTTTATGATGGAAATATTCATCCAAGAAAATTATTCTATAACTATCACTTCATGCATGCTTTATGAAAGTAATGACAATTTGTTGACTAATTGTTTTTCCCACACTATTATAAGGAATATGTCCTATAAATTTTAAACACTCCACTTAAGGTTCAGTACACTCATTTCCCTATCAACATTATCTAAATAATTTCCTTACACTAATTTATTAAATAAAATAGCCTATTAAGTAAGCCACATAGTATGTTTTGTGATATAAGACTATTGTCTTTAGAAGAGAACACGTTGGTGAGATAGATTTATAATAGGTATTCATTTCTAGATTAACTCCACAACTGCATGAAAATTTGTGTTCTCTAAATTTTCATCATTTGAATACTTTTGATAAACAATCGAGTTCTATAAGACTATATTGCTCAAATCCAACATGCTCAAATATGGCAATAATACTCCTACATGAAATGGAACTAACTTTCGATCCAAACCATCATAAAGGATAAGACTAATGAAATTAATACTATTTATATGTTCATTAAGGCAAAAAAATGATACACTCCTTATTCTTTCTACTTTTACATGAATGTAAAGGACACATTTCACATAACCTCCTAACAAAGTGTTACAAAATATACTTGAATGTAAACTTATAACCCTTTCTTCACCTTATGAACTTCACACTAGTTAACATACAATTTTTGACATAAATGCATATTATGACTACTATAGATGCATTGGACATACTGATAAAAAATTCTTGAATTTGCAACCTAATATTCAAGACCTTATTAAAAATAATACCATTTAAGTAGAAGACTTTTATAAGCCTATCAATATCATGAAATCATGATCCAATTCAAAATTAAAGGTGTTTATTGACCTTATACCTAATCATATTGAAACTTGTAAGATAAATGGGGTAAACATGACTTTCCATATTATTCCCCATCCTAATTATTATAATATGGAATATTATCCTACACACGACATCATTGGTGTGACTGAAATCACACTTAAAACCCCACATGTGATTACATTTGATGATTCTAAGATTCTTAATGATGAAAAATATTCTGACATAATTTTTTTCATTTAACCTCATATTGATTCACATATGATACAAAATGTTATGATGGATTAAAAATATAACAAAAATATATATAATATGACACTTCTTACTATGTTGGCATATGTTATTTGTAACCACATTGGTATAATGGATACATCTAGTGGATTTGGTGGGTGATGTTAGAACCTACCTAGGGTCATTGTTTACCTTTGAAATTCATATGTAAGAAAATGTCCATGTGGTTTCTAATATCACCTTCTAATGAAATAGTATACATATTACTTGATGCCCATGTAATCATGAGATGAGATATATTCCTCAACTTACACGGACATCAAAGTATATACAAAACAATAACCTTTTTACAATTTTGAGTGTTCCTTATCCATCATCAATCCTTCCTATCATATTGTAGTCATTTATTTACCCTTAATATCTTTACTAACCCCAAGTGCATTAGGCTATCACCCAATGGACGTTGGGCACTCACCAAGTCACCCGGGAGTAGAGCCCCTCCTTTATGTGAGATTTGTGAGAAGGTTTTGCTATTAATGGAGGGTGATTTATAGAAGTATAAGTACATTCACTTATTTAAAGAGGTAGAAGATTAAACTAACATATCCAAACCTTAATGCATTACAAAAACTAAATAACATTGTAATAAGCATAATAAACCAGATCTAGAGCCATGATAGTCATATAACATGAGGGTTTACACCCTTAAAAATATAGAACAAACCCATATATATATATATATATATATATAGTTTAGGTAGCCACATTATAGTCAAAAGGGTCATCTCAGACCATATACAATAAATGATAGGGACTTAACTCCCGTAAATCCTCCTTGGTATGAGACCCTAACTATACATTTCCCATTTTAACCCTTGTAACATATATTAGTGCTACTAAGAGGCCTATTGTATCCCTCACAACCCTAAGCACCAAGTTCTCTAAACCCTAGCATTATAGTAATAATTTATTACTTTGCTTCTTATTCTTTATGCATTCCCTCTGTCTCCCCATCATCTCTTGCATTCTGTCTTTTTCTATCTCTTCATCCCTCCTGTCTATCTCGTCTCTAGCATGAGCATCTATTTTTATAAGATCAACACCCATTGCCATGCCTTCTCTCTGACGAACAGATCGCATGCCAAGTGTCGATGTGGTCCTCCATTGGTGAATGATTATCCATTTGCAAACACTCCACTCTCTCTAATGATGTATTCAAGGAATATTCCCTATGGGGATATCCTTTTATTGACCTCCAAGGTTCCATGCTGGCACCTTATCCACTCATCATGCCTAGTTGGGTCCTCACCTACTTCCTCAAGTGCCTCTAGAATGAAAAATATGGATGAGTCCAATAAATATATGTTCTACCTCCCCACATGCCTTGGTTTCACTTAAACCATTCTTAAACTCCTTTGTTCTATGCACTTTCCCTAAGTACCATTCTTCTCACGGTCCTACACGTGCGTTCCCTTTAGTATGTAGCTAATATTTCAGGGCACGACATCAACCCACAATAAGTGTGTTCTCCATACGCATAAAAATCTTGCTTATTCAAATAATAAATAATAGTGGAATAGGGAAAATATGAATAAAAAATGAAAGAATAGAAGAATCTACTAATATTGTAGGGAGGGGAATTCTTTTCTTCATTTGCCTCCATATTTTCCAAGGCATCTACCTCACCCCGCATCTACTAAAGTAGGTCACCTACTAGAGCACTCAACTCATCAATCCTTAATTCATCACTATTAGTATTCAATATATCTACAATTCCTTCTAGTTGCTTGTTAAGATCATCCAACTACGTCTATTCTGTGGGTGACCTAGGGATATAGTTCCTTAAGACAATTCTTAACCTAACCCCATAAGGCTTCGATTTATTCCAAATTTTTATTAACCTTGGCTAGAATATTATCCCACTCCGCTCTATTTCCTTTGTTCTTATATTATAATTCCTTTAAATATCCCTCATGCATAGAACCAATATGCTTTCTACCATGTCTCTGTCGGTGTAATTGTCATATACGGCCTCAACCATTTGCACAATGGTCTTTATAGTGGAAAGGAGCTTGGAATACCAAGTAGTGTCTCCCCGATCTTTAGTTTTTCTTCCTCCTTCTGGCACACCAATGCCTCTTCGTTGATTCCAATGTGAGTGGCTTCCTTTCCATGAGTTCGATTCAAGGGGAGGGGCTCTATTGAAGGGAAGGGGTGAGGATGTGGGTCAAGTTTTCCAAGAATTACATGGTTGGCTTGCATTTTTTCTCGGGCGAGCCCAGTCCAGGTGCTTCAAGATTATGGCATTTGAAATAGTTTCTATCTTCTTATGGATCTCACACACCTTTTCCTTCTCCTCCCTTAATTTGCACCTTAATTGTGTATTGATCAGCTCCTCTTTCTTCAACTCCATGTCCATTTCAATGATATCTTCTTTTTTATTTTCCAGTTCTTCCTCTAAGACCCTTACTATGTCCTTTTTCTCAAGAGCCTCACCTCAACCTCCACTGACACTTTGTTGAGTGCATTAAAAACTTGCTCATCTGAATTTTTTTGAGCATTCACCAGAGGTTTTACTTCTTTGGTATCTGGTATCTTCATCAATGCCTCATGGTTGACCTCAAATTTGGGCTCATATTCATGGACTTAAAGTCCAAAGACAACATCTTCCTTGTGCATGGGTATGCACCATATTCATTGAAAGAAGACCATGCAAGGAGTTTGTTTGAAGGCATGGTACTTTGGAAATGCGTGCACAATACCTTATTTGGATCATTGATGTAGGTTATTCCTTATTCTTGCACTGATGTTATAACCTTTCCTTCTATATGTGCTACCTTTGGGAAGCTTACCATCAGGCTGGGGATCTCCACCCATGCTTCCATACTCCTTTTCTACACTTTCGCTTCCCTCCATCTCCTTGAGTACTTCTTATACACTACACTCCACCTCTTGATCAACCAAGTATTTTACAATTCCTTCTACCTCCCTTTATTTGGAATCCTATATCTGCTCTTTGGTTAGGCTTATAGTCTTTTGATCCTTCATGTTGACTTCCTTAATTTCCCCTTACTATTAGTGCCTCCTTTGTCCTCATTCTTCTCCACATTACCCTCCTCCTATGTCTTGTGTACATGTACACAAATGGTCCTGAGCCTTCCATTCTATTCATCATATTCATCACCTTTTTAGCCTCCATCCATTTCCTCCGATTCCACCTTTTCTATTACTCTTTACTTCTTCCTAACTAGTGATTCCAATATAGGAGACTCTTCTTTTTCTTCTTCCCTAGGAGACTCCTTTCTTATTGCACGACTCTTCTTTCACAGGGCCTTCTCTTACTCTGGTGTTTCTTCCTAAGGTTTCTTATCTTTCTCTTTTACACGGGACTTCTTCCTCTATGAATAGGTGTTTGGTTTTTCACCTGAATCCTACGCACCTATAATTGCTATTTTTGTATACTTGATGCATTTTCTTGAAAGGCCTCCTCACTCTACCTTTTCCTTAGAATGACATTCTTCATTATGGTGGAATATTCTCGGGATAGAGACATCATTTTGAATGTAATCTCCCTTCTCATACTTTTGCCTCATGTGTAGGTATACCCTTGTTTTGGTCCTCCTAGCAACAAGAAATGTTGCTAGCTTCAACATATGTATATCATGGGAGTCATACTTCTCCACATAGGTGCGCTTCTTCAGATATATCAATGTCCTACACAACTCATGATAAATTGGTCTACCATGTTGATGTTGAACCTTAGTTTCTTTACCTCTTTGAATCTATTGACTCCAGCCTGAAGTATTGTGATGTGAAGGAGAATGGAAATTTACACCAGGGATGTTTGGTTCCATATACCAAAGTAAACCTGCCAATACATAAATGTTGGTATACAGTGAATTCAGCCTCACCTTGTAGTAAAAAAGGTAGCTGTTAAGGTATTATCCACTTTGCATTGAATTCATCGCACATCTACTTATACCATTATTCTAGGCGCGCCTTGTCGGTGACCATCATGGTGTCACAAGTAATTCTCAAATATTTTAGTAGGGGAAGGGTTCTCATCTTTGTACTCGACACAAATTTATCTAGCCCATCGAGAACTCTAATCTATTAAAAATTATGGTGAGGAGGACATTACCAAACATGATCTTTTCTCCACCACGTGTGGTATTCATGATTTCTTCTTCTATGAACATGGAGAGGTTATAAATGGTCTCTTCTCGAGATCTTACATTAAACATTCAACCAAGACTTGTTGATTTATGTCCATCTCTCCTAAACATATAGTTTTTTGACCAAGCGCGTGACGATCCTCATTACATGGTTAGAAATTATAGAGATGTCAAAGTATCATGACCCCTTCTTGTATTCATAGGCTTCAACGGTCTTTTATGGAATTCTTATCGTCCAAATCATCATCCAAATAGTCTCCTTGTAGGTAAGACCAATAAATTTAGAAATCAGTTGGGGAGTTATCTACATCCTATGTCCTAAAAAGTAGAAATGATCTTCATATACGTGTGAAATTAACCACTAGTACATTCACTCGTGTTTTTGAAAATAGGGAAACTCATAGAGTTGTAAAAACCCGGCCTTCTCCATATTCACCTTTACCTCATCATCATAGATAGGAATTCCATATGGTGTCCTTTTTTCTATAGGGTGAACCAATTCTAGTACCATCTCGTTCTCTGTGGTGCTCATTTGATAGTTGTAGTCATTCATGGCCATCTTTCTCACGTGACACAACCATTCTTTTCTAAACAATACGATGTCTTGCTATTACATATTTGGCTACCATTCCTCATTGAAGCCGGTGGAAACAACATGTTTCCCTTTTCCCTTTCCCTTTTTTGGTGAAATTGTGTTTCTTTCCTTGGTGCCATTTCTCCGCTGGTTGACTAAAATTTCTTTCTTTCTCCCAATCCTTGCTCTTTTTAACTCTGCGGCTCTACCCCTTCATGAAAATCCCTTCAATCATGTGCCCTAGCTACGGAACCCTAACTTGGAAAACCCTTCTTTCTACAAGATGATGTATTTACCTGCAAGATTCAAAAACTTCTCCAACCATCTCCCTCATGCCCGTGTACTCTTTTTCCACTATGGTTTGCTGATCAAACTAGCTATGCACTCAAATATTCACAACCCTTTTCACACAACTTTTCTTCAAGGATGCCCTAGTTTGCAAGAGCTCTTCGATATCACAAATGCAAGGTAAACAATAATGTACCCAGGACCTTATACTTATATATTTTTCCTTTTTCCACAATAAATGTCATGCTACCTACCAACATACCTTTTTAATAAAGGTGGATTTATATTATAAATCCATCCTTCAACGCTTTAACCCCCATGCCCAATCTGCGCATGAAAACTTATACACCTTACACATGTAATAACCCTTACTCACGAAAGATCTTTATGCGTGCACTTGTAGCGCCAAGACACTTCTATCCTTACCTTGATTTTTAAAATCACCGACCTCATGTTTTTCATGCAATTCTCACCCTTGTACATGGATTTTGTAAGGTCTTCCTGACACCAAACTCCTTATGTTCACCTTTATATACGCGCTCTTCCAAACTATGTTCTTTTGATCCTTCAACTCGGGCCATCGAAACACAACTTCCACTACTGTATTCCATTACTTCTCGCATCACTCCACCCCACACAAAAAAATGTGCATGGTCCTCTATGCATAATTTTTTTGAAATTCTAAGTCGCAACCAAAGTGCACAAAGTGCATACAACAAAAAAAAAAGGGAGAAAGTAACGAGAAAGTGAAACACAAACAAAAGGAAAAAAACAATTAAGGGAAATAATAGGCTAAATGGAAATACTACCTTATTTACAAACACAAGGAAGACTTATTTATAGTAGGGCTTCATCCTACTCCCATTGAAATGGCCTTATAACCATGTTCCATCTAGCGTTTGTAACTGGAAAGTTCCTGAATCAATTATATAAGATACAATGTACGAGCCCATATAATAGAATTTCAATTTCCCAAGATGACACAAAAACTTAGAATCATACAATAGAACCATCTTGCCCAACCTCAAACTTTTTTTTTCTTGATGTGTTTATCATGCCATGCCTTCTTCCTGTCTTTTTCTATTTTCTAACTCCAACGAGCAATAGCCCACCTCTCATCTAACTGCATTAACTTATCAATCCTCTCCTCAAGTGCTTGTTCATCAGCTAACCCTACTACATGTGCTATAAGAACTCGATGATGGTAACATGAATTCAATAGGTAACACCGCTTCTCATGAAAACCACCAATTGAAAAAGTATGTCCTTGTTTAGTCTTTTATAAGTAGTCTTGTATGACCATAACAAAAAGAAAATTTATCATCCCAATCCTTTCTTCCCACATCAAAATTTTTGGTCAGTGTGTGACTCAGTATCTTGTTAAAAACTTTAGTGGTTCGATTAGCTTAGGGGTGATAAGAGGTGGTCTTGTGATGGGGTACCATGAATTCTACCAATAATATTCTAATTGTCTCATTCAAGAAATGAGTACCCCTATCACTTGTTAAACTCAACAGACATTCATATTTGCTAATTATATTTTCTCACAAGAACCTAGCCATTGTTTCCACTATGAAATCCCTTGTAGGTACTACTTTTTCCCACCTCATAAGATAATTTGTTCATGTAATGATATAGTGTAAACCATTCCTTCATGCGGTAGGTGAAATCAGTCCTATAAAATCAATTGCCTACTTCTTAAATGGTTTTGTGCTAGTTATCGAGTCTTTAGGGAATCTCATCTCTTTTTCTTGGTTTACTAAGGCACTTTGAAAATGGCCATAGGTCTTGAAAAACCCAATAAAATCATGGTAGATGCTTTCCCACCAAATCCCTACTAGAAGGATCTTGCTTGTGGTTGTATTCCATGCATAGTGTCCTTCTACAATTCCACCATGTGCTTCCTCCATTATTGTAATGTATTCATATTCTAACACACACCAAAGACAAAACCACATCATGACCTAACTTTTATAATTCTCCACCAATTAAAATTTAGGGCACAAAGCACATGGATAACTAATTCCTTTCCAAATTATTAATTTATTTTGGCACCACACCCATTCTAAGAAATAAAAAAATATCTTCCAAGTCATAGGGAATGTTCTGTAATATAAGCAATTGCACATCGGCATTATATCCTCAATGCTTTTGCATCCTCCCCTAATTAAATCCTTGATAAATGGTTAGGTCCTAGGACACTCTTTCCGGTTTCACAACAAATGTAAACTCAAATTCTTAAAACAATAAGACCCATCGACATATTCATCTCTATAAAATGGGCTTGTTTACTAGGTACTTCAATGTCATGTGGTTCGTGTAGAAGATAAAGGTTGTTGCCAACAAATAATTCCTGAATTTGTGTAGTGCGTAGATCAAAGACATTACTTCACGCTCAATAGTAGTATAGTTCTTCTCTACTAGTGTCAACTTCCGACTAGAAAAACACAAGGGGTGATCAACAATTCCTTCTCCAGGTTATGCTAATATTTCCCCAATCACCACCCCCGAAACATCAACATGTACATAGAATGGCTTATCCTAAGAAGGAAAGCGTAATATGGGCACACTGATAAGATTATTCTTCAATATATCAAATGCCATCTGATGCACATCTCCCTAGTGAAATGCACTTTTGTGTTTCAGTAACTCTTCCAATGGCACGAAGATCTTGGCATACCCCTTAATAAATTTCGATGAACACCCCATATGCACAAGTAATCTACACATTGCGCTCTTGATGCTAGGTTCCTCCAATCCCAAAATAATGATAACTTTGGTAGGATCCACCAACAAACCTTCCTTACATATGATATTTCCTAACATGGTTCCAAATGGATTAACGAAGAGACATTTCTTGATGTTGATGGATATGTGTAACCATTGGCATATCTCAAACATACACCGCAAATTATTACAATGGTCCATTACTAATCCATATACCATCCAATCATCAAGGTACAATTGAAGAAACTTATGGATGAAGTCTTTAAATTCTTCAACCATAATGCACGAGAACATAGTAGGAACATTCTTCAGTCCAAAAGGCATGGTATGCGGTAAAGCTTCCCCATTCGGGAAAATGTTGTATTTTTTGGTATTCCTTTACGATTATAACTCGATGATATCCTCGAGAATCCATCTATGAAAGAATAGATCTCACGTCCGGCTACTCCTTCCATGATATCGTCAATTAAGGGGGTTAGAAAAGGGTTAATAACACATACCACATTCAAATCCATGTAATTAACAGAGATCCTTATCCTCCCATCCTTCTTAATGCTAAAGACCATCAAAATTATTCATTCTAATTCCTTGATGTCCTCAATGATGCTTTATGTGATCATCTTGTCAATCTCCTCCTTGACTTATACACAAATATTTAGATTCATTCGATAAGTTCTCTTCCTAATTGGGAGCACACCTTCCTTTTACTTAATTTTCATTTCCCCCAAGGAGTGGTGAATTCCTTTAAGCTCATTGTACCCATGTATAATTAAGTCTAGAAACTCATGCAACACATCAATGATCTTTGAAACCTCCTTTTCTAACAAATAGTCCCCAATAGTAGCCTCCTTAGGTTCCATTTTTGAGCCAATGTTAACCTTCTAGGTTTTTAGGGGTTCATGGTAGGAACATGATTGCTCATTAGCACTATACATGACTTCACACATACCTACGGTATGGATAACATCAGAATTTTCCACTTCTTCACCATCAATCATGTAGACCAATTTTCATTTTTCATTCTCCATGCATGTGCGCTCAAGATGTATCTCCTCTGATTCTTCCTCATGAAAGCATTCTTCTAAAACAGGTTCACCCAATAATTCGAGTATTATATCCTATGCCATGGCACCATCTCTCATCGTTAGGTGAATAAAAACCTATGCCTCATCCACTGATGGCTTGGTGCTTCAATATTTTAAATTTTGAGTGAGGTCATCTATCAAATCATGTCGGTTTCATGTCTAATGGTGCATCTCTAAGTGAATGTACCATGCGTGCACACAACCTTGTAATGTGGAATACAACTTACGCACCCATAAAGAAGGTGGAATGGATTATGTGCCTTCCATCTAGACCTTCTCACATGCTTGGAAGTGAAATGAGGTGGGTTAATTTCCATGATAATCTCGTATGATAGTAGGTTCATTACTCGTGAAAGCTCAATAGAGAACGTGATTCTCATTTCACACCACTCTAGAAGACTATCACGATGGGTCATCCACCAATGTGTTGTGGTCCCAAGCAAGGTATAAATAAGAATATTTCTTCTTTCAATATCACTTTTCCACTAGATCTCCATTTCTTGTAGGAAAATGTCAGGGTTGGCTCCTCCCAAATAACTTGGAAACTTCTTTCCTCCTAGATGCTTGAATAAGCATGCCTTTTTTACTCTCATCATGGATCCTATTAACTACCTTTCAACCAATTCATATATCCCTTGTGCCCAACTGTCACATGCCATAATATTTTTATTACTTATAGATTGAGTGTCTTCCCACTGAATAACACCCTCCTTTGTTGGTTACACAACTTTAGGGTCTGGATAGTGCACACGTAAATTCTATCTAGGTCTTCTTCTCCTAAAGGCTCAATATAGGGTGTTGAATTCCCATATATCAAAGGAATGATAACTCATTCCTCCTTGTTCTCAAAAATTATATACCCCTTATTGAAATGTAAGTCAACATTGTTATTATAGCACCATGGGTTCCCAAGTAACACTGGAAAGTTGTCCTTCTTAGCAAGTGCTAATACTTTTAAGTCTCGAGTGAATTCTCCCCCTTGGATAGTGATAACAACATCCTTTAAAACACCATGTGGAATTTCCTTTATCTTATTTGCCATATATAACACATTTGAGGATGGTTGTAATGGGGAATTCTCATTTGATTCCAAGAATCCAAGGTGATAACATTGAATTATGCACTGTGTCAATCAAAATAATGCTTAGGAGCCATCCATCAACAATTGAATTCAAGGTAATCTCCTTATCATCATCGAGGCAATGGGGAGGAGGGTTAACATGCAAAACATGCCTCTCATGCTCTATTCATATGATTTTTATATTATTCCTCAACCATCCTCCTAATAGAGGAATGATATTCTCTTGGCACAACAACTTACACACACCTCTATGACACCATCTATATATGACCGAGGAACCTTGGTGCTTTTCTTCTATCCCAACTTCCTAGATTTCTCCTTCAGACATTGAATCTCCCCTTGAAGACTCCTAATTACGTCCATGGTCTCTTGATAGAATTCTTTCTGATGGGTAGGGTATGAATACTTCCTATACACCACCTCTTTTCTTATAATCAACAATTTCTACTTTGGTATTTCCCTAGCGCGTGGCCTCACTCACGTCATCACTAGTACATGTTCTAATTCTAACTCACATGCTACACTTGGCCTCCAATGTGAGTCTTATTTATTCACACTTACCATCCCAAAACCCTTGTATTTTTAGTGTTACTAGCTCATATGTTCAAATAGCTCTAGTCACTCCTCATACTTTTGCTTCTTTCCACACTAAGAGCACTGTAGTAGGTCAAGCCATTCACACTTATAGTGATTCATAAACCCACAATTGTGACAAGTTCCATGTGGGAACTCACTTTGTCTGCATCCACGGTCGTCATGGCCTCTAAATCCTCCGTGAAATCCTCTTCTACAAGCTCCTCCATCCATGCATCCTTCATAATGATGACCATCATCCTTGTAATTATTTGCAATGCTAGTCTAGCACACACCAATATCAATGGCATCATGTATCTAGTCAATCAATCTACAATCCTTGGTGTCATGAATAGTAGAGGTGAAAATATTGCAATAGAAAGACACATTCTTATAGATCATGCACTGCATTAGTAGACACCTACTTGCATCGTGATCTCTATGGAAAATATCATAGTTTACTGTCATGGTGCATACTAATCTCTAAGGAACTATTTCCTTTGTATGACCCTCTACCTCAAAATCCATGCACCATAGGCCACTGCGAGTCTCATACATTGTGTTTGCAGATAGATTCTCTAGATGATTAGCCATTGCAGAAATCTTATCTTTAAGAAAATGCTAACACCGGTATCTACACTTCCTATAGCCTCAACGCACAGGGTAGCCTCCAAGGCCTTGCGTGGGTCTGTGAAAGTCTTATGTGAAAGTGCTCTCTTGAAAGGTGTTATTAACCCTCTAATAAACCATTGAGCATGTTGAGAAGGATGAATATCATAATATCATTTTGATAAGAGAGTATTAAAACATGCGTCATACTCCCATACACTCTCGACATACCTTGTTGAATTTACTTCAGCGCACTAATGCTCTTTTGTTCAAACTCAAGAATATGAAATTCAGCTAAGAAGGCATTACGTAACATGCTATAATTTACTTTATCTCGGTGAGGTTCATACTTCTGGTACCAACTATGCATGCATCCTTACAACGTTATCGTAAACTCGACTTGCCTTCCATTCTGGGTAGTGATCCCCTTTGTGCACCATAGCAGCTCAAATTTGTGTACATGCTTAACAACATCCTCAACATCTTTATAATCTTGTAGAGCAAAGAAATTTCAAAAAATACTTGTTGAGGTGGTTGATGTCCTTATCCACCTAATCCAGAACCTTGATTCCCTCTAGTGTTTCCTCTACCACTAGATCCACTAGATCCTCTAGATCCGCCAGGTCCACCAGGTCCGCTAGTTCCTATTCCACTAGATCCACCTCCCGTAGATGGTAAAGGTCTTGAAGTGGTTGCACCTTATGCCCCCACTATCATGTTGAACTTCTCGCCAATAATCTGTGATATTGTACCACTAATAGATGTGTGTCTCACACTTCTGCGAGACATGATACCCAAGATTGGTGTACCCAAAATTTTCCCAAATTTTTCTTTAGAAAATATACCTCAAAACACAGGAAATGATTGTGCAACCATAGATGTGCCAAATGAAAAGTTATACCTCCTAGGTGTTGATCAGTCACTTCCACCAATACCAACTTGGTTAGAAATACTTATCTATGGATTTGGAAAACTAAAAGGCAAGGATTGGTTACCATGTGGATTCATACACATGTTGATGGATCTCCTTTCTTTAAGTGACAAGCTCTCATTATAAACTGAAGGGGTCTCTCTCCGCACATGCCAAAATGGGGTAGCACAGACTTCTTAGGCTCAATGTCCTCCACATGAACCTCAATTCATTCCCCTGTAATGTCTACCTCCATAAATCCATTGCTCATGTAACTTCATGTTGTCTATCTATCTCCCTCTCATGAGATTCATAATACTTGAGCCATCTCTCTTCCCTCTTCTTTTCATTGTAAGGTACACCATCTTCCGCCACCCAATATTCCTCACCAAAGACTTAGAAAAATCTTATCCGTCCAAAGGAAATGTTTATAAACTAAGTGTAATGATCAGTATCTTTATAGCTAAAGGGTTATCACACAAAAATGATCTTCTTGGCTCCCTCAATAACTCAAACTCAGCAATCTTTGGACAAGAATACTTATAAATTACATACTCCAAGGCTTAACTCACCAACACCCTACTCCACCAATGATCGATAGCACATATCCAAGTCGATCAACATCATATAGCCTCTAATACTCATATGGAGTCCATACCCAAGGTATATAGTACTAACTCGATCTATATGTATACGCCAAAATCCATTCATACAAATCCACTGGAAAGTAACAAAATAAGGTCTAATACAACTCATGATATAGATGTTCTTCTACCCATTTACATGCATCAAACTCATCTCCAGTAATTAATCTTTGAGAAAACTCATGCTCCATGCTTTTAAGCCATGATTCGACCTTTGTCCAAGGTCAAATGCTTTATCATCACACACCATTCTCACAACAACTTTGAAAAGTGGTCCCAAAAATGGAACCAAGATGTAGTCATTTATTTACCCTTAATACCTTTACTAACCCAAACCGTGTCAACCTATCACCTAGTAGGTGTTGGGCACTCACACGAGGCACATGCGGGCACCGAGACTCGCTTTATGTGAGTTTTGTGGGAAGGGCCCACCATTAATGGAGGGTGATTTGAAAAGTAGAAGTACATTCACTTATTTAAAGAGGTAGAAGACATGTTACAAATATATTGTGACATTATTAATAAATTGTAATATTATTAATTATGAGTTTATAGAAATCATATTAATAATATAATTGTAATAGTTAGTATTAATATTTGGGTGAGTTGTGAGGAAAACTCGTTTAGCTATTTTGGTGTGTCGGATAATAAAGGGATTAGAGATATATCCTTTGGATAGACTTGAGAGATTTTAGGAAGGGGTTCAAAGATATGAGGGATGGTTATCGAATCCTAGAATCAAGGAGATCAAACACTATATATTGTAATCTCATATATGGATAATACATCTTGGATGAATATAATTTGAATATTATTATATTCGGTGTGAATTCTGCATTATTCTAAATTCTATAAAGAAACTCTGTCTAAATATTTCATTTGGTATCAGAGCAAAATTAATGAGAGTCTTATGTATGTTTTGAAAGCAATAGATCTACGGTGTTGTTCCTAGATCTTATTATTCTTATTGTTCATACATGTGTGTTGGATTAGTTAAAGAATGGCATTTTGAGGTACATATCTATGCTATTAATGCTCGAGATTTATTTTGATAACCAAACAAGGTTATCATATACACATTTGATCTAGTTCTATCAATACATTTTTTCATGTCAGTGTTTATTGGTCTGCTAGAAAGTATTCCATACTTGTGTCTTTGTAATTTTTTTGCAGATGGATATGCATGTAATGGGTCAATGATAGCAATCAAACTCATCAACACATTATCCCTGCACATTGCATTTGATATTTCAACCTATTTTAAGTTTTATTAATGTGGTTAGTCCACCATTCGGATCTACGTCACCCGCTCTCGCATAACAAAGTGGATAGTTTTTATTATTACATAAGGATTTGATCTTCTTTTAGATCATGCAAAAATCTCTTGGTGGCATATCATCTTGTAGTGGAGTGTCATAGAAGATATCTCATCACTTGCGGGCTTCTAAGATTATTCCGATTTCACTCTGAGTTCTGCAGATTAGTATGCATAAGAATTCACGTGGCAATAAGACCTTTACACATGTGGATTTAACATATATTTACACCTCTTTTTTCTTCTTTTTTGACCTCCATGTACCCATCAGCTATACTATCTACATTGCAAAACAAGAAATACGTAATATCCAATCTGTAAGTGTGAGGAGAGAGAATATTGCATTGAATCATGGACTATTTACATGACAGGTTCTTCAACGTCCCCTCCAAGCTCAAAGTCAAATAGAGGTCTACATTTTAATTTATTTTCAATGCACATTAGTATAATTGTTTGTTCTTCAATCTGGAGTCGTGTTCTAGTCATGTTGGTAAACCTAAAATCTTTGTAATTTGTTAGTCTCATATTTATTAAAGGTCTAAAGTCAAAATTGTGGTGTTCCAAATATTGAGTATATGTTAGTTTTTAGAGTCATGTTATTTCTTAAATGTTATTTGTTTCATTGTATTTAAGGGAGAATCCATGTCAATAAATTGAGTCAAAAATTTGTTACTAAAAAAGGACAAATGAGTGAATTTTTCAGTGTAATCTAACACTCAATTTTCAAGGAAAAATGCAAATGGAAACTATTCCTAGCTTTAGGGGCTTTGCCCCTCGACCCCACATTGTATCATGACAAGGAATACGTATTGTCCTCAACTATAATTTATGCTTTGAGTTAGCAAGGAAATTCATTAGAGGATGGAGGCAATGGAGGAAGGAGGTCAATCATTGACCTCTCGCCAGCCACAAGCGCTGAGACTGCACAATGTTGTGGCATTTCATTTTTAGTTGTGTGTTTACTTTTTAAAAATAAGAACAGATGAATCATACCTGTTCAACTATTGTAAAAAGTGAGCTCTTATGTGAATGGTATTTCCTATATTTTCTCTTTATGTCGAACATTGTAAAAGATCGAAGCACTAATGTAAATTAGTTCATGGATCTTGAAAAGGTTTGTGGAAGATCCAGAAAACCACATGAGGTGGATAGTTGATGGATCCTATCACGTCAAGCTTTGTGGTAAACCTATTTAAAACCATGGAAGGTCATGAGCCAAGTTGGGCATGCCATATGGGTGAGTATACTGCAGATAAGCGTGTGAATGTTTTTTTACCATGTCAACATTAGGGGAGTGTATATTGGGAATTAATGATGTTAACAATAGGGGAGTGAATGTTACAAATATATTGTGACATTATTATTAAATTGTAATATTATTAATTATGATTTTATAGAACTCATATTAATAATATAATTCTAATAGTTAGTATTAGTATTTGGGTGAGTTGTGAGAACAACTCACGTAGCTATTTTGGTGTGTGAGATAATAAAGGGATTAAAGAGATATCCTTGGGATAGACTTGAGAGATTCTAGGAAGGGGTTGAGAGATATGAGGGATGACTATTGAATCCTAAAATCAAGGAGATCAAACTCTATATATTGTAATCTCATACATGGATAATACATCCTGGATGAATACAATTTGAATATTATTATATTCGGTGTTAATTCTACATTATTCTAAATTCTATAAAGAAACTCTGTCCAAATATTTCAAGATGAAAATAACAAATCCACACCTTAATGCATTACGAAACTAAATAAAACTGTAATAAACCATATCTAAGCCATGATAGTCATATAACACGAGGGTTTACACCCTTAAACAAAATATATAGAAAAAACCCATATATATATATATTGATTTAACATAGTTTAGGTAGCCACATTACAGTGAAAAAGGTCATCTCAGACCATTGACAATAGATGATAGGGACTTAACTCTCATAAATCATGCCCAGTGTGAGACCCTAACTATACCTTTCCCATTTTAATCCTTGTTATAGATCTTAGTGCCATTCGGAGGCCTATGGTATCCCTCAAAACCCTTAGTAACAAGTGCTCTAAACCCTAGCATTATTGTAGTACTTTGTTACTCTACTTCTTATCATCTATGTATTCTCTTTGTCTCCCATCATCTCTTGTATTTTATATTTTTCCATCTCTTCTTCCCTCCTACTCTCTATCTCTATCCCAAGCATCTCTTTTTATAGGATCAACACCCACCACCATGCCTTCTCTCCTAAATAGATCATGTGTCAAGTGTCGATGTGGTCCTCCATTAGTGAATTCTTATCCCTTTGCAAACCCTCCACTCTCTATAATGATGTCTTCTAGGAATATTCCCTATGGGGAATATCCTTTTCTTGACCTCCAAGGTTCTAGGCTGGCACCTTATCCACTCATCACGCCTAGTTGGGTCCTCACATTTTCCTCAAGTTCCTCTATATTTCAAAATATGGCTAAGTTCCTTAAACTGTGTTCTTCTTCACGCACGTACATTGGTTTCACTTAAACCCTTCTTAAACCACTTTATCATGCACACTTTTCCCTGAGCGTCCTTCTTCTCACTAGTCCTTTGCATGTGCATGCACCCTTTTGTACTTAGCCAATATTTCAGTGCCCAACACATATTCTATACCACACATTCTAACTATTCTACATTATCACACACATATGTAACCTTTATATCCCATTCACCATCACGATCAACATAAATTTTATATTTTTTCCTACAATATATTTTGTAACATACATTAATATTGATTACTCATGATCATGCTTTGATAATGTCTCTCCTTGCGTTGAAAATGTGATACCTAGAAATAAATGAGGCATGGTAGTATTACAACAACCTTTTTAATGTGACCCATGTGGGATGTCAATAAATTATTTTAATACATGGTGAAGGAAAAATGTTACTATGACTTCTTATGACTAATGGATTGCATATACACATATTTCTTGCATTAATTTATTTATATACTATACAATATATGATTATTTCTCAAATTTTCGAGTCAATTATTTCTATTACTCCACCCATGTAGCATGAAATTTATACTAATTGATACAAAAACTTTATATGATCATCCTATTGATGATATCATAAGACAACACCCCTATGTTCCTCACACTTTCACTTGAATATAAATATAATTATATATAGCTTAGTTTTCACATATGTTTTTCTACTTTATAGACAATGATATTCACTTCTTAATATACTACTTACTATTTTGACACCCAACTTCAAGATTGAAAACTACACCTAACCTAATGATGTAGCACATTTCAAGGGTTTTTGTGATTGTTGAGGAAACAATAATTACCTATGAACCATCCCCATTCTTTTCTCTCTACACCCTATGGCCTAGGGCCATTATCATGTTTTTATTTTTCTTTATTCATGTATTCAATTTTTAAAGAAAATACAAAAACATTTATATTTTATCAAAATAAAAACTAGGAATTGTGTGTAACTTATATTGTTGTTACATAGACTCATTCATTATGGTTACCAAGATTTAGAAATTTATACATCTACATATGTTTGCACTTTACTATAATTATATATATGACTTAATTATAGGATATATAATTTCCATGGACTTACACACATGTTGTTCATGACTTATTAGTCCTGATTTGGGGAAAATTGATCTAGATTGAGGTGCATCATAGTGGAAAACACACGATGACAGCGATTATTAATGTGATATAAAAATAAATTTAGAATGAATTAGCTCCACAAAAAAACTAAATCTCAAATTTATATAGGTCGGAAAACTCCATAAGAGATATGTATGCACATATATCTATATCTTTATTCAAAACAAGTTGCTTCATAGCTATACTGATGGATAATATTAATTTTTATAAAAATAGAATATGAAGGTTCCGATGGGAACCAAAACTTCATCCTATATGGAGACAATTTTCATCCACCTTAGGGAAGGATTCAAAAGATATAAGTTTAAAAATCTAAATTCTTTCCTATTATTAAAATTATTTTATTTATTGTTACTTGTCATATCTCTAGCTTGTTGACCAATTTTGTGAACCACAGGATCCAATGGAAAGATGATGGAAAGAACTTGAAAAAATCATTATGAAAATATCATTTTGGTTATCATCATATAGTTCAAATCCTATAAATCCTCTGAAGACCCCCAAAATGAAAAATACTAAAATTTTCCAAAAATTGCTAAAGGTAGATTTTTAGAACTTTCCAAATAAATATTTTCAAAATTCTATTTTGCATCAGAAACCTTTCACATTTTGTAGTGAAACCATTAGCAAGTGAATGGAAAAATACACTCAAAAAAATTAAACCATAATTTTAAATCACTCTTACACAACTAGAGATGGAAATTGATGCCTCTCAATTTCCTAGTCCTATGCTTAACAAATAAACACATGTATGAAGCAATAAAATTGTAATATAAGTGATCAAAACTTATCCAACATAGTACACTAAGTTGTGTTATAAATTTTAACTCATATAATTCACTTCCATTCATAATCATAAATGAATTAACAATTTATATGAAATTAAGTATAATTTTCTACGTGATTTCACAAATAATTATTTATCCAATTAGACTAAGGAATTTGGTGTTTATCCATTAAAATGTGGATTCATTTTCATCCATTCCAATAAAAATTTAACCATAACATGAAAATTTTAATTCCATTTAATGGATTCATTTATTACTTAGTTCATAATACATCTATACTAATATTTATAAGTTACGACATGAATTACAATTCCATAATAAGCTATTAAAGATAAATTTTTACAATAATTAAAAATCCATCCAATAAAATATATAGAAGTTTCCATCTCATATGTCATGCTACAACTAAAGAACTTCATAATGGGTATTTAAATTTACAATAGATTCTAAGGTACAATGTTTATAATTTTCTTGTCTTGTTATACAATACAATGAATATCATGAATACAATACATCACAACTACATTCACGACACACTTGTGGAATTTTTCCAGAGATCCATCCTAATTTTGAATTGTTTAATAGTAGAAAGAGTATTTTAAAATATATTTACCTCAAACCATGAAGCTTATGTATCTCCAAACACCTCCCACAAAGTGACAAAGTGGCCCTATCCTTTTTGATAAGGATGATGCGAGTAATCAATAAGGTAAGAGAGAGAACCATGTGTAGTGCAGTCACAAAAATTGGTATACCTATGAACAAGGTAGGAAGATAACATCCTAGAATAATAGTAGTAATGAATATGCTTTTATCCAAAAGACTTTAGACAAAACTAGGTACACACTCATAATAAAGTTTGATAAAGTACCAAAGAATGAAGTAATCGTATTCTGAATAATCATGATTGTAGACTTTGATTTTATCCATAGTCAAACCCTAACCCCTAGAACTTTCCATATATGAAAATTGAATTAGGTTAGCTAACCTATTCATATAAATCACTCCCTAGTCCAAACACAAAATTCTAATAAATTCTCATTCCCATATGTAATTCACAACTAGGATATCTCTATCACCCAAAATCATCCAAAACATAGGAAAACTAGAACCAGGACTCAAACAATAATGACCTTCTTGAATGTCACATACCACCCATTCATATTATCATTGTAAATACCTTAATCCTAATTTTGTACCCCAAAACAATACAAGACAACCAACTGATAGGATTAGAGTATCGTAACCTTCTTGAATGTCCCAAATCATGCAAGAACGTTTCCACTATAGCAATTGTAAACATGGTTTTCCAATACAATCATCGAGCTATAAAACACCCATAATAGGTTTCAAGTATGTAATTTAATTTTAATGTCTTCAAGTTTTTAATGCTTCCAAAAAAATTAATTTATCATTTAAAACATAACTTAAATTAAAATCCACACTATATTTTTTAATACATGTTTCTTAGTATGCAACTCTCACCTATATATTCCTAGGTTTTCACATCTTTTTATCCTTGTTCAAACAATATCACCACCCTTACGCAATTTCAAGATAATATCAAATCATTACTCACTATAATTTTTTCAAAATATAACATGAAGATAATTATTTTTGCAATGTTCTTAAGGAGGATTATGTCTTTATAATCCGCATATTGCAGGTTGAGTGATAATATTATTCATTACATTACATTCTTAGAGAAATTTGACACACTATTTAGTTTCCCATTTATAATGGTGTAACAGTTTCTTACAAAAACATGTTGAGTACCACATTTTAAATGCATTATTGTTCATTCACGTGGTATTTAATCTATTTTTAAGGTTTAACTTCCATCCTTTAAGAATTTTATTTTTAAATTCCCTTATAAAACTAATATATTCCCATATTATGATTATATCCTTAATCATTTAATTATTCCCATAAAATAATTAAATGATTTCCTTAATGTTATGGTGAAGGTTTTGTAAAATAGGTGTGGTAGGGGAGTGATTTAACCTCTCAACCCCTCACCCCTAAGTCTAAGCTCTTTTTTCACCACATACGAGTACCGTATGACAATGTAGACACCCAAAATTGGGTCGCAACCCTCTAGGCCCCCTTCGATTAACATACCCCCTTACCATGACCCCATCCTCACATTATTATTAATTTAACTACCCATATTAGGTTAATAATTCCCTCACCCCTCCACCTCATCTCTCCACCTCACCATGGACCCATTCTAAGCCCATTTATTAGCCTAGACTAAGTCATTTATTTCCTTAACTAACTATGACTTCTTCTAAACCTAAATATTAATTCTTCTACACCTCTCCCACCTATTTCCTTCTTCATTAAGTGACAACCCAGACTCCAAGTCCATAACAAATCTTAATCCACGTTACAAAGGGTGAAAAAGGCTATTTTTGAAAAATATGACATTTTCTCTCTAGGTGATGGTGGTTATTCCTCGATGATGCTAGTTAGCTAACCAACATCAGTTCCTTTAAGTAAGGAATTCCAACCATTTTCTAGGGTTCCTCAATCTTGGAATTTTAGTTTTGGTATTCTTGGATCTTGTGCCTAAGCAATAAAACAATATTTCAATGATCAAAAGAGGATTTGAGTACCCACACTATTCACCAAGTATTCAACTGTTACACTAGAGCCCATGATCATTCAAACAAGGAAGCACCATGCGTTAATTCGCTTTGCTACATTGGATCGGGACATATTTCTCCTCCAAGCACCTACCACTAACCATCATCTATCAACCTTCAATCTCTAGATAAGTATTTTAATCCGGTTGTTAAGTTTCATTAGCTTCGGTATTAAATCCTTTATTTTACAGATTCCTTATTTCACGTATACCTCTTACGCCCACCTACCCGAGAACCTTTCCATTTAAACCTCTCTTTCCTTCCAACCAACCACTTCACCCCTTTTATACCTACAAAAAATCTAAACACCATACCTAAGCCTTCCTGACACTCTGTGTAATCACATAGAACCCAAAATAACCCTATTTTCACCTTGGAATCTAATTTCCCCTACCGTGATCGGTTTTCCAATCAATACGGCTATACTGAATTACTAGCATCGGTTATCCAACTAGTATTGGTCTTTGTGCCATATATTCTTTCCTAGACTATAAAGTCTATAACCTCACTACAAAACCTCTCAAAAACTACCCAAAACTTCACCCAAATCTCCCCAATACCCTCTGCTACACCTGCAGGCCCTGACAACCAACCACCCTTTCTAGATTGAGTCTTGTATTCATTATTAGATTAGATCTAGCTTATTGTACTTGTGTGAGAAACATAAATCATATAATTATAATAGGATTTTCTCTTTCATTTTATTTCTCTACATTAAATTGTATTTGAATGTGGATTGACATCCTTCTACGATGTACCCTTCTTCTTGGATCTATATCCTGCTAGGTAGTCTACCGACCTATATTATTAATATTATTTTTTTCTCGGTAGTCCTTCCCCAAAAAAATGATCTCTTCAAAATCCTCTTGATCTTCTACGATGGTGCTTAACCTTATTCTTGCCTCCGTATTCCTCACGTACCATAACATTACCTCTTTAAAAATAATTCTTATGCATATGCTTCTTATTGGTGAAATATTTTGGTATACTTGGTGGGACCCTCATCACTTGTGGGTTCTTTTATTCATTTATGATTTCATATCTGTGTCTTTATTTTCTGAAAATCTTCACTAAATTTCTCTTCCGGTAACATTCTCCTTCTTCTATTTTATCTAAAAGACACCTTTTCTATAGTATTAATTAAAATGAACCCTTCTTTGTTTCCTCTCTCTTGCATTAGTGAAAAAAATATTCTTCTCCTATTCATTCTTATTCTCATCCAAATTCATTTTTTGATTTGGACTTAAAACTGGTGCATTTCATCCTTGTATTCTTGCATTTAGCTCACATACTTTAAATAAAATCCAATATAATAGAGGTCATGACCGGTTGAGGATTGAGAAATTAAGCGTAGTTCACTATTTTGCACAATTCTTTTCCAAATCACTTATACAAAAAAATATTCTTAAACATTCCCTAAATCCCAGGAATATTCTATCGAGGATTTAAAAAACCCGTTGATAGTGGGCCCCGACCGGTGTTCTGGCCGGATTGTCATATCAGAGCTCGGACCTCACGTACTAAAAGGTATATTGAGGAATCCCCCACCAAAACAATCCTAAAACCATCCATAGCTAGATTTTAGGTACCTTGCATCCATTCCCTTCTATATATTCACATCAGTCCTAAGGCTTAAGCCATTACAACACTAAAATATGATTCCTAGGATAACGTGTTTGTTCTTTTTTGCTTGTGGATTTTTTAATTTCATTATTGTCTTCTTGTTTGAGTTGTGAATTCCTACTTCATAAATCTTCTTTATTTTTCGCAATCAGTCATCACAACCAATTAATCCTAGTTCTTTGAGTGTGTCGATTAGATTTTCTAAACACAACCTCTTTCTTAGATTATTTTGACCAAATCTAACTTTCGAGAAAATTCAAATTTCTTCATTTCCACTATAGCCGACACCAATTACTTCCTACCAACATCGGTTAAGTGATCGATATTGGGCATTTTATCCAACCGACACCGGTTAAATGACCAAGATGTCGGTTTGTGTGTTTTTAATTTCGTAAAAACAAAAGCCTATTTCTACCTACAAAATTTTTCAAAATATCTTTCTGAGTTTCTATCACTTTCATAGAGCCAAGAATACCTATTTTTCATCTTCCCTTATGGTTTGGACTCACCAAAAGGTGTGAGATATTTCTTTTCACACGATTTTTATACAATTACCTACTACCCCCTCACTACCTTCTATTTCTTCACCAAAGGATCCTAATGCACATGCGATCATACTTCATCTTCCCTTATGGTTTGGACTCACCAAAAGGTGTGAGATATTTCTTTTCACACGATTTTTATACGAACCTACTACCCCCTCACTACCTTCTATTTCTTCACCAAAGGATCCTAATGCACATGCGATCATACTCAAGGGTGATGAGGAATTCACTAGATTCCTTGACCATAACACCAAGGCCCTACAACACCACCTTTCCAATTATTCCACCCATAACTCATCATGTCTTCCTCTTTATGGAATTCCCACTTCCATGCCCCCTATTTCTACTACCTCTTCCATATCAGCAAATGCTAATGTAGCTACCCAAATTACTCTAATGTCGACCAACCCCGTCTCACAACTACCTAATTCATAAGTGACCATAACACCTTCAACATCTACCTTCCCCACTGAAATTTTCCATCCCTTTGAAATATTCCATACCCTTATCCATGACCCCTCATATAGGGGTCCCTTCATCATCCATATCTTATGTATGTATGTCTACCTAGCCACAAGTTGCATTGATCTCTTACACCTCATTTCAGAGTTTGGTAGTATCCATTCCCAAAAATCTTCTACCTGTCACTATGAGAATATTTCCACAAGCTCCTCCCACCTACACCTTACCTTAGACACATCCTATCACCTCCACTTCATATTTAGGGTATTTTCCCTCTTCTACCACTTCCTACATACCTACATCTCAATTCACGTACTTGACACCACCACACACCGGTATGCCTTTTATGAACCACTCATCTTATCAAGCCCCTTATACCTCGGGGGCATTACTCAATTATATCCCACTACAGGATATCATTAAAATGACTATGGACAAAATGTAAACAATCGAGGCCTCAATTTTGGTATCTCATAACATTCGAGCAGGATGATGATATTTGCAATGAACCTATTCACCTCTCCACAACTATTCATTCCTATACCATATAATGGGAGCTACCCAAATTTAACCATTTTAATAGTAAGAAGGACCCCCAATATCCCTTGTGTTTGTGTAAGTACACATGTTATTTGATAGGCCATGATGATGCCTTACTCCTTCAAATGTTTCCCATGTCCTTATCGGGATTGACCTTAGACCGTACAATTCTTTATCGGTACTCAATCTTTTCCTTCAACCAAACAACCCAAACATTCCTTGATCATTTCTTTATCAATATCTCTAAGAAGGTATCTATGATAGACTTATATTCTATTCTCCAATATGATGACGAGTCATGCATTGATTTTTTCACACGTTGGCAAGGCCTAATCAATCGACTCTTGTTCTATCTATAGCAGTCTAAACTCATAGATTTTTTTACTAGGATGTGTGCTAGACACATTTCCCCTACTATTCAAGTTAAAAATTTCATATGTTTGACAAATATTTCACTATGGATAAAAAAATCGATATCTCGAGCCCTTGAGGAAGATAAAATTAAACTATGTAACAACAATGTTTCCTTCAAATCCAATGAATATTCTTCCAAACCACCTAACAACAATTCCAATCCCAAAGGATATACTAACTTAGTGGTTCTAAAGGATGGCCCTTCTCATCCATCTAATAAACCGAAACCTCCTGCCAATCTTTCACATGTTCAAACTTTTTAATATAAATATGAACAGAGGAACTACACCCCTTTCAGAGAGCCATATTCGTCTATGTTTGACAAACTATTAAAAATTGGAGCCATCATTCTTCCTCCTATCAAACCACATTCTAGTTTTGATCCCTATCGCCCCACACAAGCTTGGTATAAAGAAAACGATGTTTTTAATTACCACTATTTGAGAGGCAATATCGAGGGAATTGTAAAACTTTCAAAAAAATCGTACAATGAATGTTAGATAGTGGGATCTCGTCCTCGAAAACCCTAATGTGTTAGCCAATGCAAACTTGGACATTTTTTAGGAAATTATTTCCTAACCATTCCCCCTCATCAAATCATGCTAGTGAGACATATAAATATGAAACCAATGTCCATGTGGTTCATGTAATCTTCACCCTAGCATCTGATTCTTCTATCGAGCATCCTCCTCTAGCATCTATTGAGGAAATTCTCACGCGGACTCCCCTACTCACAGAGGATCCCACCTTACCAGTTCCTTTACCCACAGAGGAACCCAACTCACCTCTTCCTTTAGCCATAAGGGAACCCTCATTATTAGCTTCTTCACCCATAGAAGAGCCTCCATCACCCACCTTACCTACTCCTTAACCTATAGAGGAGTTAACCTTATCTACATCACCCACCTTACCTTATCCTTAACCCGAAAGGGAGCTAACCTTATCTAATTCACCCTCTTTTCCTCCTCCTTTACCCATAGAGATGCCAATCTTATCTACCCACCCTGTTTTTGATACCTTACCAAAGGACCTCACAAACCCCATCACTCTTCTTAACTCTCTTTTACCTACTGAATCTGAGGCCAAAACCTTCCTTGTCTCACAAACCTCAAAACTCATCATGGGGATTAGCACTAGTGCATCATCCTCTTCATCTAAACCTAAACCATTATCTCATTTGGTTGATCACATGAAATATGTTGATTACTCTACCCTTTGGGGAAACTTAGACTCCCAATTTCTACCAAAATATAGATGTAATCCCCAGATACCTTGACCATTTACCCCAAGGTATTCAAATAAAATAATCCTATTACACCTAAGCCCATGGTTCTAGGCCCTTCTGCATCAGCACCCCTTTCACTCAGGCCTTTATCTATAACAAAACCTTACACCACCTTAGCAATCTTATCGGTACCAAGTCTATCACATCCCCCTATGAAGATAGATTTGTCAACTTCATCCCCACCCATCACAAAATCTATTCCAACACCTAAAAGGAAGACCCAACCTTTTAGGACTCACACTCCATTATCTTCCACACCTTCTCTCTCACCTTCACCTAAAATGTCAATTTTAAGCCCACATCCTTCAACCTTGGTTAACCTACCTCTCACCAAAGCACATTTAAAGGGTGATAACCTAGACCCCCTCCTTCACCTCCCATTTTTCCCACACCTACTTTAATACCTTTACCCTCACTCTTGCCAACACCCCCACTTTCACCTTGGCTTACTCCGATATCTACACCTTCTAAGTCTCCTTCATCCTACCATATTGTTCCTCCACCTTTACCCAAGAAGGCACAACCTAAACCCCAACCTTCACTACCTACCAAAAAGGTAGTTACACCAACACGACCACTCACCTCACCTTCCTTACAAAATTTAGCTACTCCTTCTCCCAAGATGACCCTAACTTCTCATTGTGATCCTTTGGTAGGATCTTATTCTAACATCCTTGCTTGGTTATTAGAGACATTATCCATATCTCTTCTACCCATCAAGCCTTACAACCCTCTCAAACCTAAACTAGTAGGGTTTGATCACTTGAATATTTTTTTAATCATCACTCACTAGGGAATGATGTTAAGAGTTGTAAGGATCTCAAAAACATTCTCCTTCAGACTTTGTGATTTTGATGGTCTCTTCAAACAAGATGATCTGTTGGAGGAGGATTCCATTCTTTCTTCACCTATTGCCACATAACCTTATTTTCCTCCTCTAATATTTGAAATTAATAGGGTGCATGTAGCCACTCGGTCACACCACGTGAAAGACAAAGGAAAGGAAAATACTTATAACCCTTCTAGTTTTCCTTTACCTCTTGTTTGACTTCAACTCCCCCAATATAACCATCCTTGGGATGATATCCTCTACTTTCTTTCATCAGGGTTACCCATCGCTCAATGATAAAACCTTCACCAATCCCCATTGAATATGTCTTTATTTGAATTAATCCAGACCTCTGATTCTCATTTTTAGGCCCTCATTGAGGTCTTTAAATCCATCGATTTTGCACCCAATAAAACTTCACCTATCATTGCCCTCATGATGCAGCCTAGAATTGTTAGTTAACACCTAGTCGCATTGGCACATCACTCAGCCTAGGATGAGTGCTCACCTGAAGCGTGCAAAGGTACCGGGTCCCTCTTAATAGTTGTAGTAGCAGAATGGTGGTATGATAAAATAGTAAACATATATTTTAGGAACTATTCCATCCATTCACCATTTATATCCAACCAGAGCTATAAGTGTTAAAGGTAAATCATCATGAAAGTAATAACATGCACTTATAAAACACATCACACACTTTGTTCGGCCAATTTCCTTTATCTATTCATTGAACCAACAATACAACAGCTTCATACAATACTAGGCATGTGTGCATGGATCTGTTACAATTACCCAGTTGCATGTACTCATGTTTTTCCATTCCTCCAAACATATGGTTCCATCTATATCTCTATGTATGTCTCTATATTCTCTAAGTAATTCATTACATATATACATATATATATATATATATATATATATAGGGTGGGGAACTAACCCTTCACCACTTAAATCTACCAAAAATAGGTCACATGCTAATAACAACCACACTCCTTTTTACAATTATAGCCATACATGCAAGTATGCTATCTATAGATTGTTGATAGTTAACTGAAGTGATGGATCTATTACTAACTTATGCCCATGTAAGAGTGAGTTGACATGTCCTTCCAAAATCTCCATGAAGAGTGGCACGTAAATCTCGACATCACTTGGTGTACTCCGCACGCCAATTTCTAAGAATAGACCTGATCTCCCAAATCAACTAAGTCCTTGAGAGTCTTACTCTACACCTCCATGCAGACGCCTTCCTATACCTTCACGCTTTTGCTCCTATGCCATTCTTCTGCACGGACTCTATGTGTAAGTTCAACTAAGTGTTTTATCTTATCAACTTTACCCCGCACTAATCTCATTGTCGCCTTGACAATGGTGATGCTCAAAACTTATACATAGAATGGATATATAAAGAATAGTTGAATAAATAATTTTGAATAATAATCTTGAACAATAATTTTGAAGAAGATATACACAGCTAACAAAAAATTTTAGGCCTCAGGCCCCTCCATCTCATCCTGAAGCAACAACTCTAGATATTATTCTTTGATATCTACTTCTAGGTTCTCCCACACTGTTAGCGCTGCTCCTACTATTTCAAGCATGTCTCGTAATGATGGAATGAAGATCTTCCATGGAGAGTTTCCTTGCTCATTTTGTATTACAAGCATTACGCTTGACATGAGAGTTTACACCCCTTCTAATACATCCATCTTCTGAGCAATGAGCTTTCCTAGCTCCTCCAACCTCTCCTTACGTGGTGCCTATGCCACAACTAGTGCCTCACACTTTTTCTTTACCAGGACTAAGCATTCAGCGCGCCTAGGGAAGCATCCTTCATCACCTTGTGGACCTCATTTTCTTCCTCCAAGGTTTTCACCATGATCAGCGCATCTGGGGCTGTGCATATGGTTAGCGCATGATCAACCTTCTTCAGTTCGTCACGGGTGGCTTGCAGTAGACCTTCATAAGTAGAAATCTTCCTAGCTACTACATCCTACACCTTTTCTTTTCTTTTCCTCAAAGTCCTTAGGTTGTGAGGATATGCGCACTTTTCATCCTCCAACACTAATGTTATCATTGTTTTCACATAGTGCATCGTAGAAGGAAATTCTTTTGGTACCTAGGATTCTAGATTTGGGTGTACCTTTAGAACATCATCTCCAATTTCCTCTGCCATACTAACAAAAGTGTCATATTTTCTTTTGATTAAGTCCTTTTCCTAGACTAGGTGCACTATCTCCACATCCTTGGCTTTTAATCTCTCTGTCAGCACCTTGATGGTAGTAGATTTATCTATGTTTCTTCTTGCTACTTCGGAGGATACTTTCACTAGAGCATTGCTCACCTGCTCATCTGACATCATTGTTGGTTTGATTGTCATGTGGCATGTTTCAGGTGCCTTCTTCAACTACCTTGACGCACATGATTCTTCACCAACATCAAAGTCGGGCTCGTCCATGTGTGTGTGCATAGACCATGAGAGCTACTTCCTTGTGTGCAGAGTCACCTTGTCCTCATCCATGAGTGCCCATCCAAATAAATCCTTCTACTCGATGGTACTCTAGAACCGAGCGCGAATGATCAGCTTTGGGTCTTCTACATACCCCATGGCATGTGCCTTGGCGTCCTCCCCTATTCGACGGGATCAAGGTCCTCTTGGAATGGCTGCATCAAGGTTGGGAATACTAGATGTATCCCCACTATTGTCCCGCAGCCTCTCGATTGACCCCCTTCTTCTTCTTCCATCTTCTCCTCCTCATGTTGAGGCTCTTCTCTAGTTGGAGGTGAAGGAGGATTCTCCTTAGATTCCTCTGTTTCCTCACTCAGCCTAAGTTTTCTCCATTTCTTCTCCTCTGGCTCCTTCACCTATGGGGTTCCTCCTTGCACCCTTGTGTGCTTAAACACCTTCTTAAATCTTTGTGTGCCTTGCTTCTCCCCCTCAGAACTTATTCTCCTGGGTAGTTGTCATGCACTCCCCCTCCTAGCCAGATGGCTACTTCCTCCTTCACACCAGGCCGCCACTATCTTCGGGTTCTTCATCCTCTTCCTCATCATCTTGCTTGGGCGCAGAGGGCCTAGGTGCCAAAATGTTCTCCATAGTATGCTTTCCCTTCGGTGGCCCTGGAAGTGTGAATTTGTTCTCCACATACTTGTTATTCTCCATTTTAGGCTTTAGTTGGAGGTATATTAGCATGGCCCCGATATCTCGCAATGGCCACTATCTCTGGCTTAATGCTTAAGATTTTCGATATGTTATTCTCATTGTATGCATTCCTCCCTGGATATCCATAAGTATTTCTCATGGTTTGATACTCACAGTCCACCTTGTTTGCATTAAATACCAACCTTTGTGTGTTGGTGAACCGATGAACTACAACTTAGCAGTATTGTGCGGGAAATGCATATGGCAGTTTGCACCAGGGGCTCCACGACCCATCTACCATTGGGAAGTGCATAATACAGAAATGTTGGTAGACTACAAATTGTACATGTTTTCCCAAGACTGAGGAAAATCCTTGGGTATGTGCCATTCTTCCCCAAATGCCACATGGAGCCTATCATACCACATCTTAGCACGCTCCTTAACCTCCTCCGTCATTAACCCTTTGCAAAGATATTTGCTAAATCACTCAGCTGGAGACTTATGATTCATGGGGTATTCCCATATGTTCTCTTTTGGGCCATTTGGTACCCCAATCTCCATGAAGACTAAACTCAGTAAGATACAACCAAAACTTATCTTACTCCCTTCACACGCTTCCTCGACTATCTACTCTGCAATGAATCTGCAATGTTATAAGTGGTTCCCTCTAACATGCGCTTGGCCACATGCAACCACATAGAATTAACTTGTGACCAACATTCTTGGTCATTCAACTTTGTGGTTAGATGTGTTGTTGCCTGTACTACTGGAAAAATTTTCAACTTGTCAATGTCCATCCCGCGGTCCTTTCTGATAGCCTAGCACCTTCTGTGTCTCCAAAATGGCACTTTTTTCAGCTAAGTTGGTCTTAATGTCTTCGCCCATTGCCCGTAATCTAGTAACTATGGCAATGAGGATGGGTGTTAGTCTTACCCTCCATCCTGCAAAGTAGAAGAAGTCCTCATGGACTTGGCTCATCAGCCATCTATACAAGGGTGCATACTTTCCAAAGTATGGAAGCTCATAAAGCTAGTAGACACCATTTCCTGGAGAAACTTTTCCCTGGCATCATCATATATCAGCATGCCATCCTCAGTGTGCCTGTTCATTCGAGAGGTGAGCAGGTCATCTAACTTCTTCTGGTTTTCACTAGTTCGGTGATTATATTCACTTATCTTTCTTTGTCTTATGTGGGTATTGTATTCTTGGCCCACAATAACTTCTTTAAGTCTTTGCATTTCGAGAAATTGCTCTTGGGGCCATCTCCTCCTCTTCTTCCACCACCTTCTTCTTTTCTTTTATCGATGTTTCTTTCTTCTTTGGTGCCATTCTCTTTCAGGGTTTTGTTTTGTAGGTCAGTTACTATGTGTTTTACATAATTTGCTTCAAACCCTAACCTGGTTCTTCCGTGCCCTAATTTGTAATCACGAACTTTCACACCCTAACTCTGTTATATTACTCTGCTTCATCAAACCATTTTTCTAGGGGATCCAATCCCTTCTAATAAAAAAATCTCTTCTCTGCGCCTAGTTTGCTTGCTTCATACCTTGAATTAGTTATCTTTATGCTCTTCGTGTATTGGCTCTCTATTGAATTCTCATAGTTGTAAGGGTAAAATTAAATCGCATCCTATCCTTATATACATTTCTACTTTTTAATGCATTAATTACTCCACCTACCAAGTTCTCCTCATTTATGACCCATTTTTATCATTTCCGCGTGGTATATTTTCATACCAAAGCTATAACCTTCTAGTGCACCTCTTTACCCTTTGTCATTGAATTCTCTTTAGCGTGCACCTTCACACCTAGGTACCTCATTACTGCATGATCTCTTGGTAATTACCATGGCCGCCGCTTACCTCGTGTTATACTTTCCCTTATCCATATTCATCCTTTCTTATCTTGAGAAGAAATATTTTGTCAGTTACCCTTAGCAACCTTCTTTCAACACCCACAACATGACATCTTCACAGCATATCCCTGAGAGTCACCAACAATCCACCCCATATGAAAAGGATGTGCCATCCTCTGTGCATCAACATGCTTCATATTATAGTTAGTTTCATGCATGCAAGTGCACTTATTACACAAACAAGAGCTAAAATTGACAAAGCATAGCGATGATGAAATAAATACATTAAGGAAATGCATAAAGGGAAACCTAATGTATCTAGCAATACTGCCTTATTACAAACACCAAGAAGACTTATTTATAGTAGGGCTTCAACCTACTCCTATTAAAGTAACTGAGAAAACGTGTGCCATCAATTATTTCCAACTAGCAAGTACCTAACTCAAGTATATGAGTGATAACATATGGCCCCAACCAATGCACCTTGAGCTTTCCTAGATGGCGCAAAAACTTGGAGTCATATAGAAGTACCATTTGTCCCACCACAAGTTTCTTATCCCTGATGTGCCGATCATGCCATGCCTTTTGTTGCGCTTTCTCCTATTTCTGAATCCAGTGTGTGATGGTGCAACACTCATCTAGCTGAACCATCTTCACAATCCATTCTTCTAAGGCTTTCTCATCAGCTAGACCTCCAACGCATGTAATGCACAAAGAAGGTAACATAAATTCTAGAGGCAGAACAACTTCTGCCAAACACCAATTGAAAAGGTGTGGCTTTGTTCAATCTTTTGTATGTTGTTCTATAAGCCCAAAGAATAGCAGATACTTTATCATCCCAATCTTTCCTCCTAACATCACAAATCTTGGTCAATGTGTGGCTCAAGATCTTGTTAAAAGCCTCAGCAGTCCCATTTTCCTGAGGGTGATAGGGTGTAGTTTTATGGTGGGCAACCATAAACTTGTCTAAAATAATTTGTATTGTCTCATTTAAAAAATGTGTGCCCCTATCACTTGTTAAACTTAAAGGACAACCATACCTTGTAAGGAAATTCTCCCATAAGAAGTGTTCTATTGTTGCCACTTTATGCAGTCCTTTGTAGTGCTTTTCTACCCATCGAGTAAGATAATCTAGACAAGTGATGATATAGCGTGATCCGGTCTTACGCGTGGCTGGGAAGATAGGTCTCGACAAAGTCAATTGCCCATTTCTCAAAGGGTTCTGCACTTGTTATTTGTCATAGGGGCATCTCATCCCATTGTCTTGGTTGACCGAGACGTTGACAATGGTCACATGTCTTAAAATACTCTTTACAATCCTTATATAATGTTTCCCACCACAACCCAGCAAGTAGTAGATCTTGTGAATTGTTACATCACCCGCATAATGGCCACCTTTAATACCACCATGCACTTCTTCCATTATTTCCTTTCGTTCATGATCCAAGACACAACGGCATAACACCTCATCTCTTCCTAGCTTGTACAAATCACCACTAATTAACATGAATGGTGCCGCGCAAATAGCAAGTTTCTTCTTCTCTAAATCTTTCATGCCTTCGGGCACCATACCAGTTCTCAGAAAGATAGCAATTTCCTCTAATTCTGATGGTGTGCATTATAACCTATACATTTGTGCATCAGGCATGGTCTCTTCTATTGTTTGTGCCTCTTCCCTTAATTGAATTCTAGACAAGTGATTTGGTCCAAAATTGCTTTTTCCTAGCTTTACCACAATTGTAAAGTCAAACTCTTGAAATAAGAGTACCCACCAAAGCATATTTGCCCCTGTAAAATGGGATTTTTCACCAAATACTTTAATGTCATGTGATCTATATAAAACAAAAATGGTGTAGCCAACAAATAATGACAAAATTTGTGCAAGGCATAGATCACGGAAAAGGCCTTGCACTCTATAGTAGTATAATTTTGTTCTGTAGGGGTCAACTTCCTACTAGCGAAGAAAATGGGATGATCAATGATAAATTCACCTGGTTGAGCTAATACAACACCAATAGTTGTGCCAAAAGTGTCCACATGAACATGAAAAGGTTTATCCCATGAAGGAAAATGCAAGATAGGTGCGGTAGTAATTTTTGCTTCAATATCTCAAATGTGCGCTATTGTGACTCCCCCAATAGAATGTACCTTTTCCTTGGAGCAACTCTTCCAAGGGTGTGACAACTTTTGCATACCCTTTTATAAACTTCCGATAATACCCTGTATGACCCAAAAATCCACACACCTCATGCTGACTGGCTGGTGCTTTCAAGCCAATGATGACTACAACTTTAGTTGGATCAACCAACAACCCTTCCTTATAGATGATATGTCCTAAAAGTGTGCCAAAGGGAGTAGCAAAGATGCACTTCTTGATATTTAATGAGATACTCAAATTTTGACATCTTTCAACATTAAGTGCAGATTGTCACAATCATTCTTAATCAGCCCATAAACGGTCCAATCATCAAGAAATACCTATAAAAAGTTATGAATAAAATCCTTGAAGGCTTGTACCACTATCCTTGAAAATACAAAGCAGGTGCATTCTTCAATCCAAAGGGCATCACAGTATAAGCAAAGCTTCCCCATTCAATAGTGAAGGTGGTCTTCTCTAGATCTCCCGGGGCAATCCTAACCTGATGATACCCTGAAAACACATCTCAAATGAATATATTTCGTGCCCATCCACCCCTTCTAATATTTCCTCCGTGAATGGCGTAAGAAAGGGATCTGTAACACATGTTGCATTCAAATCCCTATAATCAACACAACTTCAAATTCTACCATCCTTTTTGATGCTTATGACCATGGGACTGACCCATTCTGATTCATCCAGTGGTCAAATGATCCCGATTTCAGCATCTTATCAATCTCCTCCTTTAATTTCTCATGCAAATTGGGATTCATCGATATGGTTGCTTCTTAACAGGCATGCACCTTCATTGAGCTTTATCTTCAAGTCTCCGAGTGATATATGCACACCTTTAAGTTCATGGTATCCTCTTGGGAATAAGTCCTCATAATCATAAAGTAACTCTATGATCTTTGCTACCTTTGATTTTAACCAGTAATCCCCAATTATCACCTCCTTAGGTTCAACTTTTCTACCTATATTGACCTTTGTTGTCTTCATAGGTTTGTGATATGTGCGTGTATCTACATCCACACTGGATAACACTTCACGTGTTCCATGTGAATGATCCATGTCCAAGTGCTCAACTTCCTCCTCATCAATTATTTATACCATCTTCCCCTCATATTTTTCAAAGGAAGCACGCTCAAGTAATATGATATCATCTTCTTCTTCCACAAAGTGCGCCCCTATCTCTGTCTCACCAAATAATTCCTAAAAAAATTCTTCCAGTTTCCCTCTGTCTCCCATAGTTAAGTGCTGGATAAAGCTTAAAGTTGTGTTCACTTTGGTGGTGTAGATGAAAATAAGTCAAATGTTTGGATCATCCTCGTAGTCAAAGTCTTCTAGTTGCCGGTGTCACGATGTAATTCACCATAGACATACCAAGCACGTGCACAACCTTTTAGAGTAGAATAAAACTGATGTACCCAAAGTGCAACCATCTCACCCAAATTATATGACAACATAGTGCATCGTTTAAGTTTGTTATCCCAATTTGTTTCTATGGCCTGTAAGAACCCAGCCAAATCTTCAGATCTAGTATAGCGGGTATTGCGTGACCTATACATTGAACAGAGTGAAAACCCATCTTACTAGTAACCACGTGCTTAACTTTGCACCCCACCAGTTCATAAGTTCCATGAGCCCAATTATCGCAAGCAATACTAGTAGTATCGCTAATTGACTGAGAATATTCCCAAAGAAGGATTCCTTCCTTAGATGGATCATTGACCTCTGGGTCCCGAATAGTGCATACATAGATTCTGTTCAAGTCCTCTTCACTTAAAGGTTCCACATATGGCACGAATTTCCCATTTTTCAATGGTATTATGACTCTTTCCTCCTTTTTCTCAAAGATGATATACCCTTTGTTAAACCTCAAATCAGCATTGTTCACATAACACCAAGGTCACCCAAGAAAAGCTGGAAACTATCTCGCTTCATGAAGTGCTATCACTTCAAACTCTCCCGTGAACCTAGCCCTTTGTATAGTGATAGATGCATCCTTCAAAACTCCTATGGGAGTAGATTTTTTTCTATTTTCCATGAACAATAAATTAGATGATTGCTACAATGGGAGTCTCCCCATTTTTTCCCATGCATCCAATGTAAGTACATTTACTTCTGCACCTGTGTCAATCAGAATATTGCTCAGCAACCACCCATCCATAAAAACATTCAAAGTGATCTCCTTGTCATAGTCAATGCTATCGGGAGGAGGATTCACATGAAGCATTTGTCTCCTAGTCTCATTTTTTACATGCAGAGTATTCTCTTTCAACCAATTTCCTAATAAAGGAATAATATTCTCCTAGCGCAACTTTCTACATACCTCTCGATGTCGTCAATATTTTGTGGGGCTTGTTCTATATCCTTGTGCTCCAATTTACGAGACTACTTTTTAAACCTTGTATCTCACCTTGAAGGCTCCTAAGGACCTCCATTATGTCCTCGATAGAATTATTTCGATGAGCCGGATCTAGATATCTAGCATGCAAAACTTCCTCCCTAGTGATTGTCGACTTCATTTGCCAGAACACCTCTCTTGTGCATGCCACCTCAGCTCCCGTGGTTATCTTGATATTCGCCTTACGTTCTGTGTTAACTTTGGAATCCACTAATTCTCTATCATGCATTGGATTCTAACCATCCCGCACCCTTATTTTCTTCCTTTTTTTTTCTTACTGAGATGCTCATACAAGTCTGGGCACTCTTCATAACTATGCCCCTTTCCACAAAATGAACAGGAAATATTCTACGGGCATTCGTGCCTATAATGGTCAGGTGAGCCACATGTATAGAAAGTTCCTCAAGGGAATTCACTCCTTCCTCCACCTTGGCCTCGTCCTCCATATCCACCTCTATATCCTCGTCCCCTTTCACGAGCCCCTTCCAACCTTCACTTATTCCTATCATAGCGGGTTTTATTATAATCCCTATCCTGATGCTCATTCTTCCCTTTAGAATTATCATCCACACTCACCTATCTAACCCCAATATTAATGGCATCATGGATCTGACCAATCAATCTACATTCCTTAGTATCATGGGTCATGGACCTAAAAATTTTACAAAAGGAGGATACATTCTTCCTGATCATGCATTGTAGGAGCGGGCAGTGACTAGCATCATGGTTCAAATGGAAAATATCATAGTCTAATAACAACAAACGTATAGTTCTATGAGGGAAACTATCCTTAGTGTGCCCTTCCACTTCACAATCTATACACCAGATCCCTGAGCACGTTTCATGAGTTGAGTTTGCCGATAATTTCTCTAACTATTTTACCATAGCCATATCTCGAGCTTCCAAAAATGGAATAACTCCAGACTCAATACTCCCAAACCTTCAAAGACATAAAGCAGCTTACAATGCTTTGCATGGATTAGTATAAGTCTTATGTGACAAAGTGCTCTTCAAAATGGGGTAATAAGTCCCTCAAAAACCATTGTGCATGTTGACTTGCATGAATGCCATAAGAGAGTTTGGATAGAAGTGTTTTAAATCACTCATCATACTCATGTACACTTTCAGTAGTGCCTTGCTTTATATCCTTGAGTGCACTTATACTCTTCTGCTCAAACTCTGGGATGTGGAACTCTTTTAAGAAAGCATCTTTCAATGCTGAATAGTCAATATAATTTTGATTGGGGTCAAACTTCCTATACCAGATGTGCGCGCGCACCTGTAATGTAGTAGAAAATTGACTTGCCTTGCGTTCATGGGCCGTAATACCTTTTGTGTGCCAAAATATTTAACACATATGAACATGTTTGGCATCATCCTCAATACCTCTATATTTTGGGAGATGAAGGGACATCTCCATATAAATGTTCTGGGGTTGCTGCGGGCCTTGACCACCCAACCCATAACCTCTTTGGTTTCCTCTTCCTCCAATACCACCCGAACCACCGAAGTATAACTACCCATACTACTCGATCCTCCTCCGAATTTAGAATAGGGCCCATGGGTGCACTCCCTGTGCCCCAACAAAGTGGTACTATCTTGGACCCCTACGATGCAGGAAGTGGTCCCACTCCAGAGATGATGCCCACACTTGGCGCGCTCATATTCTGTGTAGATGATGAGCCTTATAACATAGCCCCAAAGAATAAAAAGTTGTCTATGCTGCCATTGGTGTACTTGTTGTCTGACCTATTTCTGTGCTTTTACTTCTTGAATTAAAACTACTTTTACCTACTATACTAGATACTGGAAAACCAAGTGCAAGGGCTAGGTCAACAGGTTGGCTTAGATGCACACCTATGGCCCAGGTCATATCTACTGGTGCGCTTCCATGTGAGGCCGAAGAGGGTTCTCTATCATGCTTCCCTAGATGGGGGAGTTCTTGATGCTCTTTCTCTTCTTCCTCCCCATGAGCCTCAAATCCTTCACGAGCCATCTCTCTCCACAACACCATCCATTCTGTAATTTCTTTCCTCTTGCATAATTCCCTCTCACATGCCTCATCATACTTCAGCCGCCTTTCTTCCCTCTGCCATGCTACTGCTAGGTCTACCATCTTTCACCAATCTTGTTCCTTCATGCATGGATATTCTTTAGCTTTCCATGGGTTTAGCTTCCAAGTTCAATGTTACCATTAGTATTTTGATTTCCAGTGGAATACCTTGCAAATATGTCCCTCTAGGATACCGTAGAAATTGGAACTCTACTACCTCTAGGAAAGAATAAGTCGAAATTGAATACTCCAAGATATAGCTATTTAGGACACCGCAAAACTAGGTATCTACCGCATGAGTCCAACTTAGGTCAGCATCATATAGTGTTTGAAATTCCTCCTGTGTCCAAACAAGCGTGTGATACCTCCAATTCCACTTAGATGCATACGCAATCAACCATTCGTATAATTCTCTTTGGAAAAATAGCAAAGAATATTTTTATAAACTGTCATATAGATTCTGCTCTACCCAAGTACGTGCGCTAAATCTGGATCCAGTGTCAAACCTCCGTGTATATTCTTCCTCTAGATCATGAATCCATTCTTCAATGCTTGCCAAGGTTAGCCAATATGTCTTCATTGCGAACCATTCAAAACAACTAAAAAAGAGGTCCTTAAATGGAACCAATGATGTAGCCTAGAATTGTTAGTTAACACCTAGTCGCGCTAGCACATCACTCAGCCTAGGATGAGCACTCACCCGAAGTACGCAAAGGTACCGGGTCCCTCTTAATAGTTGCAGTAGTAGAATGGTGGTATGATAAAATAGTAAACATATATTTTAGGAACTAATCCATCCATTCACCATTTATATCCAACCAAATCTATAAGCACTAAAGGTAAATCATCATGAAAGTAATAACATGCATTGATAAAACACATCACACACTTTTTTGGCCAATTTCCTTTATCTATTCATTGAACCAACAATATAGTAGCTTCATACAATACCAGGCATGTGTGCATGGATCTGTTACAATTACCCAGTCCACATGTACTCGTGTTTTTCCATTCCTCCAAACATATGGTTCCATCTGTATCTCTATGTATGTCTCTATATTCTCTAAGTAATTCATTACATATATATATAGGGTGGGGAACTAACCCTTCACCACTTAACTCTACCAGAAATAGGTCACATGCTAATAACAACCACACGCCTTTTTACAATTATAGCCATACATGCAAGTATGCTATCTATAGATTTCGATAGTTAATCAAGTGATGGATCTATTCTTAACTTATGCCCACGTAAGAGTGAGTCTACATATCCTTCCAAAATCTCCACAAAGAGTAGCACAAAAATATCGGCATCACTTTGTGTACTCCACACACCAATCTCTAAGAATAGACCTGATCTCGAAAATCGGCTAAGTCCTTGAGAGTCTTACTCTACACCTCTCGTGCGTGACACCTTCGTATAACTTCACACTTTTTCTCCCCGTGCCATTCTTTCATGGACTCTATGTGTAAGTTCAACTAAGTGTTTTCGCTAATCAACACCTCATTTCTCCTCATCAAATTCATTCTATTAACTTATCCAAATACAAGATATTCCCTTCACATCCTGATGATCCAGATCCCACTCTTTTAATCTTTTCCTACATCAATGATATACGTGTTGAACACATCATGATTGATGAGGATGCTATCATCAAAATCATCTCCTCTCATGCCTAAGAACAAATGGGAATACCCACTAACTACATGTCCAACAAACCTGTCATGATTTGATCCATTAATGATGCCATGACCACTGCCCTCGACACCATTGTCCTCCACATTTGCATGGGTCCCCAAACCATTCCCAAACTCTTCTATGTTCTTGAAGGAGAGTTTTAGTATAACATGTTTCTAGGTCATCCTTGGATTCGTGCCATGGCTTGTGTAACTTTTACCCTTCACCGTTGCCTCAAATTCGAATATAAAGGGGAAACCTACACTCTTCAAGAAGATCCTCTCCCATTCAAAACTTGCAATGTGTTTTACCATATAAATGATGTCTTAATCCTAATTAAGGAACCTACCACATTGACCACATCTACCACTTCTTCCACTTAAGCTTCCTCATCTAGACCACCTACCAAAACTTCTATTTTATCTTCTATTAATTCCCATCTTATCAAGCTTTAGATATCTCATCCATACCGGCTACCCAAGTACCAACCACATCCCCTTGGTAGGCATTTTTCAACACCTTTCACTTGGAGAATACCACCTCCTTACCTTTGACGTATTCTTTATGCCTCAAGAGTATGGAAAACTACACCAACACCCACATTATGATCATCATATAGGAGAGGTCATACGTTAGACCATCCCCACCTTCATACCAATCTGCCTATGGGGGTCTTAACACTTCCTCTTATTCTATTGTGATTCCTTTCCAAACTAGACCATTTTCATCTGACTTCTCCTATCTCACTAAATGTAGCTCACCTTTACTTTTATTTACCATTGCACTGGAAAGGCTTTGGATTTGGGCATTACAAACACTTTTTCCATGTCATTATAACACCCACTACTAGGAAACATAAAGACTATCACAGTCTTAGATTTATTGACTAACCTCCTCCTAAGAAGGCCTGAATCACTCTTGTAGAGGATGAAAAGCCTTCCCCACCTTCCTCACCTATCATGCCACCTTCTCCCATGGAGTCCATGGATCCTAAATCCATTCCACCTAAAAAAATTCATGAACACCATTTCCTTGGGATCTCTCGACCTATCAACGTGACAATGAGGCTCCCTCATTCCTTCCTTTTCTTTATCTTGACATGATCGATGATGACACGCCTTCTATAAATGTTGTTTAATGTCAAGATGATGATTCTATTCTAACCTATTTAGGTGTGGAGGATTATTATATTCAAATGTTGTTACCTTCTGACACAAAAACCATGTTGAATGAATCTACCATAGAAATCAAAATTCACACTCACAAAGACCCACGAATTCCTAAGATAGGCCAATCTCTAGAATTTTCCGAACAAGAATATTTCACCTCTTTTCTTTGTGATCATAGCAAATAATTTTCTTGGTCCTATAGCGATATGTCGTATCGACCCTAATATTGTGCTTCAAAATATCATAACTATCCCGATGCTAAACCAAAGTGAAACAAAAGCTGTGTAAAATGCATCCTCACATTTCTCTTCTTGTGAAAGAAGAACTTCAGTGCCTTCTCTCTATTTCCTTCATCCTACCCATTAACTATCCACAATGGATCTCTAACATTGTTCTGTCATGAAAGTAACTAGGGGACTTTTTTCGTACTAACTTTTTTGACCTTAACCTTACCTATCCAAAAGATGAATTTCCTCTACCAAGTATTGACCAATTAGTTGATCTTACAGCCGGCCATGAGATGTTATCTCTTATGGATGGGTTTTTGGGTTATAATCAGATATTAGTCACTCCGAAAGATTAAAAAAATTCCTTTATAACCCCTTCAGGGACCTTCTCTATCGCATCATGCCCTTCGGCTTGAAAAATGTTGGTGCTACCTATTAACGCATTATGAATTACATCTTCCATGACATTTTGGAAGACTATGTTGACGACCTTCTTGGTAATTACAAGCATCACACCAAACACCTAGTTGTTCTTAAAATTATCTTTAACCACCTTATCTAATATTTTTTCTCCTTCAACCAAAGAAGTGAATTTTTGCAGTTCTCTTGGGTAAGCTCCTTGGTTTCATCATCTCTTTGCAAGGTATCAAAGTTGATCCCACTAATATCAAGGAAATTATTGACATGACATAACCTACTAACCTCGGTAGCTTTGTAGCTTGCAAGGAAAATTAAAATCCATATGATGCTTCATATCTCAAATTTCAAACCATTTCATCACCTCCTTAAAAAGGACATTTATTTCCATTGGAATGATGAGTTTTGTAAAGTAATTTATGTGTTGAAGAACTACCTTCTTAAACCACCTGTGCTCATCCCTCCTAAAGATAATAAACCTTTTTACCTTTACATTTTCTAATGACCATTCCTTGGGTGCCATGCTCGCTCATAATGATGAGTAGCATAGGGAAAAATTGGTTTATTACATAAGACATACTTGTATAGACTACGAAACTTGGTACACTCATTGTGAAAATTTCTTTTTATTCCTATTCTTTGTGGCTACCAAAATTAACCACTATCTTCTTAATCACAAAATTTTTGTCGTTACCAACACCGATCCTCTTCATTTCATGTATGCCAAACCTTACCAACATCAACACACTATGCATATGCTCATAATTCTTGTAAAATTGTAGCTGGAGTTTATTCATAAAAAAATATATAAAGGGAAAACCATTGCAGATAAACTTGAAGATGCTCCTCTTCCTGGAAATCAATCGTTAAATTTTGATTTTCCCGACGAATCTATCACCACCCTCTCCCTTGATGATATCATTTATCAAATGACATTATTCTTTGACAGATCCAAATGTCACCATGGGGGAGGTATGGGGGTCATCTTCATTCCTCTTGATGGTGAGCCCATGCCACTATCCTTTAAACTAGACTTCAATTACACCAATAACATAGTTGAGTATGAAGCACTTGTGTTAGGTCTTCAAACTACCATTTCCCTAGATGTTAAATCCATTAACATCTTTGGTGACTCTCAACTGGTTGTGAACCAAATCAATGGTTCATACCAGTGTCATAATGATGATATTAAAAGTATAGACATCATGTCCACCTACTTTTGACCATGTTTGATCACTACCTCATTCAATTCACTCTGTGATCCACTAAAAATTCATAGATATCATGGTGTTTCTTGCCTCTCAAATACCTTCCTCACCATTAAAATAAAAAACCTTTGTCATAATATAATTATTGCATTCACCTTCTTATATTATTGCTAACATTGATTTTGTGGGTAACATCAATACTAACATGCGTGACATTCTATATAAGAAATTCATTGACTACCTATCCCTTTCCATCCTGCTTCCACATCTCACTCGCAATGGATGAAGAGCCTTCCTTAAAAGTTTATCTCAGTACATCATCATGGGGGGTCTTCTCTAAAAACATATCTTTGACATTATCCTCTTGCGGTGCCTTACCAGTTCAGAAATCTCGTACACCATAAAGAGATTCATGATGGAATTTTTGGATCAAATTTTAGTGGCCTCATTATTACCAAGCACATCCTTCGATTGGGCTACTACTAGACAACCCTAAATCATGACTATCATGACTATGTCAAATTTTGTGTGAAGTTTCAGCATCACGCTAATATTCATCATTCCTTCCAAGTCATCGAGAATTTTGGGCGTTTTAACAACGGGGTTTGGACCTCATTAGGGAGGTTAACCCTCATTCCTCGCAACATCATCACTAGATCATCACAATGACTATATACTACACTAAATGGTATGAATCCATCCCTCTCATTTATACCAATTCTAATAAAATATGCTAATTTATCAACCGCCATATCATTTTTCTCTTTGGTGTTCCTCATCGCCTCATCAATGAAAATGGAAAACAATTCAAAAACAAAACCCTACACAAACTATGTGACAACTTTGGTATTCAAATCAGTTTCTCTTCACCATATTACCCACAAGCCAATGGTCAATCCAAATCTACTAACAAAACCCTCAAAAAAATTCTCATGAAAGTGGTTGATGAAACTGGTAAGGATTCACACACACACATTCCTTTTACCTTATGGGATTATTGCACTAGCATTCACACTTCAATTTTTGCCACACCCTTCTCTTTGGTCTATGGTACCAAAGTCGTCTTACCTCTCGAAGTAAAAATTCCATATCTTTGTATATCTCTTAAATAATTCCTCTCTGATGATTAATTTCTCCAAGAGTGTTTGGCCCAACTTGATCTACAGGAAGAATGTCATTTAAATGCTCTAGACCACCTTCAAATTTACCAAAAATGCATTAATCATTCTTACGTAAAACACGTTCATGAGTGAAAATTCCATATTGATGACCTCAACTTGAAGGAAAATAAACATGTAACAAAAACGAAGAAAAGTAAACAAGGCATGTTTTCTCCTAATTAACTTGGAACTCATATCATCACCCATACCTATGGATCGGTAACATATTGTTTATCTTCACTCGAGGGTAAACCCAAACCTGAGCCCCTTAATTCCTTGCATCATAGACCATTCTATTGTTGAATAAAGTTCTACATCACTTTATGTATCACATAAGCTCTTCCCTTAAACAAACCTTTACCTTCACCTACCTCTTTTAAGGACCAACGACTCAAAAAAAAATTGTGTGATTATCCATCACCATTCAACCTTATCTTGAATATGAGTACCATGGCTCTACTCATGGAATGATTCTCATGGATATTTTTCATCCTTCTTAGGATGGAATCCCGTGTTTATTCGTCACTTCAAATCCATATTTCATAGCTAAATTTTTTTCATGCTATGGTTTTTCCTTCATAAAAGAGGCCTATACTCCTTTATAGTCTTGTCCATGACTGCAAGTCCAAAATAATACAATTTTTTTTTCTTAATAGCAAAATAATCCACTCCTTGAGTCAAACTTCTCTCAAATATATGATTCCCTCATATGAACATCTATGCATCTCTCTTATTGGTATAAGTAGACTTCTCCCTCAAAGGAAAACTATAGAAAGCTAGCCTCATGTTATACTTAGTCTATCAAAAATATGACTTCTCTATAAAATCTATATATATATATATATATATATATATATATATATAGATTTTACAGAGAAGTCATATTTTTGATAGAATAAGTATATATATATTGGAGCTTCCTTCATCGATCACCTTTGTGAAGACCTCAAGGAAACCCTACTATTTATCCTAACATAGACTTCCCACATCGATCAGTCTATGAAAACAAATAGATAAAAATTGAAATAAAAATCAAGAAAAATATAAACTTTTGGTCATGGACTTACCTATTCTAGTTTTGGGTATCTTGCAAAAGGGGCATGTTGTCCCACAACAAGGTTACACTAAACAAACCACTCCACCTTACCCTCTTTTATTCTCTCCTATCTACTCAAGGGATGTGGTGCTCATGCGACACTTTATGATCATACAACTTCTTTCACCCATAGACCTATCAATCATGCAATGTCTCAAGGGGTTTATGTTCATAATCCTATCTTTGGTATGATTATTATTTTACTTACCAACTATGGAGCATTTTTATTCTTTTCAGTTCCCCTCTAACTACTTATCGATTCTTCACTAGGATGAGACCTTCGACATCTGATATCTTGGAATTCTTCTTGCTCCCTACACCTAAATCAATAATTTAACACCATCACACCTTTGGACATTAAATCAAATCTCATCATACATCTACCTTACCCTCATCAACCTCACAACAATCTACTTTACCCAATATACCTTACCATAATCTACCTTACCCACTTAACCTTACCCAATCTACCTTAGGAAATTTACCTTGCCAAAATCTACCTTACCCAACCTACCTTACTCTTATCTACCTCACCATGATCTACCTTACCCCATCCTACCCAAATTACCTCAAAACCATCTTATTCTTCCCTATCCTATGGGAGAACTACATCGGCCCGACACCCATTTTTGCAAGGGCTATGTAAGTAGAAATTCAAATACATGGGGTCTTAGGAGGTTATCTCAAACACCATTTTCTACCATATTTAATCCTTTTAATATTTGTTTCCTTGTTACTTAATCTTTCTCATGTTCCATAATATTAATAAAATGGAAATAAAAACCAAATAAACCATACAATCAACCATGCCTATACATATAATTTCCATAACATCAATAACTTGGAAATTAAACCAAACCCATGCCTATACATCTAGTTTCCATAACATCAATAACTTGGAAATTAAACCAAACCCATGCCTATACATCTAGTTTCCATAACATCAATAACTTGGAAATTAAACCAAACCATGCATATCATCTAGTTTCCATAACATCAATAACTTGGAAATTAAACCAAACCATGCCTATACATCTAATTTCCATAATAACAATACATTGGAAATTAAACCAAACCATAACATCAACCATGCCTACATCTAATTTCCATAATAACAATACATTGGAAATTAAACCGAACCATCACATCAACCATGCCTACAACTAGTTTCCATACTAACCATGCAATGGAAAGTAAACAAAAAAAAAATAGATATACACGCCATCATATATCTGGAAAGTATGTATGTCAATACATCGAAATTACAGATATAAATAAGTATATCAAAAAATATCATGTACATCTCTCTTGTTTGGCATGCAAGCTGGTATAAATAAGTCAAAATAAAAAAATGACAATCTCCATAATCTCCTCATCCTTAAGAGGTCTCAACACCCCTACCACTCTCTCTTATCACCTCACTTGGCCTCTGTATCCATGCACTAGTCACCTCCCACTAGCCTTATCCATGAGACTAGTGGCTCTCTTAACTACTTCCACTATAGGTTTGTGAACTGGACCTCTCACTTTGGTTTCTTGTTGCACTCTATAAGTATCATAGATGAAAAAGGGGATACCACTCTTTGTAATAGGATCCTCATAATATTTGGCCTCCACCACAACCTCTTTATATCAGTCCATTGATATCACCTATGGTGATGGCATCATTATCTATATTTTTCTCATAGGCTATGGACAATGTTCTTGTGGTAGTGGTCCCTATACCTATACCTATGGTAATAGACCATGTCCTTATATTTGTATCCCATCGTGTGCCCTCGGAGGTATAATAGGAGAAGCCACGTGTCCCTCGATGCTATCCTCTACCTATGTTACTACTAACAGTGCCTATAAAGTGGTCACATGTACATGTAAAGAAGTAACTTGGGCCTACGATGCCACAACCTATCCCCGTTCTGTCCTATTCCTATGCCACCACTAATTATGCCTATAAGGTGACCACATGTGCCTGTAATGTAATGACTGGGCCTGTAATTCCATAAAATGCCTTTGTAACATATCCCTCTCAATGATCATAGTAGCTAAATTAGGTTTGAGTTGGCCTAGTTGTTATTTCATGTAACTATGCCATCCACCACTACTTGTACTCTATTGTACACCCCGCATAATCTATTGTATCAAATGCAACATGATCATCTACTTCTACTAGTGGTTTTGGCTATGGGAGAGGTAATTTCCTCTCCACATCATATATGTGGTATTATGAGAAAGGATGGGGAACACCCTGCTTTCTACAAACCAAACTACTTCCTAAGTCAATCCATGGGTATAAGCATGTGCTCCTCAACTCTCTACCCTTGGATCAGCCTCGGTAGTTGTAAACCCTCCAAATCCTCCTCCATGCTGGTAAACTCTGGATATGTAAGGTAGGGTCTCTATAGAATATCTACCGGTGATAGGTTGTCTAGTACCCATCGATAGTAAGAAATATCTCATGACACCCAATCCACCCTCTACTTCTCTCCCACCCACAATGACTTCCTATAGCATGCCTTATATATACCCACCTCCCACCCATATCATGGTAGCCCAAGAAGATAGAGGCAAACAGTGTGCTTGTATGCCTAACAGTGTAATAAATAGGTGCAACATAGACCATATCGGTGCATCCTCTTGTAGGCCCACAACTCCCTATACATCTACACCAAATAATTTGGCACCCATGCAAAACACACCATTTCAAACACCATATCCTCCAAAACACCCATCAAGGCCCATGAAATATCCCACCCTATGAGTCAGGTAGATCAAAAATACCAACCCCAATCATCATCGATAATGCTAGTCGAGTCTCTAGATGTGCTACATACATCACCCCATAGCATATACTCATACTGTGATAAGTCAACTCTATACATCACTCTACACATCCTCTAATGTGATGGCCATCTCTCCTATCGGAGGTGGAAAATGTTAGTAGCCGATCTTATCTATCAATAAGGGAAACCATCAAGCTATGGTTTCTAGAAATCCTCTTATACCTCCTAATTGCGTCAAGCCCACTTTGGTTGGATGTACTCCCACTCCTCCTTCGAATGGTAGGTTACATCTATACTAACAAGGGAAATAGTTAGTACCTCATCATCAACTCGCTTCCTAGCCTACATCATTAAAATGCAAACATGTTAATCATTTTCCTATTCCACTATTTTCCCCCTCTTTCTGATCTTACCTATTTTCTCACACACTTGTTCACCTATTGACCTAGTTCACCTATATTGCTAAACCACCCCTACCCTTCACCCACTCATCCTATCTATCATATTTTCCCTAACCTTGCTTTAGGAATTATATTACCCACTATACCCCACTTACAATTCCCTTTGACAACTTAAAACTTAACATTTTCTTACCTATTGTCATTTCATAGAGAAATCAACACCGATTACCTAACCGATACCATTCCAATTTAACTCACAATGTTGGTCAACCCATTGATGTAGGTCGATACGACCAATGTTGCTTACTAGTTTAGCCCCAAGCTGAACCCCTAATGCCTCGTATTAATAAAAAATTAATCAAAACACAAAATTTACCCACCCAAAACCCTTAGAATCGATCCTACATTCATTTCCCTACTAATTAACCTATTTTAACCCTCTCATGCTCCAATTTCATTTAAAATTTCCAAAACCAAATAATTTTCATTTCTACATAATTTAATTAAAAAAATCCATATATAAAGTTACGATCCTACCTCTTCTTGTTGGTGCCTCCATGTTGGGATCTCTGGGGCCTGAATTGGGATATCTTCTACTCCTTGCCTTGCCCCTTCCATCTCACCAAGCTCCACACTCACCCAACCAATCAACTAACTACAAAGTGGGGTCACAAAATCCACTCCTCTAACCACTAATCTCACACTAACTCAGTCTCTTGGTACTATTTTTCACTTCCCTCACCAATATTCCCTCTCAACTAGTCATTTTCCAACTCATAACATGCACAAATGAGCCTGTTATGGGTAGATTTTTTTGTTTTTAACTCACCTTTTTAGTGATCAAAGTTGGTTACATCGTGCCCTAGCCATCTAGCATAGATTACCCCTATTAGCATCAGGTCATCCTTATTATCACCTAATATGCCTCTTTTTCCCAACTTTTTATCCCGCTTGCCTTTTTGGAGATGACCAGCCCTATTAGCCTCCTTACATGCTCCCCTACCAGCCCAACCATCTTACCAACTCCCTACGGATACTCTAGGGCAAGTTTTCCTCCACCTAGACCTTACCCATGACTATACCAAAAACAAATTCCACCCCTCCCTCACCTATATGACAATCAAACTCACTTACTCACTTTACCATGTGATAATGATACCTATTTTGTTTACCCTAAAAACTTTACCTTGCCTTATTTCATTACATTTATCTTGACCGAAAAAAACCCTTTGGTGTTTTAGAACACACCTATACCCATTCCAACACTTAGCCTTGTTGTCTTTCAAGGATCGCATCTTATACCTTTGATACCTAGACTACATCACCCTTGTTCGGATAAAATATCAACCTTTGATGAGTTAGAGTTTGTGTGCTCTTTAACCTTTTTCCTTGTTACATTCTAAGCGTATGCATGTGTTTGATTTCCTTTACCCCTTTATCACCATTTCCTGTAGCTTCACATAACCCAAATTTTCATCACCTACAACCTTATCAAACCCATAACCGATTTTGTATCCTCCTACATTAGTTCTTGGTTTGAGGGGGATCACCTCCACCCATATCTAGGGCAACCAATTCTTATTTTTATCAGCATATCTCATTAGTACGAGCTACATGACAAAAAGGGGTAATTGTAGACACCCAAAATCAGGTTGCAACCATCGAGGCCCCTTTGATTAACATACCCTCTTACCATGACCCTATCCTCACAATATTATTAAATTAATTACCAATCTTAGGTTAATAACTCCCTCACCCCTCTACCTCATCTCTCCAACTCACCATGGACCCATTCCAAGCCAATTTATTAGCCTAGACTAAGTCATTTCTTTCCTTTACTAACTTTGACTTCTTCTAAACCTAAATATTACTTCTTGTATACCTCTCCCACCCATTTCTCACTTCATTAAAAGATAACCCAGACTTTGAGTCCATTAAAAATATTGACCCATACTAAAAAAGGTGAAAAATGATATTTTTGAAAATAAGACCTTTGTCCCTAACTAACGCCTTGACTATTCCTCGGTCAACACCGATCAGCTAACTATCATTGGTTCCTTTAAGTAAGGAATTCAAACCCTTTACATGGGTTCCTTGATCTTGGATTTTGAGATTTGGAATTATTGGCTCTCACACCCAAGCATTCCAATAAGATTCGACCACCAAAAGAGGATCTAAGTACCCACACTCTTCACCAATAATCAACCTATTGCACTAGATCCCCAGATCATTCAAACAAGGAAGCATCATACCTTTATCATTGCTACATTGGATCGGGACTAGTTTCTCCTCAAAGCACCTACCACTAACCATCATCTATCAACCTTAAATCTCTAAATAAGTATTTTAATCTGGTGTTTAATTTTCATTAGCTTCTGGTATTAAATCCTTTCTTTTCTGATTGCTAGTCTCTAGTATACCTCTTACACCCACCTACCCGATAACCTTCTCGTTTAAACCTATCTGTCCTTCCAACCACTAACTTCACCCCTACGTACTGCACCCAAATCCAAACACCCTACCTAAGACTTCCTAACACTTTGTGTAATCACAGAAAAATTGAAAAACCCATATTTTCACCTTGGAACCTAATTTCTCCTACCATGATCAGTTTTCCAACCAATACCGGCTATATCCAACTATCGGCGTTGGTTACGCAACCGGAATCGATCTTTATGCCCGACATTCTTTCAAAACCATAAATCCTATAACCTCACCCAAAACCTCTCAAAACCACCCAAAACTTTACCCAGATCTCCCCAATACCCTTTGCTACACTTGTAGGCCCCAAAGCCAACCACCCTTTCTAGATTGAGTCTTGTATCCATTATTATATTAGATCTAGATTTTTGTACTTGTGTGAGAAAACTAAATCATATAATTATAATATAATTTTATATTTCATGTTATTTCTCTACATTAAGTTGTATTTCAATGTGTATTGACATCCTTCTAAGAAGCACCTCATTTCTGGATCTAGCTCTCGTTAGGTACCTATATTATTAATTTTATCATGTGTTCTTATTTTTTTCTCAAGTAGTCCTTCCTAGAAAAAAGGATCTCTTCATAATCATATTTATCTCATACGATTATGTACAACCTTCTTCTCGCTTCCAAGTATTCCTCATGTATGAAAACCTTACCTCTTTAAATCATTTTATCATAGGAGTACTTCCTTATGTAGTGAAATAGACTAAAGGATTTAAAAGGTAAAGGTAAGGTACATGAGGAATACCTAGAGGTCGTGAAGAGGTTACACACCATTGTTGAAGACCAAGCTGATTGTAGAGCACTCCTTTTTCTGGGAAGGACTACTTGAGAAGCAAAGAAAGATGAAAAAATAGATTTAATAACATAGGCGAGTGGATAGCCCAACGTGAGCTAGATCTGGGAAGTGGGGTGCTTCCTGAAGGTTTTATATCCACGTCTTAATAAAAATTAATGCTAATAAATATCATGAAAGAGAAGGTCCTACTGTAGTTATATGATTTAGGTATCTCACACAACACAATAGTCTAAATCTAATCTAAATGATGAATTTAAGATTAAATCTAGGAGAATGGCCTTTTTTTGGGGTCTATAGATATGAAAAAGGGCAGAAAGAAGGTATGGGTGAAGTCTTGGGAGATTTTGGAGAGTTCTGGATGGGGGATTGAGCTCTCTAGTCCGAGGTTAAGTATCAATCACGAGACCGATGTCAGTTGGCTAATTGATTTTTTTCACTAGTTATAGCCAAGATCTATTGGGTGACCAATCACAGTAGGGGAAATTGGGTTTCAAAGGTAGGAAGGATTTGGATTTGGGATATTTTTATTACAAAAAGTATTGGGACGTCTTAGGTAAGAGGTATGAATTTAGGTGAAGACTCAGTAGGGGTAAAAGGGGTGGTTAAAAGGGCAGAATGGTTTTGGGATGGTAGGTCGTAAGGTGAATGGGCTATAGAAAGTATCTAGGAGAGGAAGGAGGTGATTATAAAATGATAATTATCGAGAGATCTAGAGATTGGTAGAAGGGGTGGTTAGAGGGTGTGTGTAGGAGAGATGACTCATGATCTAATGCCACAGAAGAAAAGGTATGGTGCTTCTTCTTGCAGATGGTTCAAGTGTATGAAGCCGTAGATGATTCTATTGAACTCGGTTGATCGTCGTGGTGTCAATTGAATGTTGAAGATACAAGATCAAACAATGAAAATGAAAATAAGAACCCAAAAGGAGACCTCGATAAAAAGTGAAAAATTCTTATTTAAAGGAACCAATGATGGTTCCTTGACCGGCGCCAACTGAGGAATAACCAAGGTGGTGGTTAGGGAGATATAGTATTTTTATCTAAAAATAACCTTTTCTCGCCCCTTTTGACATGAGTCAAGAATGGTTATGGGTTAGGAGTCTTGATTCTTGTTAAATCACATGGGAAATTAGTGGGAGAGGTAGTTGATAATTAATATTAGGTTTAGAAGAAGTCTCAATTGGTTAGGGGAGTGATGACTCATTCTTAGTTATTAAATGGGATAGGAATGGGTATAAGGTAAGGTGGAGGGGTGAGGTGGAGTGGTAAAGTAATAATTAATATAATATAGGTAATTATATTAATAAAAATATGTGAAAGGGGTCATGGTAAGGGGGTATGTAATAAAAGGGGACCTAGAGGGTGTCATCCCAATTTTGGGTGTCTACATTTTCCCCTTTTTGTCGCATGTAACTTGTACTAATAACTGATGATGACAAAAAGAAGAAGTGCATGCCCCAAATATGGATGGAGGTTATCCCCCTCAAACTAAGAACTGATGTAGTGGAAGGTAGAATCGGTGATGGGTTTGATAAGGTGGTAGGTGATGAAAATGGGGTAATGTGAATGTATAGGCAATGGTGATGATAGGGTGAGTGAAATTTTGAGGTAATCAATTGCACACACACATTTAGAATGCAACAAGGCACAAATTTGAAGATCACACAAAAACTAATTCATCAACAGTTGATAGTTTATCCAAATAAGAGTGATGTGGTCCAAGTATCTAAGGTATATGAATTAATCTTGGAAACACAATGATGCTAGGTGTAGGAATGGGTACATTTTTTCTTAAACACCAAAAGGTTTGGTCTAGTCAAGATAAATGTCATGAAATAAGGTGAGGTAAGGTCGGTAGGCTAAACAATATGGGTAGCATTATCACATGGTAGAGCGAGTAAGTGATTTTGATTGTCATAAAGGCAAGGTCGAGGTTGGTGAAGGTATATAGGTAAGGTCATGGGTAAGGCCTAGGTGAAGGAAAACGTGCCCCTAAGTATCTGTAGGGAGGTGGTGGGGTGGTGAGGCTGTTAGGTGAGCTTGTAGGGAGGTTAAAGGGTTATGTTAGCTAGAAAAGGGTAAACGAGAGAAAAAATTAGAGCTAATAAAGTAGATTGAGTGATATGTAGGGTGACTGATACCGGTAAAGAGGGAACAGATGTTTGTAGGGTGACCGATTCTGATCACCTAGGGCATGACTTGACCGAAATTGACTACAAAAATGAAGAGCTAAAAATGGAATTTCACTCAAAAGTTACTTATTTGAGCATTGTTTGAGTTGGAAAATGACTAGTGGAGATAGAATTTGTAAGGAAGATGACAAACAAGGCCAAGATACTTGAGTTGGAGAGTGATAAGTGGGTAGAGGAAGTGATTTTGTGGCCCCATGAGAATCTATCTAGTTGGTTACATAGCTGGGATATTTTTGACATGGCAGTAGATAGGGGAAGGATCGGGGGTGCTCCAATTCAGGTGTAAGCCATCTCAACATAGAGGCGTCGGCAAGTAGAGGTAGGATTTGGGCATTGTAATCTTAGTTTTTAGAATTATTGTTGTTTGTTTGTTTTTTTTTTATTTTGTGAAATTTTATTTCAAATTATAGTGGAATCAAGGTATGAGAGGGTGAAATGAGATTAATTAGGGGTGAAAATGAATGTAGGGCCAATTATAGGTGATTTGGGTTGGTTATTTGGGTGATTGTTTGGATTTTTTGTAATTATGGGGTGTGAGGGTTCGGTCATGGGACTTAACCAAGAACTAACATTAGTCAGTTATCGATCAGTGTTGATTGACTAATCACCTCCGTTCAATGAAGGGTACCAACATTAGTAGGGAGATGATTCTAGTTGATCGCTTAAATAAGAAAGTCCTATAAACTATTGATGTTAGGCCATCTATGGGAGTGTGAGGTTGGGTAGGTTAACAAATATAAGTCTTAGGGAAGGGTTAGGGAAAAGATGATGGGATCGGATGATTTCGAGAGGGATGGGGTTGGGTAGGTCAATAGGTGAACTAGTGGGAGAGCAGATAGGTAAGATCGAAAAGGGGGAAAATAGTGGAATGGAGTGGAAAATAATGGCCGAGATAACCTCTAAAGACCCCATGCCTTTAGAGTGCTTCCTACATAGCCCTTGTAAAAGGGGCCTTAGGCCGATGTAGTTATCCCATAGGATAGGGAAGAATATGATTTTGGTAAGTAGGTTGAGTGAAGGTGAATGGTCTAGGTAAGGCATGGTAAATATTAGGCAAGGTCAAGTTTTGAATAGAAATTTGAAAGGGAAAATGATTAACTTGTGTGGGTGTTGATGATGTAGGCTAGGCAAAAGATGACTATGAGGGACCGACTTCCACCCCTTTTAGTACATATGAGACCCACCATTTTAGATGAGGAGTGGGAGTACATGTGGGAAGTTGGGTTATGCATGGTGAGGAGATACCAAAGGATTTCACGATACCACAATTTGATGGTAGTCCTCATTAATAGATGGGACCATTCTACAAACACCTTCCATATCTCGATGGCAAAGATGACCATAACATTAGAGGAAGTGTATAGGATTTTGCAACTTTTGATTGTTGGAGATACATTATATCAAGTGTTTCCTATAGATGTGGTAGATCATATTATTACTGTGTTTGGGCCAGCCATGGAAGAGCTAACATACCATACTTTGCAAGTATCATTTATGGTGCAATGTATGTGGCGTATCCTCGTGAGACCCATCTTGCAGTGCGGCTGATGATGTTTGGCATCAATTGTTTTTCCTTCCGGACTCGAGGGGGAGGTTTCCATAAGCCTTGGTGGGAGCTCTAGAGGACATGGTTATGGATAGGGTTTATTTTACATGGGCACTAGTTTACTTGGTTCAACTGTATAGGGAGATTTGGGCTTACGGGGAGGATACATCGATACTATTATGTATAGGGAGGTTGCACTTATATGTTATAATATTTGGTGTATGAGCACATTGTATGAATTTCTACACTAGTTCTACCATGATAAGGGTGACACATCGGTGTTTATAGGGTGTTTATAGGGCAGATGGTGTGAATCAAGATATTACATACTATCGGTGAGTACTTGGATAACTTGTCACCTATAGATATTTTACGGAGGCCCTACCTTACTTACCCGAGTTCACCGGCATGGAGGGGGAGCTAGAGGGTCTATAAATTTTGAAATGAATCGAGGGGCACAAGGACTAAGGAGCATAGGCATATACCCGTAGAGTCAATCGATGATAGTTTAGCTTACATTAGGATGTGCCCCAACATTTCCCATAGTATTGTCAATATGATGTTGAGATTCCATTACCACTTCCACGATCAACACCACCGAAAGAGTGGAGGAGTAGGTAGCGAATGAGACAATAAAAGATGATGGGTGTATGGTTGGCTATAGGAAGTGGTGGAAAACACTATTATAGGAAACACTAGCAAGACTAGAACAACCCAATTTGGCCACTTTTATCGTGAGAGAGACATGTTATGAGTATAGGTTATAGGATTATAGGCACATGTTACTGCTTTAAAAACATAGGTGGCCACCTTACGCATACATAATTAGTGGAAAAACATGCACGGGATGACAAAGGGGGATAGATTATAGGACTTTAGGCCTAGGTTATCACTTTATAGGTATAGGTGGCAACACTAAACACAAATTTGGTAACAACACACGAACAGAGGTGGGTGTCGGGGACACGTGGTTACCCCTTCTTCATCTCTGAGGGAACATGATGTGACACGATATAGGGATAAGGTCCATCATCATAGGTAAAGGTACCGGGGTAGGGTCCATGGCCTCATGTATGCAGGGGGCATGGACCACTACCAATGGGATAAGGTCCACAGATAGGTAGTAGAGTAATGCCACCACCACAAGTGATATCGATGGACCAATATAAAGAGGTTATGACTGAGGCTAGATATTATGAGGATCATATTATAGAGCTTGACCTTCTTATTTTTAGATATGCCACCTATAGATCACAACAAGCATGTATCTAGAGGTCCGGCTCACAAACCTATAGTGCCGTAGTTCAGGGAGCCACCGTACTCCCGGGAAAGGCAAGCATGAGGTGACTAGTGCACGATAGAGGCTAGATGAAGGGATATGAGAGAGTGGTAAAGGATTCGAGGCCATCCCATAGAAGATGAGATGATGGATATTATTTTTTATGTTTGATCTATGACTTATATATACCGGCCTACGTGCCAAAGAGGTGAGTTTTATATGAGAGTTTTTGACATGTTTATTTATATTTGTGTATATAGTGTATTGACACATGGACTTTCCAATATATAGAGGATGGTATTTATATATATTGTGTTTGGTTTCATTTCCATTGTATTATTATCATGGAAATTAGATGTGTAGACATGGTGATGATGTATGGTTTGGTTTGGGTTTAATTTCCAATGTATTGATATTATGGAAACTAGATGTAGGCATGGTTATTGTATGGTTTGGGTTTAATTTCCAATGTATTGATATTATGGAAACTAGATGTAGGCATGGTTGTTGTATGGTTTGGGTTTAATTTCCAATGTATTGATTTTATGGAAACTAGATGTAGGCATGGTTGATGTATGGTTTGGTTTGGTTTAAATTTCCAATGTATTGATATTATGGAAACTAGATGTAGGCATGGTTGATGTATGGCATGGTTTGGTTTAAATTTCCAATGTATTGATGTTATGGAAATTAGATGTAGGCATGGTCGATGTATGGTTTGGTTTGGTTTAGTGTAAATTTCCAATGTATTGATGTTATGGAAATTAGATGTAGGCATGGTTGATGTGTAGTTTGGTTTGGTTTATTGTAAATTTCCAATGTATTGATGTTATGGAAATTATATGTAGGCATGTTTGATGATGTTTTGATTTGGTTTGGTTTAATTTCCAATGTATTGATATTATGGAAACTAGTTATGGGGTGGTTTAAAGTAGATAGGAAAAGTTAGAAAGATCACATAGGAGGGGAAAATAATGGCCAAGCTAACCTCTGAAGACCCCATGCCTTTAGAGTGCTTCCTACATAGCCCTTACAAAATGGGCCTCAAGCCAATGTAGTTCTCCCATAAGATAGGGAAGAATAAGATGGTGGTAGGTAAGTTGGGTAAGATTGGGTAAGATTGGGTAAAATAGATGTGGGAAGGTAAGTTGGGTAAGATTGGGTAAGGTAGAGTGTGGTAAGGTAGATTGTGGTTGGATTGGATAAGATAGATTGGGTAAGATAAGGTAAGACAGATTAGGTAAGATTAGGTAAGATAGATTGTGGGAAGGTAAGTTGGGTTGGTAAGTGTTTGATGTTATTTTATTTAATGTCCAATGTATGATGGTATTATGGGAACTAGATGATGGGTATAGGTGAGGGTGAGATGAGAATAGAACCAAGATATCTAATGTCGATGGTCTCATCATGTTAAAGAAGAAACAAGTAAATAAAGGGGAAATAAAAAGAAGCAAAATGCTCCATAGTTTGCAAGGACCATAACGACCATACCAAATAGGCTTATGAACATAAACCCCTTGATACATTGCATGATTGATAGGTCTATGGTTGAAAGAAGTTACATGATCACAAAGTGTTGCATGAGTGCCACATCCCTTGAGTAGATAGGAGAAAATAAAATAGGGTAAGGTGGAGTGGTTTATTTAGTATAACCTTGTTATGGGACAACATGCCCCTTCTGCAAGATACCCCAAACTAGCATAGGAAAGGCCATGACCAAGAGTTTGTATTTTTCTTGATTTTTGATTTTGCATTTTTCTTTTTTAATTTATAGCTTTGATCGATTCTTGAAGTCTACATTGGGATGAATAGTAGTGTATTCCTTGAGGTCTTCATGAAGCTGATTGATGCAAGAATCTCCAAGATAAAAAAATTGTTTTGAGGCTAGCTTTGTATAGTTGTCCTTTAAGGAGAAGTCTACTTATATAAGAGATAGATAGAGAAAAATGCTCATTTTAGGAATCAACCATTTGCAAGAAGTGTGACTCAAGGAGTAGAATTTTTGTTATCCTAAAATTTTTGCATTATTTTAGACTTGTAGTCATGGAAGAAACTATAAAGGAGTATAGGCATATTTTATGAAGGAAAAACCATAGCATGAAAAATGTTAGTTTATGAAAGAGGGGTTTCAAGTGATAAACGACTATGGGATTCCATCTTGAAAAGGATAGAAATTATCAAAGAGAATCATGGAATGAGTAGAGTCATGGTAATCATATTCAAGATAAGGTTGAATGGTGATGGATAATCACACAATTTTGTTTAAGTCATTGGTCCTTAAAAGAGGTAGATGGAAGGAGAGGTTCGCTCAAGGGACGAGCATATATGAGACATAAAGTGATGTAGTACTTTATTCAACAATAGAATGATCAAAGATGTAAGGCATTAAGGGGCTCAAGTTCAGGTTTACCTAAAAGAAGATAAATGAAAAGTTACTAATCCATATGTATGGGTGAAAATATAAGGTCCAAGCCCATCAGGAGAAAAATTTCCTTGTTTACTTTTCTCCATTTTGGTTACATGTTGATTTTCCTTTAGGACAAGATTGCCAATATTGAATGTTTTTTCTTGAATACATTTGTTATAGGCATGGCTAATGCATTTTTGGTAGATTTGGAGGTGGTATAATGTGTTTAAATGTTGGTTATCTAGTATCTCAAGTTATGCCAAATGTTCTTGGAAAAAATCATCATTAGAGAGGATATCCTTAAGAGATATACGAGAGAGATGGAATTTAGACTTCAAGAGGTAGGATGACCTCTGTACTATAGACCAAAGAGAAAGGTGTGGCAATGGTAGAGGTGTGAATGCTGGTACAATAGGCCCATAAGGCATAAGGAATGTGTGTGTGCCAATCCTTACTAGTTTTGTCAACCACTTTCATAAGAATTTTGGTGAGAGTTTTGTTAGAAGATTCAGCTTGACCATTTTCTTGTGGGTAATATGGTGAAGAGAAATTGATTTTAATGCCAAAGTTGTCACACATTTGGCATATAATTTTGTTTTTGAATTGTTTACCATTGTCATGATGAGGAACACCAAAGTGAAAAATGATATGGTGGTTGATAAATTTGACTATTTTCTCAGATTTGGTAGAAATGAGAGGGATGGATTCCACCCATTTAGTGTAATATTCAGTCACCATGATGATCCAATGATGAATTTGCAGGAATTAGGGTTAAGATCCCCAATGAGATCCAAACCCCACTAAGAAAAGGGCCAAAAGTCTCTGGTGACTTATAAGGCATGACTAGGAGTATGATGAAGGTTAGCATACTACTAACACTTCACACAATATTTAACATAGTCACAATAGTCTTGGTTAAGGGTTGGTCTAGTAGTAGCTGAGTCAAAGGATATGCTTTGTAATAGTGAGGCCACTAAAATGTCCCCCAAAAATCCCATCATGAATTTATTTGATGGTGTACGGGATTTCAAAACTAGTGAGGCATCGTAGGAGGATACCATCAAAGCCACATTTATAGAGAATACCTCCCATGATGATGTAATGAGAGACACTTTTTAGGAAGGCTCGTCATCCATTATGAGTGAGATCTGGAGGCAGGATTGAAAGTGAGAGGTAGTCAATGAACTGCTTATACCAAATGTCACGTGGGTCAATATTGATGCTACCCACAAAATTAAGGCCAAGGATAATATAATAAGGTGAATGCAACTGTTGTATTATGATAAATATTTTTGAGTCCAAAGGTGAGGTAGGTATTTGAGAAGCAAGACAAGCCATGGTATCTACGAATTTGTTAGTGGATCATGGAGTGGCTTGAATGAGGTAGTGATCAAACGTGGTCAAAATTAGGTCAACATGATGTTTATATTTTTAAGCTCATCGTTATGACACTGGTATGAACCATTGACTTGGTTCACAACTAGTTGAGAGTCAACAAATATGTTAATGGATTTAACATCTAGGAAATGGAAGTTTGAATACCTAACATAAGATCTTCATACTCGAGCTTATGTTATTTGTGTAGTCAAATTCTAGTTTAAAGGATACTTGCATATGATCACCATCAAGAGGAATGAGGATGACCCTCACATCTCCCTTGTGGTGACACTTGGATCCATAAAAGAATAATTTCACTTGATAAACAATATCATCAGTGGAGATGGTGATGATAGATTCATTGGGAAAATCAATGTTTGAGGATTGATTCGTAGGAAGACGAGCATTTGCAAGATGATATGCAATGGTTTGTCCTTTGAAAGACTTTTGATAAATGTAATCCAACTCCAAGTCTGTAAGAAGCATGATCCAATGAGTGGTGCATTATTTTTGATAAGTTTTGGCATACATGTAATGAAGAGGGTTTTTTTAGTAACAAAAATGTTTTGTGATTAAGAAGGTAGTGGTGAAGTTTAGTGGCCATGAAGACTAGGGATAAGAAAATATTTTCAGCATGAGTGTACCGAGTTTTGTAGTCTAGAAGAGTATGACTTATGTAATAAACCGCTTGTTCCCTGTGTTGCTCATCACAATGAGTAAGCATGACACCCAAGGAATGGTTAGTAGCATAAATGTAAAGGTAAAAAGGTTAATCATCTTAGGTTGGAATGAGCACAGGTGGTTGAAGAAGGTAGTTCTTCAATGATTTGAAGGATTTGTGAAACTCATCATTCCAATGGAAAGAAACGTCCTTTTTAAGGAGGTGGTGAAATGGTTGGAATCAGTCTGAAAGTTGAGAGATGAATTTTTGGATGGATTGAAATTTTCCTTGTAAGCTACAAAGTTGTTGAAGGTTAGTAGGTGGAGGAATGTCAATAATTTCCTTGATCTTAGTGGGATCAACTTTGATACCCTATAAAGAGACAATGAAACCAAGGAGCTTACCCAAGAGAACTATAAAAACAAACTTCTTTGGTTGAAGGAGAACACAATATTGGATAAGGTGGTCAAATATAACTTTAAAAACAACCACGTTTTTGTACACCGCTTGGAATTACCAAGAAGGTCATTAACATAGTCTTCAAGTATGTAGTGCATGATGTCAATGAAGAAAGTCATAATGTGCTTATAGGTAACACTATCATTTTTCAAGTTGAAGGAATAACCCAATAGGATAAGGTCCCCCAAGGGGTGATGAAGGTGGTTTTTTGTTCATATTATGGGGTGTCTAATATATTATTATAACTCAAAACCCATCCATAAGAGATAACATCTCATGGCCAGCTATAAGATCAACTAGTTGGTCAATTCTTGGTAGAGGAAAGTCATCTTTTGGACAAGAAAGGTTAAGGTCATGAAATTCAATGCAGATACAAATTCCCCTAGTTTCTTTCATGACAAGAACAATTTTGGAGATCCATTGTGGATAGTCAATAGGTAGGATGAAGGAAACAGAGAGAAGGTATTGAAGTTCTTCTTTCACAAGAAGATTAATGCGAGGATGTATTTTACGTAGCTTATGTTTCATGGGTTTGGCATCAAGGTTAGTTATGATATTGTGAAGCATGATATTAGGGTAAATAACTTTCATGCCACTGTAAGACCAATAAAATGCATTGCTATGATCGTGAAGAAAAGAGGTGAAATATTATTGTTCTACGGAGTCTAAATATTGGCCTATCTTTAGAATTTGTGGGTCATCCTGAGTGTGAATGTTGATTTCTATGGTAGATTCATTCAACATAGTTTACATGTTAGAGGGTAATGACATTTTAATATAAGAATCCTCTACACCTAAATAGGTCAGAATAGAATCATCATCCTAACATTGAATGACGTTTATAGAAGGTGTATCATCATCCAACATGTCAAGATAAAGAAGAGGAAGGGAAGAGGGAACCTCACCATCACATTGATAGGTTAGAGGTCCCAAGGAGATGGTGTTCATGAAAAAAAAAGTTAGGCATAATGGATTCGGGATCCATAGACTCTGTGGGAGAAGGCAACATGATAGGTGAGGAAGGTGGGGAAGGATTTTCATCTTCTATGAGGGTGATTTGGGCCTTCTTAGGAGTATGCTTACCTATAGAATCTAAGACCACAAAATTATTTATGTTTCCTAGTGGTACATGGTATGATGATGTGATGACCTTATTCGTAATGACCAAAGACAAATCCTTTCTAGGTGTAACAATGAAGAAAAGTAAGTGTGAATGTGCATTTGGTGAGGTAGGAGAAGTCGGATGAAAAAGGTCTGGTTTGGAAGGGAGGTTCAATAGAATAAGAGGCAGTTTCAATCCCCCATAGGTTAGGTTGGTGTGAAGGTGGGGAGGGCTATATGGTATGACCTCTCCTATACGATGGTCATAACATGGGTGTTGGTGTAGTTTTCCATACTCTTGAGGAGTAAGGAATGTGTTAATGCTAAGGAGGTGATATTCTTCGAGTGAAAGGCATTGAAAAATTCCTACCAAGGGGTCTATGGTTGGTACTTGGGTAGTAGGTATAGATGAGCTATCTAAAGCCTGAGAAGATGGGGCATCAATAGAGGATGAAATAGGAGGGTCAGTAGGTGGGATATGTTGGTACCCAATTTTTTTCTCCTTTTCACTCTGAGCAACATCAAAAATATGGCATGAAGCTTGAAGACAGATAGATCATGATGTATGTCATTTTGTAGTCTGGGGATGTGATCTAACTGGCACTCAGATTTGTGGAGAGATGGATAGCACTCAAATAGGACTTGATCTTGTCCTAACTGTTTTAGGTTGTTCCTTTCAACCAAGGTAAGAGAACCTACATTGCAACCTCTCATTACCTTGAAGGAGGTGAAAATTTCCTTGCACTGTGTAGATTGTATAAAGATGGCCTTGAGAAAACATGATCAAATTTCCAATATTCAAACTCAATAGAGTTATCACTACTAAATGATGGAAATTCTTTCAAGACAAGGCTGAGGCTACTAGATACATGGTATGATCCTGATTTTCTTTGTGCATTTTTGTAAATGGATTGTATTCTTTTGTTGACACACAATACAATGCAGGGGTAGTATGGGTAGGATTAGTTTGTTTGAATGAATTTTGGGTGGGATATTTTAGACAAGACTAACCAGAATTTACCAAATTCTTTGAGGACCTTTACAAAAACTTGTAAGACCTAAACAACAGAATGCTTCAAAGAGGTTAATGTATTCCTTCAAAAGGATATGTGCACCAAATGGATGCCTAGATTTGCACTCTTCCACACAATATTTGACAACCTGCAACAAAATATTGAAGTAGATGAACCAACAAAGTATCTAGAAATTTCTATTTAATCATGACCTAAGGTGCACCCAAAGGTTTACAGACAATCTCTGAAGTCAAGGAAGGTAAAGTGATTTTAAATTTGTTTATCTCTTTATCAAATGAAAGCTCTTCTGAATGTGAGATTGCAAATGCCACTAAACTATCACAAGAAATGAGACCATTGTATGATCAAAAGAAACTCCAAACACTAGATTGCAATAGGAGCAAGAAACACAAATTGAAAACATTTTGAAACATAAGTGTATGTAAATTTTGCCAAGAGACAACACAAAATAATCCATAAATGATCAAATTTATCAAGGGGAATGTTTCAAGAATAATCTCAGAGCTTGTTGATGGATTTACAATTGAAACCAACTCAACATGATACAAATCTAATGCAAAAAGGAATTAGAAATGGTTCTCAGGTGGTTTCTCAGAGAATGGGCTTCTTCCAAATTTTCTTGTGAAATTTTTAGTTTCCCAAGCTTCTTTTAAATTCTTCCAACCCTTTGCATGAAAAATTCATGCAATATATAGCATTCCATTACAATTGATCCTTCTTTCCCAAGAAAATAATATCCTATGGCATCTTAGTTTGTTACAAATTCACTCATGACTTTCTGAAAGTGACATTTAACCAATTTTGTGAGGAGGAGATGTCAGGCATGCAAAAAAGAAAATTATTACAATTTTTCATCATTTCTTGTCATGGGAGCATGTATTCTTCTTTTGGCACCCGCAACATCTTCCTCTTCCATCATTTCATCCTTTTCCCCTTCAAATTTCCATTATGCAACTTTGCTCTGCAATTTGGATTTGATATTTCACGTTTTACACGAACTAGAGCAAAAGAATTTTGAAATGTGCCTTGGATCTACAAATTTACCCTCCAAGATGATCGATTTGAATCATGCAAGCCAAAACGACATGAATCCACCAAAAAAATTGATCAAAATCGATGCAAAAATGCATTTCCACACTTCCTGGAGCCAAAATGGCGGTAAAAATGTCAAAATGTATAGTTACCATCGATTTTATTCTCTCCCTTCAATCTGATCTCTCCAGTGTCAAAATGCATTTAGAAATGGGTTTGGGATAAATTTTTGACATTTTAACACTTTTGGAAAAAAGTAAAAATTTGACAATTTTCTCTGCCTCTCTACCCTTGAGGTTTGGCGCTAACACGTGGCATAATGTGGATCCCATTGGAATCGCGGATCGATTCTGCACATTTACACATTTTTTGGAAAGAATAATTTTTTTCACAATTTTCCCCATGGGCCCATGCCTCCTCTATCCTTGACACGTGTCTATCACTGATCCGTCACGGGATTGTGTTCCTCCTTTCATATTTTAATCTTATTTTGCCAAAGGAAATTTTGTAATATTTCCTCCATAGCTCTACCTTTGACTTCTCAAATGAATTTCAACTCTTTACTTTCGGGCTCATGGGTCCATTCAATGTTTTTACCCCTTTGACAAATAGAGGCTAAAAACACAACTTTCCTCTACTGGCCTCCACTCCCTCCTCTACCCCAACCACGTGTCTCTCTATGATTCACTTGGCAGACCCATAACCCTTTTCACAACCTTCGTCCCCTTTCGCCAAAAAGCAAAATTCTTCTAAGTCCTCTGCCAGCCTCCATTTCCACCTTGCGTGTCCGCTTTTGATTTGTTGGTGGGATTGTGCCCCAATTTGAAAATGTTTCCCTCTACTCTAACAGTAAAAGGTTTGAAGCCTCGATGGCACGCTAGATCTCCTTTGATTCGAGACACGGCCATGTATTAGTGGAGGGAGGGACAAGATTTTGACGGGTAAAAGACACTGTATGATTATGTCAAAAAACAAAAATTTTCCAGAGATGCCTGAATTTGATTTTTTCTTCGTGGATGAAAATTTTTTAGAACAAAGGATAGATGAAACATTTTCTCAAACATTTTATGACCATGAAAAAGGATTTTTGAATGCATACAAGTAAAATTTGATCAATTTCGAGCCTCCATGGTGGAAAAAATGGAAAATCCCGCAAACTTGAAACATTTAGGGAAAAAACAATCAAACTCGGATTTCTTTTAGAAAGGGGCAAGGAAAATGAGTTTTGAACAATTCAAGGCATTAAAATGGAGACAAAACATTATATCATCCATCTCAAAAGGGAAAAATGTTTCAGGGCATGCAGAGAAAAGGGAAAAACATTGCAAAATGATGGAGGGTCAAAATGGGCACAAACATCAATTTATGCTCTCGGGATGGGCATTCCCAAAGGTGACTACCACAAGAACAACGTAGACCAAGTGTCAAAAGAATCCATTTGGAAAAGGATTCATGACCCAAATCCACCAAAATACCAGCTAATAAACCCACAAAAATGGCTACCACACACCAAAGAAAACCATGAATAGAAAAAACACCAACAACAAAGAAAAAGCCAAACACTATACACTGCACAAGTGGCACATACCTTAAATTTGGGGATTAATCCAAGAAATACTTTATTTTCCTGCCATTAATAGGCAGTTCAAGCAATTCCCCATCTAAGTACTTGAGAAAAAATGTATTTTCACCAATTCTAATATCAATGGAGTAAGGGCCCATCCATAATGCATCAAATTTACCATGTTTGCCCTTATCTTCATTTTTTTTGTCCCACAAAAAAACCAAATCTCCAATATTGAAAGCCCTAGGATTGACCTTCTTTTCAAACAACATCTTCAAATTCTCTCTAAATCGACATGCCTTTGGTGGGATGCTCTTCTTTCTTCATCCACTCAACAATCGATTAATCCTTGCTTCATATGGACTAACCTCTTGATCTTCAAGTTGTTGAACAAACTAAAATGAAGATAATTATAGATGTAAGGGTAGTAGAGCTTGAGTTCCATACAAAAAAAAAAATGGGATCTTACCAAGATATTTTTGGCAAAGTGATTCTATCAGCCCAAACTACAAATTTTAGTTGTTCACCCCATTTTCTCTTATTTAACTCCAAGGTTCTTCTAATGATCTTCAACAAGTTTTTATTGCTGGAATCAACTTGTCCACCCCCTGAGGGTTATAGTTTGAAGAATAAGTCAGATTGGTTCCATACTCCTTGCACATTACCACTAAGGGCTTAGCTCTGAAACACATGGCATTATCAGCAACAATTTTGAATGGAACACCAAATCTGCATATGATATGATTCAACAAGAAGTCCATAACAACTTGGTGTGTTGCTTTCTTGGTGGGGATTGCTTCTACCCACTTGGTGAAGTAATCTGTGACTACAATGATCCACTTATGTCTAACACTAGAAGGGTATGAAATATCACTAATGAAGTCCATTCCCCATTATTTGAAAGGATCTTCAATTGATATAGGCTGCAAAGGAAGGGAGCCTGAATCTTTAATTCTTCCAGAGAAATGTTGATAGCTTTCACATTTTATAACCAACAGGGTTGCATCTTTGAAGAGAGTAGGCAACCAATAACCAGCTCTCAAAATATTGTGTGATGTAACCCTTCCAACAAAGTTTCCTTCACAAACTCCCCCATGGAAATTAGTAACTATCTTGGGAGCTTCATATTTAGTTATACATTTCAAGAGGACACCTTCGGGGTTCTTCCAAGCTAGCCCAAAGTTAGTGATGATGTATTTTGAGAATCCAAATTGAGTTCTCTTTTCTAATTTTTATTTAAATGATTAGGGAAGCATAGGTGTCTCGAGGTATAAGATTACATCCTTGTACCACTCAAAACTTACCCATTTCTCAAGAACATCTTTCCTTTATTCCTCTACTTCATTCACTTCAATTGTATGCGGAGTTGCTCTCGGCCATGAGCTTAACAACACCCAAACCTCTTACCAACTTGGTGTTTTGGATGTCCATGTCATACTCTGTAGTTTTTTCACCCATCTACATCTTTTTGTTGATATCTCCATCTTTGATAAGATGTCTTTTACCATGGTGTGGGGAACATAAGCAACAAATTTTGAACTTATTATATAAGGCCTGAAAACCTTTGTTGCTTTCACCAAGGAAAATTATTGTTTTTCCATAATTGTGTACTTTAACTCAACAACTTGTAAATCCTTGCTAAAGAAGGCAATAGGCATCTCAACCCCATCTTCATCCTTTTGCAGCAAAACAGATGCAACAAAGATTTTTAGAAGAAAAGGAGAAGATTTGGAAAGACTTCTTGTAATTCGGAGCTACCAAGACAAGTGCATGTTTCAATGCTTCTTTGATTCCTTCAAAATCCTAAATAACAACCTCCTCCCACTTGATAACTTGGTATTTCTTTAACATGCATGTGATAAGAAGAGTCAACTCAAAAAAATTGGACGCAAACCTTCTAATGAAATTGATCTCGCCCAAAGAAGGATTGGATGCCCTTCTTTGTGCTTGGAATTGGAAGCTTGTTGATTGTTTCTACCCTCTCAAGGTCAATCATGACACCATCCTTTGAAACAATATGACCTTGAAGCTTCACCTTTGCACCCCAAAATGACACTTCTTTGGATTGAGAGAAATGTCATATTCTCTACATCTTATCAACATTCTTTCCAAGTGCTACAAATCATATTTTCTACTCCTTGAAAACACAAATCACATCATCATGATAAACCGTAATGAAGTCATTTATGTAACCAACTATAGCAACATCCATTGCTCTTTGGAAAGTAGCTCCGAATTCATCTAATCCCGATCTATCACCTAGCTAAGTTTTATTGAGTTTCTGTACCACGGCCATAGCAACACGGTCACCCATAACCATCGTTGGTTAACCTAAAATGATGTCGGTCTCTGTCTTTTACTAGAAACCCAGATCAGAGCTTAAAAGCACCACCAAATACCCTGAACTGACCAGAATCTTACCCTGACCAATAATAGTAGCCTGACAGTGACCTTGACCTTTAGATTCAATCATAGCCTATCTTGTTGTGAACAAATTTGCTTATTGTAGATGAATGAGATACCTAAATCACTTTTACTACAGTAGAATTTACTTTATTACCAGCATTAAGTTGTTTTAAACAGTGGATTGACAACCGTCTAGGAAGTATCACACTTCCCGAATCTAGCACACACTAGGCAATCCACTGCATATAATGTTTAACTTTTATTATGGTGGTCTTGATTTTTATTTTAGGTAATTCCTCCCATCCAAAAGGAAGCTCTCACAATCATCTATGGATTGAGAAGTCATACGCGCACAACAACCTATCAACCAACATTTAAATAGGTATTCCTCCTATCCCATTACCCTTATTTTTTCTTCATTCTTGTTTAATCGTTGGTGAGGTGTAAGAAGAGGATAGCGCTCAAGGGATGAGCATGGAAAGAGGTAAAAAGTGATGTAGGACTAAAAGTCAACAATAGAATGGTCAAATATGCAAGACATTAAGGGGCTCAGGTTCAATTTTACCATCGAGTGAAGATAAATGATAAGCACCTGATCCATAAGTATGAGTCACGATGTATGGTACAAGCCAATTAGGAGAAAAATTGCCCCGTTTACTATTTTTTTCTTTGGTTACATGTTGATTTTCTTTCAGGACAAGGTCACCGATTTGAAAGGTTCATTCATGGACACATTTGTCGTAGGCACATTTGATACGTTTTTGGTAAACTTGAAGGTGGTCAAAGGAGTTAAGATGACATTTTTCTAATAACTCAAGACATGGTAAACAGATCCTGATGAAAGTCATCGTCATTGAGCATGTCATGGAGAGAAATGCAGAGTGAGAGAATTTGGACTTTGAGAGGTAGAACAACCTTTGTATCGTAGACCAAAGAAAAGGGCATGGCAGTAGTGGAAGTATAGGTACTAGTGCGGTATGCCCACAAGGAAAAAGGAATGTGCGTATTCCAATCCTTCCCAAGATCGTTAACTACTTTCATGAGAATTTGGTTCAAGTTTTTGTTAGAAGATTCGGCTTAGCTTGTTGGTTTTGGGTAATAAGGTGATGATAAACTTAGTTGAATGCCAAAGGAATCACAAATTTTTCATAGATTTTTATTTTTGAATTGTTTTCTGTTGTCAGTTATGAGGCGATGAGGAACACCAAAGCGATAGATGATGTGGTGATTGATGAACTCACATATTTTCTCAGATTTTGTGGAGATAAGTGGTATGGCTTCAACCCATTTTGTGTAGTATTTGGTAGTGGTGATGATCCATTGATGGTGTTGGGAAGAATTGGGATTGATCTCTCTGACAAGATCCAAACACCATTGAGAGAAGGACCAAAGGTCACAAAGCGACCCGATAAAGGGCATGACTAGGTGCATGATGAAGGTTGGCATGTTGTTGGAATTTAACACAATGTTTGACATAGTAAGAACAATCATGGTTGAGGGTCACCAAGAATATCCTAGGTGGAGAATACACTTAGCAATAACAAGGCCACTTTGAAGTGACCTCGACATATGCCACCATGAACTTCCTTAATGGTATAAGGAATTTCAAAACTCATGAGGTATCGTAAGAGAATACCATCAAAGCCATGCTTATAGAGGAGGCCCCCCATGATGACGTAACGAGAGACCTTTTCAAGGAAGATGCATTGTCCATTACGGGTGATATCGGGAGGTAAGATGGAGAGGGAAAGATAGTCAAAGTATTGTTTATACCAAATGTCACTCGGGTTGGGGGTAGTAGTTCTAATGTAGCAAATGTCGCGAGGTAAATATGAGGGTGGAGATGTATTGGTAGAAGGGCTGATCGTCTTTAGGTGGGATAAGTACATGTGGTTGGAGAAGGTATTATTTTAAGGCCTCAAAAGCTTTGTGGCAGTATCCATCCCATTTAAAGGAGACATCCTTCTTGAGCAGATGATGAAATGGTTGACACCGATAAGATAATTGTGAAATGAAATGGCGAATAGACTGCAACTTACCTTACAGGCTACGAGTTTCCTAAGGTTAGTGGGTGGAGGCATTTCCAAAATGGCCTTGACTTTAGCATGGTCAACTTCTATACCACGTAGGGAAATGATAAATCCCAGGAGCTTTCCTGAGAGGACAACAAAAACACACTTCTTAGGCTGAAGGTGAATGTAATATTTAATGAGGTAGTCAAAAATGGTTTTGAGGAGGGAAAGGTGCTCAGAGTGGTGTTTATATTTGGCTAGGAGATCATCCATGTAATATTACAATATACGATGCATGATGTCATGGAAGATATAAGTCATAGCCCGCTTATATGTGGCACCAAAGGCATTTTTAAGGCCAAATAACATGGCTTGATAGCATAAGGTTCCCAAGGGGTGATGAATTTGGTTTTTATTGATCCTTTGGGGTAAGAAAGATTTGGTTATAACCCGAGAAGCCATCCATGAGTGATAGCATCACGTGACCAATGGTAAGGTCAACCAAACTGGTCAATACCGGGTAGAGGGAAGTCATCTTTTAGGTAAGCTAGATTGAGGTCACGAAATCCATGAAAATGTGGAGTCCCCCTATCACCTTAGTGATAGGGAAAATGTTAGAAATCCAATGAGGATAATCAATAGGTAAGATGAAGGAAACTGAAATAAGGCACTAAAGTTCTTCTTTGATGAGAAGGGCAATGTGAGGGTACATTTTCCTCGATTTTTGTTTGACGGGTTTGACATTAGGAATGGTTATGATATTGTGGAACACTATGGTGGGGTCAATACCGGCATGTCTACATAATAACAAGAGAAAGTGGGGTTATGATCTTTGAGAAAAGAAGTGATGGTTTCTTGTTTAGTAGCATCTAAAGATTGGCCTATCTTTAGAATGTACGGGTCATCCTAAGTATGAATGTTGATCTCGATAGTCAATTCATTCAACATGGTTTGTGTCTCGAGAGGGTAACAAACAATGAATATATGATTCTTCCACACCAAGGTAAGTGAGTATAGATTCATCATCCTGAAATTGAATGGCATTAATTGAAGTCGTATCGTCATCGATCATTTCAGGGATACATGAAGGGAAGAGAGGAAGCAACCTCGCCCTCATGTTGATAAGTCGAGGCCCCAAGAAAATGGTGTTTATGAAAAAAAAGTTATGAGGGATGGATTCGGATCCACCGAATCATCGGTGAAAGAGGTGATGAAGGTGGAGCAGTGAAGAGGGTGGAGAAGGGATGATGTCCTCGATGAGTTCAATGCGGGCCTACTTGGTAGGTGGTTTAGCAAAGATAATACCACTACGGTCGTTATGTTTATGGGTAGTACATGGAATAATAGTATGACGACCTAGCTTGTAAAATCCAAAACCAAAACCCTTCCACACACATCGGTGTAGGAAGTTGTGGGAAAAATTGTGATTGGTGAGAGACTATAAGTTAGTGGAAAATGGGCAGGTTTGTGACGGCGGTTCGGCTATGTAAGTGGTAGTATCAAGTCCCCCATAGGTGAGACTGGTATGAAGGTGAGGAGGACCATAAAGGAGGTTTTATCCTATGCAGTGATCATAACAAGGATGTTAGTGAAGACTTCCATACTTTTGTGAAGTAAGGAATGTGTTGACACTATATAGGCGATACTCCCCCAGAGTGAGGCATTGAACAATTCCTTCCAAGGGATTAATGGTTTGGTATGTGGGTATCTAGAATAGATGATGTGTCAGAGGTCAAGACAGAGGTCGAGCTAATGGATTGGGAGGTTGATGGGTCGGTCGTGGAGGTTGTGGCAGCAGTAGGGAATGTAGGAGGTATGTGCGGTTGAGGTAATGCGACTATAATAGTAAGTGGAGGTGTAGGTGAAGTGGTTGTGGTCATGGAGGTAGATGCCTTAATGGTTATAATCATGTCATTGGGTCGGTAAATCATGTTACATGTTTTAAAAGGTGATGGGTCAGCTAGAATGGTATAGGTGTGTCCTTCATGTTCAAACTTTACACAACGATGCAAAGTGGAAGGAACACAACCCATGACATGAATCCAAGGTTTGCTAAGCAAAAGGTTATATTGAAATTCCCCTTCCAAGACATAGAATAACTTTGGAACGTGTGGGGGCCTACGCAAATGTAGAGGATGATGGTTCCTATTGTAGAGGTGATAGCGTCATTAAATGAACAAAACATGATAGGATGTTTATGCATGCAATTGTCGAGCATGTGCATTTGAGAGAATTCATGAGATGAAATGATGTTAATGCTAGCACCCCATCTATTATTATGTGCTATACACGTATATCATCGATGTGGATAGAGATGAAGAGAGTTGGAGTCCGGGTCATCCATTTGGTGTGGTGTGATCTCTTCCTCTCGGGAAGCTAAGGGAGGCTATTTGGTGAGTAGGGTGAGATGTGGATAAAGGTGGAAATTTGGTGAGAGAAGCTACATGATGGGGTATGATAATGGAGGCTATGGGTGTAAGGTCATTGGGTAAAACCTCAATAAATTAAAGAACCTCTATGAGATCTTGACGATGGGATTCCGAGGTTTGGATGAGTTCATATAGGGACATTTTGAGGGGAGATTGGTGTAATTTTTTATCATGGTGCAATGTGTAACCCCATTGGAAATAGGATATTTGGGGCTGCGGATAGTGATTTTAGGTGTGGGTGTAGATGGTATGGTGAGTAGAGGATTGGTTGGTGGGTCGAGTTTTCTTTTCCTTTCCTTTGTCTCTCTGAGCATAGGTAGTGACATGGATCATGTTGATCCGAGGGAGTTAAAAATGGGGAAGGTGTAGGATGAGTGGTATAACGACATGATAGGCAAAAACCTAACATGGGAAAAAATCCTTGTGAAGTGAGCTGAGCACACTTGCATTTGGGTGGAGGTTTGGAAAGTTCTCGATGTGAACCATGTTAATTTCAAATCTTGGCGATGGCTCTAGGAGCTGTGGGGGTGGAGGTCATTGTGGTTAAGTAGGCAAAGTGATGGAAGGAATGTGGAAATGGGTGTTGGTGAAATGGGGTCCTCATCAAGAAGGTCATCATCATAAAAGTTTTCTTCAGGAGGAAACAACTGGATAAGGATGGTTTTCAAAGCCTTATAGTTCTCCACATTGTTCCTAGCACATAATGGTAGGCACAAATTTTAGTGTCATCAAACCCTTTTGGCTTGGGTTTGAGGGGGTCGTATGTTCGAGTGGTGGTAATGTGATAATTGAAGTCTCAAGGAGGTTGGTTAATATTTTGGCATAGGACCCACCATTGGGTTGCGGTGGGAAGTGAAAGTAGGTTTGGGTGTAGGTGTGGATGATTGTTGAGGAACTATCTTTGTAGGAGGGGGAGTGGGTTGAGCTATGGTTTTAGGTGTTGGATTGGTCTTGGGTGTTGGTTGTGTTTTTTGGGTAGGGGTATGGTAGGAAAATTGGCAAGAGGGTGTATGGTTGTTTTGACTACCTTATTGGAGGTTAGTGGATTTTTGTCTTTGGGTTACACTTTCTTGGGTAAGGGTGATATGGGTGTATGAAATCTATAGGGAAAAGTAGATGGGGAAGAGGGTGAGTTACCCAGGGAGATAACGAAGGTGCTGTGAAGGCAGATGATGGGTTTGTGCCAAGGGTGTGAGGGACAGAGACTGAAGTGTAGTGGGTAGTGAAGAAGTTGGTGAGGGTATTGGAGGTATGGGTGGTAAAGATGTTACAGGTGGAGTTATAAGTCATGTTGGGCACTTGGGTATGTTAGAGGTTTGTGAGGAAGGAATGGGTTGTTGTGTTTTTAGTTCATTGATGGGTGGAGGTTTCTTAACCACGCTTGGAAGGTTGAGGTCCTAAGATGGACGAAACGGGTGAAAGTGATGAAGGTATGATTGGTGGAGATGGGTTGTGAGCTATATGGGTTTGGTTTTTCTGTTTGGGTGTTGGAGTAGGTTGGGTATTGACTATGGAGGATGTAGCTAAATCTAGTTTGATAGGTGGATGAGTAAGGCTGGTGGTTGGGGTGACCCCTAAGGTAGTAATAGGTTTAGGTGAGGAGGATGATGTGGGTGTGGGTTTGGACTTAGATGTATGTTGGGTTATGGGTGAGGGTGTATGTTGAGCTGTGATGGGTTTCATGGAAGAAGTTGTGATAGAGGTGGTTGTGCTTGGTTTGATTGGTTAAAATATTTTTGGGTAGATAGTGGAAGTGTCAGCAAGTGACATCAGCATTTGTGTTGAAACAGGAAGTAGAAGACACCCCCATAGTAAGGCTCTATCCATATAATCTAAGTGATCGGCTAAACATGAGAATGGCACGTCTATATATGAGTTTGATGAGGAAATAATGACAATTCCCGTAAAAAATGTCTTAGAGATGGGGAATTTGCTAGCTTCAGCTTTCGTGGGTAAGAGAGCCAAAAGTAGGTCTACAGGATCTTGGGTAGCTGATGGAGAATGGTCACCTGGAGTAAAAGGTATCTCTACTGGATCCTTGAAGGTGGAGGATAAAATGGGTGCTCCTCTAAAGGTGGAGGATATGATGAGTGCTCCTCTATGGGTGGAGGAGATAAACAAGTATCCTCTATGGACTGAAGAAGTACTATGGGTGATGGTTCCTAGGTGGAGAAGCCAAAGGTGAAATAGCCTCGATATTAGCAAAAGGATCCTCCATGGGTGAGGAGGGAGGTGAAAGGTATTCCTCTATGGGTGGAGGAATAGGTGAGGTGGGTTCTAATGCAGAACAAGGACTTTGGGCTAGAATTTCCTCAATGGAAGGAATATGTGGTAATTGGGAAGCAACGGGTGCATCGCTGAAAATAGTGTGGACCTTGCAGGTATGGCTATCATGAGTTGAGGTCTCACTAGTTTGATTAGATGAAGGGGCATGATTAGGAAAGGGTTTCTTGAAGATGTGTAGGTTTTGATTGGTAGGTGTGTTAGGATTATCCATAGTTAACTCACCTTTCTCGAGCATTTCTTGGATAATATTTTTGAAAGTGATGCAATTGTCATCACTATGACCCTTTACTTGATGATAGTTACAGAAGTCGTGTTCTTTATACCATGTGGGTGTGGGGTGAGCAGGGTCAAAACCAGTGTGTGGTTTTATAGGAGGAAGGGTGATGGCCCCAACTTTGATGAGATTTTCTAAGATAGAAGAATAAGGTTCCCCAATTGGGGTATATTTCCATTATTCTTGTCTAAATTGAAAAGTCTGAATGGGTGAGAGATTAGATGAGGGGCTATCCTGATTTGATGGATGAGCTGAGCCATCTTTAAGTACCATTGCGTTAGTGGTCCCCTTGGCCTTTGAATAATTATCCTGTGGTTTAGAATAAGAAGAGGTATCATTTGGCTTAAATGTTGAGTTCTTATTGTGTAATTGGATTTTCTTCTCTTCAATGGCCTCGAATCTCTAGCTTTCGTGCCATGGTGAATGCTTCGTCAAAGGTTCGGAAAGTTTGGACCTACAGGGTTGGTGAGATATGTCTAGTGCAAGCCCACATGAAGAGCTCGATGAGTTCGGTTCGTGGTAGTTGTAATGTGAGTTGATTGATCAGGCTACGCTAGCGAGAAACCAAATTTTCGATAGATTCGTCATCATACTGACGCATGGATTATAGGTCAATCATGGTAACCTTCTTAACAATATTGATGGAGAAGTGATTAGAGAAGGCTTGGGATACTTGATTAAATGAAAATATAGAGTTTCTAGGTAACCCACTATACCAATCTAACGCATGTCCAGTTAGAGACATGGGAAAGGTCCTCAAGAGCAAAGCATCATTGTTGGCGATTAGGTAGCACCCATGTTTAAAAGATCACAAATGTTTTTACGGGTCTTCCTTGCTATTGAAATGGTTGAATTTAGGCATTTCCCAATGTGTGGGGTATGGACAAATAGGAATGGATGGGTGTATAGGCTCATTACAAATATCACCGTAGGTGAGAGAGTTGTGTGAGCCAGAAATTGATGCTTCCAATGTCTACATCTTTTCCATCATTAACTTGATTAGGTCATTGGTAGGTTATGATGGATGGGTGCCTCCGGTAGCATAAAAGGGTGGATGTTAGACATGTAACAAGGGTGGCATTCCAAAGTATATGGTGTTTCTGTGTAGGTAGATTAAGAAGAAGGTAGTGAAATAGGGGGTACATACCCAAAGCAAATAATAGATGAAACAGGAGGCTACTGATAGTACGTATATGGAGATGGAATGGTCGTGGTGACCCTAGTGGCAATGGGGAGAACGATTGCGAAAAGAAAGGATGACATTTTGAAAAGGGGTAGAAGTCACTAACACTGAAGGTGGTTGTGTAGCTATGGGTATATGAGAGACAATAGGCATGGATGAGGTTATATTCTAGGTGGTTGGAAAAGGTATAGTAGATGTGACAAGTACAACAGATGTAGCAGATGTGGCAATCATAGCAGGTATAGGGCCTAGCTACGAAACGATTGGGGGTAAGGTAGATGCAAGAAACGTGGGGTTAACGGGGATAGAGAAGTAGGAGTGAGTGTTGGGGGATAGATACGGGTATGTCGTATATCAACTAACCCGAGGAATCTCGAGTGGATGAGTGGGAAAGTTAAATATGCAAGGCAACATGATTTTGGTCAAGGATTCATGTGAACTCCTCGTCTCCAGTAGCGATAGAGATAGGTTGGATAGATTCCATGGCGGGTGATAAAATGGAAGGTGGTGAAGGGCTAGGTGGGAGTGGTTGACAATTGGCATGGAATATGAGGGCGCTTGCTTGTCGATGCATTAGTACCATGTGAACAGGTACTAACGTGGTAAGACTACTTTTTATAAGTGACATAGAAATACAACACATGTAGGATAAATAGTCAAGGTGGTAGGTGAATTGGGGTTAAAATGTCAACTAGAAAATGACACAGGATAACCGATGTCAATTAGTTTAAACTGACACCGGTCACAGGTAACCGCTGCCGATCCATGTGGAAAGTGGACAGTTGGTCAAAAACAAGGTATAAGGCCAAATTTACTAGGTATGCAAAATGCTGATGAGATTTACCAGTAAAGTGAATATGATGAGAGTTACAGGGACTCTAAATAGTCGAAGAAGGTGAATATGTGTCCTTTTGGGTAGGTTAACCAAAATGACAGCAGTGAATTGACTTGGGTCGGGCATAACCGAAGATGGTCGAGGGTAACCAATGACAATCGCTGGAATGACACCCCAATAATGTGAAATTGAAATAGTGATGAAGAAAATATGGTTGTGAGTTAAAATTTGATGTGGAATCAAACCCAGAATTCTAAGAATGATGAGAATATGGTCTAGGCACACTCAGATGAAGCTGAAATACACCAACTATGATGAGGAGCATGCAAGGAGAAAAAGGAAAAATGAAGACTATGGCCTCTCACCTCAAAATGCAAGCCAAGAAAAACACTAAGAAAAATATGATCCTAAGATCGCTTTTTTATATTATATATGAATGGACTCATTTATACCACCAAAATAAAATTTAAACAAGATATGCAAAGTGGACTCGCCTAGCATGTGCTAGATCCGGAAGTGTGATACTTCCTAGATGGTTGTCAATCCACTGTTTAAAACAACTTAATGCTGGTAATAAAGTAAATCCTACTGTAGTAAAAATGATTTAGGTATCTCATTCATCTACAATAAGAAAATTCATTCACAATAGGCTAGGCTATGATTGAATCTAAAGGTCAAGGTCACTGTCATGCTACCGTTATTGGTTGGGGTCAAATTCTGGTCAGTTTAGGGTATTTGGTGGTGGTTTTAGGCTCTGATCTGGGTTTCTAGTAAAAGACACAGAGATTGACATCGGTTTAGGTTAACTGGCAATGGTTATGGGTGACTAGCATCGTATGGTCAAGGTACAGGAAACTCAATAAAACTTGGTTGGGTGATAGATCCGGGATTAGATGAAGGTGGAAGGGAAATGGAAAGATTTGTATGGATCTTGGATATACACAGGAATGATGAAAATATGGGTATGAATAGTTCAATGGTGTGGGTAAAGAGGTGGTTAATTTTTCATGGAGATAAAATGCTGGGGAATGGGAATGAAAATAAAAAATAATAACAAATGTAAAAGGATATATTCAAATGAAAAGAAACAACCACGGGTAGATAGACTTACTGTTTGTACAAGCTTGATGCTTGGTTGGTAATGGTGGGTGATCAAATGGACTTGGTATAGTGCTGGTGCTTCCTCGGATGCTCCCGTGAAGGCAGGTGGCTATGTGATTCCTTTGAGTTTTGGCTATGGGTGTTCTAATGCTTGTATAGACACCGGTTCTGCATGTATGCAACTTTGGTTTTGTCACTTGTTCTCAGAAGATGTACCTCTCTCTCATAAATGTTCCAACCTCAAAATAAGGTTTTTTTGGGAGTTAAATGGTAACTGACGGAAGTTCCACTTAACTGACGGTGGTTAAGGGTAAATGACATCGGTTAGGGTAGGATTTCCTAGGTTTACTAAATTGTGCATATCCCCTTGATATTCTGGGATCTCATTTCGTTTACCCTGCAGATTAGAGTAGAAGCTTCCTTCTAATATGCATGAATGTGGTTAGAGGGAATGTAGGCATTGATTTTTGTGGTTTAGGTAGGTTTTAGTTAGCTATGACAACTTACTAAGAATAGGTCATAGGATGAGGTGGCTAGATGAGGTGGATATGTGGGCATTATCTCAATTAGGATATTTAAATAATAAATATGGTGAGGATAATGAATTAATTTAATTTAAATAATTAAATTAATATTAAAGTGGGGTGAAGGGGGCCATGACTAGTGGATGCATTCAAGGTACTTATTTATCAAGGTACCAAGGGGAGTGTGACCCAATTTTGGTGTCTACACTAATATCTCCATTTTTCTTTCTCGATGACACAAGGTTTGCAACCCAAGATGAATACCTTGTGGGCTGAATGATCCCTCCCTCTTTCAATTTCTTCAATTCATCTTACATTTTCATGGAGAGGATTGGATTAATTGGCCTCTTCTTCTATCTGAAGGGCTTGGCCTTTGTTTCAAGAGGAATCTCATGCTGAAACATGTCCTCTTTGTATGCTTTCAACTCGAATAAGACTATTTCTTCAATAGTTAAACATAGGACTATTTTTCTTCTTTGTTTAGATCACTTCCCAACCAAAATTTTCTTGGTTTATCATTAGTGCCCAAGTTATTCTCTTCCACATCCCTTGAGGTAGACATCTTTCTATTGATGATGCAATCAACATTGTTAAAATTTGACTCAAGTGCAAAAAGACCTCTAGGAATGGTGTTAGTTTTCAATTGGATAATATCCTTTCCAAAAAATGTCTCTCTTCCTTCATTCACACACACCATTAGTTCCCAATAAATATTCTAATTTGTAAACTCACCTTGATTTTGTAAGAACCTTTGCACTTGAGCATCATCATTAAATACTTACCAATTTTTAATGTTGTCGTGGACAATCGGCCTAGTTAACACTTCAATATTGTACTCACAATAAGGTGAAATGGTGCAATTTCCAAATCTTGACCCCAACACTACCAACTTGTCAGCAGTAGCATTGAAACTTCTATCATGATGCATAATGTTGAAGGAATCAAACATCTCAATTAGATCCCAAACTACATGTTTGTACTATTTCATTTGCTGATTTTTGTAGCATACAATTTTCTTATTTGTTTGACAACTAGCTTTGAATATCCTTTTGCAATGATGTCCTTGACACCATACTTCCATGCAATTCTCAGACCCAACAACAAGGCTTCATACTTAGTAATGTTGTTAGTACATTAAAAATTAAGCTTGAAGGAAAAAACAAACTCTTCCAAGCTAGGAGAAATCATAATTATACTAGCACCATTTCCAAATTGGGAGAAAGCTCCATCAAATAGCAGGGTCCAAGGGGAACCTACATGCTCAAGGAACTTTTACTAATCCATCTTGTGCTCCTTACCATCAGTAAACCCAATAAAATTATCAACATCAACATCAGCAAATAATACTTTATAAGAAGCATTTTTGGATCCTCATTTAGATACAACATCTTCTTTTCTCCATAGATCTTGACAAGGCTGCCTTCATGGGAATGGTGGAAAAATATATATCCATTTGGAAACTCCCTCTAACAATTGCAGCCCATTTTCTTGACAATAATATACCCCATTTGGTAGGGCAATCAACAATCACAACATCCAATTTCAAATTCCTCCCAGTGTAAGATGCAAGTTACACCACTAAACCCTTCACACAACCAACTACCGGCACTTTTCTTGAGTCCATGGTAGTAAAATTTCCATAGGATGTTGTCACTTTGATATCCAACTCATTCATGACTTCTAGAGGCCTGGCATTACATGATGCACCGAATCAAACATACAATTGTGAAGTAGTCTATCCTTTATGATCAAAGTTGTGAATAATGGATCAAAATTCAATTGGGAATCAACCAAGGATGTCCTCAAGTATACCTTAGGTGTTTCTCAAAGATCATCCAATTTTGGTGGTGTTTCAAGGTCTACAATGATTTGATGAGGAGTTTCAATAACATTTAAATTTTTGCTTGGGGTACTCTTCTCCTCCTTCAATCCCAAGTACTCAAGTGCTCTCTTCTTGTGCTCAAGAATCCTAAGAAAATGAATTATTGGAACACTCACTTTGATTTGGATCAATACTTGGGCTATGTCATAGGGAACACTCTTTGGAAAAGCAGCATTGGAAGGGAGACAAGAAGATTCATTAGATGGCATGGGATTCTTGGTAGCTTGGGCATGAGGAGGACTGTAATTTTTACTTAGGAAAATATAGATTTTGGTAGGTTCTTTTATTTTAAAATCTTCTTTCGGAATGCTTGTGAGCAAGGGTGTTTTAGGTTTGGCCTGAGGCCTAGCTCCCTTAACAACTTTTCTCCTAGTGTTATATTATTTCTCTTGAGCTACAACAACAACATTTATCAACAATTGTCTATCTTCCTCCGAAGGGATACCACCATCATACTAATTAATCATCAAAGCTCTTAAGTATTCAAATTCATTTCTAGGAATTTCAAAATCTTGCACTACATCAACTTCAAGAGTATGAGGGGGAAGAAATACTTGTACCCATTTTATGCAATCCAAAAGGTTGTAGCTATCTTTGCACTTATTACCTTAGTTGATTTTGTTCCTTCTTGTGAGCTTGAAGAACATCCCACCATGTAGATATCATCATTAGTACCATCATAATTACTAGCTTCACCATCTTGTTGGTCCACTTCAAATGGAGGATGGGGTAGAAAACACCTATCAAACCAATCAATATCAACAACTTCCTTAACAACAACAACCCTAGCAGTTAGGGGATTAGGTAACACTCTTCCTTCACATGCTTGAGGATGTCTATTTGCAAACCCCATGGGTCCTTTCCCTCTATCATCAAATCTCTAATCACCCCTAGGATGATTGGAAAATATGTCATGGTTTTGTGCTCTTTGCTAACCTTGTGAAGTCTACCCAATTCCCTTCTCTACCTAGGCTAACTTGTATGAGATTTTTTTGATAGCCCCTGCCAAAGTTTTCAAAACCTCCTCCAAATCAATACCCTTTCTAGCTTGAGGTTTTTCAGGGTTTATCAACTTTACACCATCTCTCTTGAGAGGTTTCCCAATGGCCTTAATGTTATTTTCAATCTGCAGTGCCATGGTAAAGGCCTACCTTAAATTGGTAGGGTTCTTGTCTCTTAGGTAATAGGCTGCTTTCTTGTCAAATGCATCTGCATATTTGATTAAACAAGACTCATCACAAGGCCTCAAATTAACAGGAAGTCTCCTCAATGTCTTGTTAAATCTTGTATTAAAGTCATGAACTGATTCATTGGGGTTCTTCTTGATATTTTCAAATTCAGACAAGAGAAATCTAGGATCAGTCCTATCACCATATTGCAACCTATATGCATTCTTCATCTCATTCCAAGAATCAATTGAATTATTAGGAAGATCCTTGTACCAATCCCTTGCATCCTCCTCTAGTGTATGAATGAACAATTTAATATACACATCTTCATGCTCAATCTCAAAGTCCTCCATCATGTTAACAAAAAGTTTTAGGTGTTGATCACTAGTTATTGCATTATTACCTTGGAACTTTGGAAATCTATTTCTAACATCTTGAGGGACAACATTAGGATAACCAACCATTCCTCTAAATTCTATAGGACCAAAGGTGTTAACAACAAATGGAGGTCTAGGCTGAGCCATATTGTTTCAAGGTGGTGATATTTGAGGAGAAACAAAATTATGAGGAGTGGAAGGTATTTGGGGAATAGAAATGTAATCCTCAAAATGGATATCCCCTATAGGATCAGCTTCTTGATAAACTCTAGCAAATTTGGAAAAAATATGGGTAGGATGAGGAGCAAGATTTTCCAAGACAAACGAAGGTCCCTCTCTAGATGGAGAAAGAAAATTTTCAAAAGGAATATCTGATTCAGATCTACCTAAAGAATAACTACAGTCCTCAATGAAAGGCTGATCAATCCCAAGTTTAACCAAGGGAACCTCCTTCCTTGAGCTTTTCTCTCTAACCACCTTCCAAACTCTTCTCCTTTCTAACATTGAGTTCCTTGAATCTGAAAACAACTTCTTAGCAGAGTCTTTAATGAAGAGAGATCTTCATTCCAGTTTTTTAGAGATTAACAACACAAAAATAAATGACAGAGAGCTAAGACACTAGTATTTATCAAGAACAAAACAACATGGAGTCGTCACTAAGGATTTTCACCCTAGTTGTGCAAATGCACTAAAATACTTTGTCAAATATCTATCAACACTAAAAATATTTCCAAAATTTATAGATCAGACCTTCCTTTTCTTGAATCTATCAACCAAAAATGCAAATGAAGTGCAACTACTGCTGGAAACTGATAAAATTATAGACAAAGTTTGAAACCTTTGCATACACCATACAAATCTGAGTATAGAATGATGCTTTAATAATATATTTGCAGAAATAATTTGTAAGAGACATTACCAGGGTTTGATATGCATTCAAATATCTAAAGTATGTATGCACATGGATCTACTTCAATGTCCCCAGAAATGGCACCACTTGGTGTTGGTACCCAAATTTGTTCTCCTTTTCAATCTGAGCAGCATCGAGAGATATTTTATGAAGCTTGAAGATAAATAGATTATGATGTATGTCATTTTGTACCTAGGGATGTGATCTAACTCGCACTCAAATTCATGGAGAAATGGATAACACTCAAATAGGACTTGATCTTGTCCTAAATATTTTAGGTTGTCTATTTCGACCAAGGTAAGAGAACCTATATTACACCTCTATTTCCGTGAAGGAGGTGAAAATTTCCTTGCCTTTGTGTAGATTATATAAAGATGGCCTTGAGAAAACATGATCAATTTTCCATTATTCAAAATCAACAGAGATGTCATTATTAAATGATGAAAATTCTTTCAAGACTAGGTTGAGGCTACTAGAGACATGGTATGATCTTGATTTGCTTTGTGCATTTCGTAAATGGATTGTATTCTTTTGTTGACACATAATACAATACAGGGGTAGTATGGGTAGGATTAGTTTGTTTGAATGAATTTTGGGTGGGAGATTTTAGACAAGACTAACCAAAATTTTCCAAATTCTTTGAGGACCTTTGCAAAAAAATTGTAAGACCTAAACAATAGAATTCTTCAAAGAGGTTAATGTATTCCTTCAACCAGGATATGTGCACCAAATGGATGCCTAGATTTGCACTCTTCCACACAATCTTTGACAACCTACAACAAAATCTTGAAGCAAATGAACCAAAAAAGTATCTAGAAATTTCTATTTAATCATGACCTAAGGTGCACCCAAAGGTTTACAAATAATCTCTAAAGTCAAGGAAGGTAAAGTGATTTTAAATTTGTTTATCTCTTTATCAGATGAAAGATCTTCTGAATGTGAGATTGCAAATGCCACTAAACTATCACAAGAAATGAGACCATTGTATGATCAAAAGAAACTCCAAACACTAGATTGCAATAGGAGCAAGAAACACAAATTGAAAACATTCTGAAACATAAGTGTATGCAAATTTTTCCAAGAGACAACACAAAATAATCCAAAAATGATCAAATTTATCAGTAGGGGAATGTTTCAAGAACAATCTCAGAGCTTGTTGATGGATTTACAACTGAAACCAACTCAACATGATATAAATCTGATGCAAAAAGGAATTATAAATGGTTCTCAGGTGGTTTCTCAAAGAATGGGCTTCTTCCCAGATTTTCTCGTGAAATTTTTAGTTTCCCAGGCTTCTTTTAAATTCTTCCAACCCTTTGCATGAAAAATTCATGCAATATATAGCATTCCATTACAATTGATCCTTCTTTCCCAAGAAAATAATATCCTATGGCATCTTAATTTTGTTACAAATTCACTCATGACTTTCTGAAAGTGACATTTAACCAATTTTGCAAGGAGGAGATGCTAGGCATGCAAAAAAGCAAATTATTACAAATTTTCATCATTTCTTGTCATGGGAGCATGTATTCTTCTTTTGGCACCCGCAACATCTTCCTCTTCCATCATTTCATCCTTTTCCCCTTCAAATTTCCATTCTGCAACTTTTCTCTGCAATTTGGATTTGATATTTCACGTTTTACATGAACTAGAGCAAAATCATTTTGAAATGTGCCTTGGATCTGCAAATTTACCCTCCAAGATGATTGATTTGAATCATGCAGGCCAAAACAACATGAATCCAAAAAAATTGATCAAAAATGATGCAAAAACTCATTTCCACACTTCCTGGAGCCAAAATGGCGGTAAAAATGTCAAAATGTACGATTGTTGCTATCGATTTTCCTTTCTCCCTTTAATCTGAGCCCTCCATGTGTCAAAATGTGATTGGAAATGGGTTTGGGATCACTTTTTGACATTTTAACACTTTTGGAAAAAAGTAAAAATTTGACAATTTTCTCCGCCCCTCCGCCCTTGAGATTTGGCGCTGACACGTGGCACAATGTGGGTCCCATTGGAATCGCGGCTCGATTCTACACATTTCCACCTTTTTTGGAAAAAGGAAATTTTTCACAATTTTCCCCATGGGCCTGCGCCTCCTCCTCTGTCCTTGACACGTGTCTATCGCTGATTCACTGCGCGGGCTTGTGTTCCTCCTTTCATATTTTAATCTTATTTCACCAAAGGAAATTTTGTAATATTTCTTCTATTCCTCTACCTTTGACTTCTCAAATGAATTTCGAATCTTTACTTTTGGGCTTGCGGTCCATTCAACATTTTTACCCCTTTGACAAATAGAGGCTAAAAACACAACTTGCCTCTGTTGGCCCACACTCCCCTCTACCCCAGCCACATGTCTCTCTGTGATTCACTTGGCGAGAGGATAGCCTTTTCACAACCTTCATCCCCTTTTGCCAAAAAGTTAAATTCTTTTAAGTCCTTCGCCAGCCTCCATTTCCGCCTTTGCCATGTGTCCACTTTTGATTTGTTGGTGGGATTGTGCCCCAATTTGAAAATGTTTCCCTCTACTCCAAAAGGCAAAAGGTTTCAGAAGCCTCTGATGGCCTACTGGTTCTCCTTTGATCTAGACACTTGCCACGTATTAGTAGAGGGAGGGACAAGATTTTGATGGGTAAAAGACACCCGTACGACCGTCAAAAAATGCAAAATTTGCCAGAGATGCCTGAATTTGATTTTTTCTTCGTGGATGAAGAATTTTTGGAACAAAGGATAGATGAAACATGTTTTCAAACATTTTACGACCATGGAAAAGGATTTTCGAATGCATACAAGTAAAATTTGATCAATTTCGAGCCTCCATGGTTAGGAAAAATGGTAGAGCCCGCAAAATTGAAACATTTAGGGAAAAAACAAGCAAACTCGGGATTTCTCTTAGAAAGGGGCAAGGCAAATGAGTTTGCGAACAATTCAAGCCATAAAAATAGAGACATAACATTATATCATCCATCTCAAAAGGGAAAAACGTTTCAAGGCATGTAGAGCAAAGGGAAAAACATTAAAAAATGATGAAGGGTCAAAATGGGCACCAATAGTATAGATGAGGAAAGTGAAGTGACATAAGAGGTAGATGCCTTAATTTAGATTAGTACATCATTTGGTCCGTAAGTTATATTACAATTTTTGAAGGGTGAAGGTGTTGGTACCCAAATTTATTCTCATTTTTAGTCTAAGTAGCATCAAAGATATGGCATGAAGCTTGAAGACAAATGGATCATGGTGTGTGTCATTTTGTAGCTTTGGATATGATCTAACTAGCATGTAGATTTATGGAGAGATGGATAGCACTCAAATAGGAATTGATCTTGTCCTAACTGCTTTTAGGTTGTGCATTTGAACCAAGGTAAGAGAACCTATTTTGTAACCCTCAAATGGTGAAGGAGATGAATATATCCCTTAATTTGTGTAAATAGTATGAAAAGGGCCTTGGGAAAATATGATCAACACTCCAAATCTGACTTTCACAAGTTGTCACTTCCATATTATGGAGATACTTTCAATGTAAGACAAGGGTTACTGAAGACATTTTGAAATCCTGATCTATTCTACATACTTTAGCAAATGGATTTTGATCTTTTGTGGGTATACAAGTCAAAACAGGGGTAAAATAGGGTAGGATTAGTTATTTTGAATGATTTTTTGGGTGGGAGTTTAGATAAGACAAACCAAGGTCCGCCAGAATCTTTGAGGATTTCAGAAAAATATGGAGAAAATTAACAGTAGAAAGTATCAAAATGGTTAATCATCCCTTCAACCAGGATATGTGCATCAAATGGAGACCCATATATGCACTTTTCCACACAATCCTTGATCATCTATCACAAAATCTTGAGTTAGCATGAACCAATGAAGCATTTCGCAATCACTATTTAATCATGACCTAAGGTGCACCCAAAGGTTTACAAATAATCTCTAAAGTCAAGGAAGGTAAAGTGATTTTAAATTTGTTTATCTCTTTATCAGATGAAATCTCTTCTGAATGTGAGATTGCAAATGCCACTAAACTATCACAAGAAATGAGACCATGTATGATTAAGAGATATTTTAAACACAAGACTGCACCATGAAACAAGAAACACAAATTTGAAATGCATTCTCAAATGTAAGCATTCACATATTTTTCCCAAAGACAACATAGAATAAATTTAAAATGATCAGATTTATCAGTAGAAGAATGTTTTGAAAAAGAATCTCGAGCTTGTTAATGGCTATATACATGCAACCGACTTAACATGATTTGAAATCGATACGAGAGAGAGCTACATTAGTTTCTCAAGTGGTCACTCGTAGAATGGGCTTCTTCCCAAATTTTACCATGAAATTTTTAGTTTTCCAAGATTTTTAAACTCTCCCATCCCTTTGAATGACAAATTCATGCAATATATATCTTTCAATCTCCTTCAAGCCTTCTTTCCTAAGAAAATAATATTCCAAAGGATCAAATTTGTTACAAAAATTTCTCATGATTCACAGATAGGGACATTTAACAAAACACGTCCAAAAAGTTTCCAGTTGTCTCAAAAAGAGATGAATCATTGCAAAATTTGCATCATTATCCATTATGGAGGCATGTTTTTCATCTTCAAAGCATGCAGACCCCCTTCCTTTCATTATTTCATCCTTATCCCTCCAAAATTTGACTCTACAACTTTTGGATCTGATATTTCACATTTTTGGACGGGTTAGGGAAAAAATTCATTTCAAAAACATCTCTGATCTTCAAATTGATCCTCAAAACCGATTGCATTGGTCCTTGCAGGCACAAATGACACAAATTTGTCAAAAATTTGATGAAAATTGATGTAAAAATTGCATCTCCAAACTTCCTGGAGCATTCTAGGGAAAAAATGGCGGCAGAGAAAAAAATGATGCACAACTACCATTGATTTGACATTCAAATTTTAATCTACACCCTCCACGTGGAGAAAAACCATTAGAGACGGGCTTTGGAGGCACCTTTTTCCACTTTGCATTTTTAAAAAGAAATAGCCACGTGGTGAGATTTGATTCGGCACAGGCACGAGTTTCACATTTTTACCCTTTTGACCTTTTTATTCTGAGTGGCCACGTGGCACCATTCCATTGGATGCGGACTTAGGAGCTTCATTTTACCTTTTAAAATTTTTGGGAAAAATTGGAAAAATTTGATATTTTCCCCGCACCTCTGCCTCATGAAAATAGGCCTGACACGTGTCCCAAAGTGGGCCCCATTGGAATCGTGGACTGATTCTACACATTTCCACTTTTTTTGGAAAAGGAAAATTTTCCAAATCATCCCCATGGATCCACACCTCCGATTCTATCTTTGACATGTGGCAATTGCTGATTCACTGCAAGCTTGTGTTCCTCCTTTTAATTTTATGCTTTTATGCCAAAAAATGGGAAAAATATCAATTTTTCCCGAGGCCCGAAGTTCTGCCTCTAACCTTGCCACGTGTCCCATTCTGATTTGTTGTGGGCCCTAGGCATTTTCTTTTCTCTTTAAATCTTTTTCCAAAATGCCTTAAGGCACAAAAAGACCCGCTACTTCCCATCCAATCAAAAGAGGACACATCATCATTTTCAGGAAAAATTTAGAAATTTTCTCCACCGCTTGAATTCAGGCAGATTAGCACTTGGCGGGGCCACAGGGAAATTTGAAACTTTTAGCCAAAGTAGCTAAAAAAGAACAAGTTCTCAAAATGACCTACCACTCCTCCTCCAATCAAAACATTCCACGTAAGCAACATTAGAACTAATCAGAGTAAAGCAGAGCCATGGGACAAAATTCACCCTTTTGCCAAAAAATTAGAAAGTGATAAGTTACAAAATTTTCCACTGTCCCTCGGACAATTAGAACAAGCCACATTACCCATGAATGCTGAAGAAGAAATTGATGGGAAAATGACGCCTGTCTGACCATCAAAACATAAAAATGCTAGGGATGCCCTAGAATTTGATTTTTTGCTAAGGATGAAAAATTTCTTGAAATAGAACCAATTGAAACATGTTTTTAAAGCATTTTTTATCATGGAATTGGATTTTCAATGGCATACAAGTGCAAATCAATCAATTTTAAACTTCCACAATCGGGAAAAAGGAAAAACGGTAGAGCCTGCAGATTTTGGAAAAATTAGGGCACAAAATAGGGCACACATGTAGATTTCTTTCAAATTGGGGAAAAACAACAAGTTTGTGAGCATTTGAAGCATCTAAGAAAAGAGGGAAAAGTTTGGACCACCAATTTGAGAAAAAAATGTTTCAGAGCACGCAGAATGAAGGAAAAATTTAGGGCAAAATGGTGCAAGCTCAAAAATGACACCAACAAGGATCTTGTTGAATGATGTAAGTTTCCCCTTTATATTCAAATTTGAGGCAACAGTGAAGGGTGGAAGGTACACAAGCCATGACATAAATTCAGGGATGACATAGCAACATGTTATACTGGAACTCTTCTTCAAGAATGTAGGAAAGTTTGGGAATAGTTCAGGGACCCACACGGACGTGAGAGAACAACATTACCAAGGGTAGTGGTCATAGTATCATTAAAATATCAAATCATGATAATGTTTCTAGAAATTCAATTATCCGATATGCCTATTCTTTAATAGGTATGAGACTAAATTATTTTGATGCTAGTTCCCCATCAATCATAACATGTTTAACGTGAATATCATTAATGTAAGAGGAGATGAAAAGAGTGGGATCAAGATCATCAGGTTGTGAAGGGGAAATATTTGATTTGGAGAAATTAATGGAAGCAATCTGATGAGGGGTAATGAGGGAAGTGATAGATGAAGTTTCATAGGGTTGAACCTCAATTGATTGTAAGACATCAATGAGGGCCTGACGATGAGAGTAAGAGGTTTGAACCAAGTCATATAAATATATTTTCAATGGGGATTGGTGAATTTGTTTGATCATTGAATGATGTGTAACCCTAGAAGAAGTAGGTGGTGTCGACCCAAGGATGGTTATCTTGGGGAGAGGTGCAAGTGTAATTCTAGGTGAAGGTGAACTAGAAGGGTTACCAAAATTTTCCTTTATTTTTTCTTTTATGTGTTGTGAGTGAATGGCTACACGTACCATGTTAATTTCAAATATAGGAGGAGGAAAAGAGGGTTGTTTAGCCTTACCTTTATCCCTAGGTGGATGTGAAGGAAAAGGTTGTAGAATGGGTTTAGGGCTAGGTTGTGTGGAAATGGGAAAAGAAAGAATGGAATCCTCCTCCAATAGATCATTTTGTTTGAAGAGACCATTAGAATCTCGAAGCTAGAGGTGAATTCTTTTAAGAGCCTTAAAACTCTCGACATCATGCCCTAGTGAGCTATGATAAGTGAAAATATTTGTTTCATTAAACCCTATTGGTTTTGGTCTCTGAGAATCCTAAGGCTTGATAGGTAGAATAAATATAGCATAATTCTATAATAACCAAGCAAGGATGTTAGAGAAAGATCCTACCAAAGGATCACAATGATAGGTCAAGGTTGTCTTAGGTGATGGATTAGGTGACCTTCGTGAGGGGGTAAGGAAAGAGATCATGTTAGTGTAATGAATTTTTTGGTAGGTATTGAGGGTTTGGGTTTAGGATGCACCTTCTTAGGTAAAGGTGAAGCAATAGTACACAATAGAAAAGGAGACTCAGAAGGTGTAGGTATCTGAGTAAGCCAAGGTGAAAGTGTGGGTATTGGAAAGAGTGAGGGTAAAGGTAGTGAAGAAGGTGTGGGTAGAATGGGAGGTGAAGGCAAGGATATAGGTTGTCACACTTTGGGTTTTCCTTGGTAAACATGTAGGTTAACAAAGGTTGAATTATGTGGGCTTAATATGTATGGAAGAGGTAAAGGTGAGTGAGAAATTGTGGGGATACCGGGGTGTGAGCCCTAAGAGGTTGGGTCTTCCTCTTAGGTTTCGAGTAGTTTTTTTGATTGGTGGTGAAGAAGTTGACAAGTCTAGCTTCATAAGGGGTTACAAAAGACTTGGTACCGGTAAAACCCCTAAGGTGGTAGTAGGTTTTAAGTAGATGGAGGCCTAAGTGGAGGGGGTGTTGATGAAGAAGGGGCTAATACCACCGGTTCAGGTGTAATATCCTTAGTTTATTTGAATATATTTTGATATATGGTCAAGGTATCAGGGGAGGACATCTACATTTGTGTGGAAACAAGGATTCTAAGGCATCCCCAAAGGGTAGTGTAATCGATGTACTCCAAGTGGTCAACCAAACGAGAGAAGGATTTTTGAGTAGATGAAGAGGACAATGATTTAGTGTAAAATCCCATTAAGATCTCTAAGTCCTTGCAAGACATGGTAGGTATTAGCCTCTGAATCGGTGGGTAAGAGTGAGGTAAGAAGAGAAATGGGATCTTTGAAGACCTTTAGAGAGGTATCAAAAATAGTAAGAGTAGATAAAATTTAATCCTTTATGGGTTGAGGAGAAGGAAAAGTGGGTAATATAGAATCCTCTATGGGTAGAGAGGATGATAAGGTGGGTTCCTCTATGGGTAGAAGAATAGGTAAGGTGGGTTCCTCTATGGGTAAAGGAACAAGTAAGGTGGATTCCTTCAGGGTAAAGGAACAAGTAAGGTGGGTTCTTCGGTGATTACAAAAAAAGGTAAAGTGGGTTTATCTATGGGTAAAGGAATAGGTGAGGTGGGTTCCTCTATGGGTATAGGAGTTAGTGTAAAGAGTTCATCAATAGATGTTTTAAGATGATATTGGCTAAAAGGATCAAATGTTGTATTGAAGACTGCATGAACCACATGTACATTGGTTTCTTCTTTAGATGTTTCATCGCATGAGTTGACGAAGGGGCATGGTAAAGAAATTGTTTTATGAAAACATCCAAGTTTTCATTAGCGGACACGTTAGGGTTGTTAAGGACAAGATCACGACTATCTAACATTCCTTGCATAATGTTTTTAAAGTTTTTGCAATTTGCATCACTATGTCCTTTTACGCAGTGGTAATTACAGAAGTTGTTTTATTTACACCAATTTGATGTGGGGTGATAAGGATCAAAAATAGTTTGTGATTTTATGGGAGTAAGATTGATGGCTTCATCCTTCAACAAACTTTCCAATATGGAAGAATAAGGCTCCCCAATGGGAGTGTAACTCTTTTTTCATACCGATATTGAAAAATTTTCACCAATGAGAGATTGGAAGGAGGTTTAGTTTTATTGGATGGATGATAAGGGCTGGATTTCAGCACTAATTCATTAATGGATCCTTTTTTCTTGGGATGTTTATTGGTTTGTTTAGAAGAAGACTCGGTTTATTTGAAGGCAATATTTTTGTTACACAATTTTAGTTTATCTTCTTCGAGGGTGCAGATATAAAGCTTCCTATACATGGTACAAGCCTCATCAAATGTACAAAATGTTTAAACCTGAAGAGATGAGGAAGTGTGTCTAGCACACTACCTCCTAAACAAAATATGATCTCGGGTTGCAAGAGAGAGAAGGAAATATGATTGATTAGGCTTTGCCACTATGCAATGAAATCAGCTATAACATTGATGAATAAAATATAAATATATGATAGAGACCTTTTTAGAAATTTTTATCAAAAAGTGATCAAGAAAGGTCTGCATCAATTGATTAAAGGAAAATATTTAGTGTTTTTGAAAATCATTGTACCAATATAAGTTGGGTCCCGAAAGGGACATGGGAAAGGTATGAAGGAGCAAGGCATCATCATGGCCTATTAGGTAACAAACATGTCTAAATGAACGCAAGTGTTGTTGTGGGTCCTCCTTATTATTGAAGTGGTTGAATTTAGGTATCTCCCATTGCACGGATATGGATGAATAGGTATAGAGGGATGGATGGGTTCGTTAAAAATATCATCATATGTTAAAACATTACGGGACCCGAAATTGAGGCCTCAAGCATTTGTATTTTATCCATCATCATTTTAATGAGATTTGTTATATGGTTTGATTAAGGAAAACCACCGAGGTATAAGGGGATTGATAAGATGAATGGGTCATAAAAGGCATACCAAGTATGTGGTGGTGCCGAGTACATGAATTGAGATGTAGGTATATAGGAAGTAGTGGATGAGGAGGGAATATACCCTAAATATGTAATTGAGGTGATGGGTTTTGTTTGAGGTAAGGTATATGTAGGAGGGTTTTTGGAAATATCCTCATGGTGATGGGTGGAAGAGTTTGGGGAATAGAGACCACAAAATTCTGAAATGGAGTGGAATAGGTCGATGTAACTAACAGTTGTGTAGGAATAGACATATGTGATATTGATGAAGATGTAATAGGGGGAGTAGATATGGGTACTACAGATGTTGGTGGGAGAGAAGATTTCAAGGATACAAGGGTTAAGTTGAAATTATGTGATTGTGAATTAATGTTATGAAATGCTAGAGTATTTTGGGTGGCCAAATTAGCATTTCTCGATATGGCAGAGATGGTAGAAATGGTGGGTATAGAATTGGGCATTCCATAAAGGGGATGACCTAATGAGTCACGGGTGGAAGAAGTAGCAAGGTAATGTTGCAAGGCCTTGGTGTTATGATCAAGGAATCTAGTGAATTCCTCATCACCTACGGGTACATTTGCAGGAGAATTAGGATCCATTGGAGACGAAATGGAAGGTAGTGAAGGGATAGAAGGAAAAGGTATACAACTTGCATGGAAATAAATATATCGTGCTCATGTTGGTGAGTCCAAACCATATGGAAGGATGAAAAATAGGTACTCTAGGATTTGTAAAAATGACAGAAACTTAGAAATAGAATTTCAGAAAATATATGGAAGGTGAAATTAACTCATTGTTTTTGATAGAAAATCAAAAACACGAGACTATACCGATTTTGAACCGATGCCGGTAGGTAGAATAACCAATGTCGGTTATTGAACTGATGAAGGTAGGTAGAATAACTGATGTTTTTGCTAAACTAAAGTTAGTAAGGTAGATTAGATCTAAACTTAAGAAATTTGAAATTTCTAAGAAAGATTTTGGTCAAAAGAAGTTGAGAACGGGCTTTGTATATCAATTCTAATCTAACACACTCAGAGAACTAAAATTAACTGATTGTGATGGCTGAGTGTGAAAAAAAAGAAAAGTGATGAAATACGATCTCACACCTCAAATAGCAGAAGACAAGAAAGAAATTCACAAATACAACAAGAAAAATCTAAGGACTAATATTATAATGTTTTGATGACTTAATCCTCGGGATAGTGTCAATATATAGAAAGGAGTGGATGTAAGGTACCTAGAAGCCAAATATGGATGGTTTCAGGAATGTTTTGGTGGGGAATCCTCAATATACCTTTTGGTACATGAGGCCCAAGCTCTGATATGATAATCCGGTCAGAACACCGGTCGGGCCCCACTATCAACAGTGTTTAAATCCTTGATAGCTTCTTCCTAGGATTTGGGGAATGTTTAAGAAATGTGTTGTTTGTTTGAGTGATTTGGAAAAGTGTGTGCAAAATTAGACTATGCTTAATTACCCAATCATCAACTAGTCATGACCTCTGTTATATTTGATTGTTAATTAGACTATGTGAGCTAAATGCAAGAATACACAGGATGCAATGCAACAATTTTAAACCCAAATCAAAATATTAAGATTAGATGAAAGCAATAGTGAATAGGAATAGAGTATGAATTTAAATAGTGCAAACAAGAAAGAAGAAAGAATGATTCATTTTAATTTGCCTTTGAATGAAATGTGACTTTTAGAGAAAATAGAAGAAAGAATGTTACCAAGGAGATATTTAGTGAATATTTTAGAAAGGAAACAATCAAAAATGCAATCCTAAATGAATATAAGGAACCCAAAATGATGAGGGTCCCACTGGGCATGCCAAAATATTTCACCACATAGGAGTATTGTATGAAAAAACGATTTAAAAGGTAAAGGTAAGGTACATGAGGAATACCTGAGGTCATGAAGAGGTGCGCATCGTTGTTGAAGACCAATCCAATTTTAGAGAACTCCTTTTTGTCTAGGAAGGACTACCTGAGAAGCAAAGCAAGACCAAAAAATAGAGTTAATAACATAGGTTAGTGGATTGCCTAGCATGAGCTAGATCTAGGAAGAAGGGTACTTCCTCGAAGGATTTCAATCCTCTTGTCGTGAAAATGTGCAACAGGAAATTAGAAGTTTCCAAGCACGAAAACTATACCCCAATGGCGAAATTTTCATGTTTGATCATTCCTAGGAACCCTAGGTCTATCCAATCAGTCCAAATGACCTCCTAAATAATGTAATCTGATCCCCCTAGGTGATTTAGGTAAGTCTATTCATCACCCCTAGGAGATTTTAGGGAGTTATGAAAAGATGTTATCTTCTCGCAGTATTGGGAAGGGCTATCATTGGCCTTCCCAGGAAAAAAATTCAACATGGAGGTGAATCTAAGACCTTGGAACATCATGGAAATGATTTTGGAAGGTCTGGGGAAGTTCTACAAGACTTGGAGTAATCTGAGTAAAAACAGGGTTCACAAGCCTAGGCGGTACATAGGCCTAAAACAGTTGCTGGGCTCAAAAGAAGATTCTAGGAGCTCCAAATGGAGTTATAAGAAAAATATATATATCCGAAAGCAATACTCAAAGACCTACATGATGGTGAAATAATATTTTTCACAACACTTTGGCACATCATGTCTGCAAGCAGTTTTCTCAGGCATAGGTGGAGTAAAAACTCAAAAATCCTATTTTTAGGGATCAAATGGAATAATAAATACATGATACCCCCACCATTAGATTCAAAAGGCAATTTCCAGTCATTATCATATAATTTTTTTCCAAAAAGGTCCATCGGGAGCTCAAGTTATCACTGTCACAAGTTTAGGACTTAGCCAAATTTTTGGGAGGACACATGTCAGCACCAGAGCCTAGCGGGATTTTGTGTCCCTCACGTCCCCCAAGGTTAGGGAAATCAAGGTTGGAAAATTTCTCCCAGCCCCCTTGAAGCCCTCTCAGCCCTCATATGACCTCTTGTACCCTCATGTGACCTCTAGACTTGACAGTTCAACCCCTAGGTGCATTTTTGGAGCATCCATTCCCTACCGTTGGATCGGGTGCCACGTGTCAGCTCTAGGACCACCATGGAAACTTATGTCCCTTATGAACCTGAGGTGGGGGACATAAAAACTTTAAAAATGTGCCCATCCCCTATGGGGAGTCATTTTGACACCCACGTGACCGACTTTTAGCCCCAGGTGTATTTTTGGAGCATCCATTCCTGCCATTGGATCAAGCGCCACATGTCACCTCCAGGACCACCACAGAAACTGATGTCCCTTATGTACCTGAGATGTGGGATATAAGACATGGAAAAATTCTCCTATCCCCTATGGGAGTCATTTGGACACCCACGTGACCGACTTTCAGCCCCTAGGTGCATTTTTCAAGCAAATCCCCTACCATCGGATCGAGGACACATGGCATCACCTTGACCACCGTGGAAATTGATGTCCCTCATGACCCTGAGATTAGGGACATAAAAATTCACCTAGACCCTCCATGTGCATGTTTTGAAAGTTTAAAATCTAGCACTTAGTTGTTTCTTCCTCCTCATTTCTCCTTCACAGCTTCATACCTTGCCATGGCTCCATGCATGATTTTCCAGACACCCGGTCCACCATTGTTACTCCAAACCAGCTTTTCCATGGCCACATAAACTCTCCGCACCATGAATACATATAAATATGTATGTCTCGAGAAAAAATGGAGTTAAATGACGAAGAGCGGGGGAAAATGAAGGGTTTTTTCCAGATAACTATGAAGTCACCCAATCGAAAAATCTTCATATCTCACAAGATACAAATTGGATCGAGATGCCATATTTTGAATAATTCTTCATTTTTAAAGGTGATCAAGATGTAACAAAAAGAGGTCAAATGGTGCCCAGAATCATTTTCTCCAACAAAACCCTCTCTTCGTGCACCGACTCACATTTGTTGGATTTCTCGTCATTCCGGCAATGGAAATGAGCTAAAAACTTGCACACGAGCTCCAAATAAAAAACCTATCACAATGGAGCTATTTTCATTGAAAATGGAGACAAAAACTAGACCTATAAATTTTGAGTTCCATTAATGGCCACCATGACAACTATGTGCCCGAAGCCACTACCAGGTCAAAATTTCAAAATTTATTTCCAAGCATTCTAGTGGGAAAAACTATGTGAATTTGACGGGTGTGATCATAACAACAAGAAGAGTCCAAAAAAGTATGTTCCATTGCAAATCGAGTACTAGAAACACCCTTTCTAAAAATAGTAAGTTTTCCTACACATGCTTGTTGTTTTTGGTAAGTCTTCATCAAAAGTAGCTAAGACAAAGGCAGTGGGTATTGAAGATCTCCAAAAGGCCAGAATGATTATCCGAAGTAGGAAACAGTGAAAATGGCCACTTACTAAAAATAGTAAGTCCCCCATCTGGGCATTTACTAAAAATAGTAAGCCACACTCAAAGAGTAGCTTTGGCACAATGGGACATTCAGAACTTCGTCGCATCAGAGCTTTCCATCAGCGAGGATCAATGAACTTCATTGGGAATGACATCTCCTCTTCTTCTTCTCCCTCTCTTTCTCTCTCCTCTTCCCCCAAACTTTCTCTCACTTTCCAATATTCTAATTTCACGTTGGGGTCTGTACTTTTTAATATGACTTAAATGAATTTAGAAATATAATGTAAATTAAGTTGCCTTACTATTATAAAAGGGACTTAAATATTTAAAGTGGAATATGAATAGTCTTAAGTCATATTAAGGTATTCGAAAGGTCATGAGGTAGATGAAGAGTCATATTCTATTCTATAAATTGTAACGTCATTCCCATTTCAAGGGGTTGGTGATTGATCTTGTAAACTCAAGAGTATATTGCACCTTGAGAGAACAAAGGAGATATCCAAATTCTTCCATTCCCCTCATTCTCAAATTTCCTCTATTTCTCCATTATGTACAACTTTGGTTTGAGAATCAATAAAAGAAGGAGTTTCCAGCTTTCTTTGACTAAGGGGTTTCTTGATACTTTGTGATCGATAAATTCTATTTGGTCTTGTTTTTATTTACGAGTTGTTTCTTCTCATGAATGCATGTGTTGAAGTTTCTAAATAGTTTATGTGTAGGAATCTGATTATCTACCTATAGCATTAGTTCCCTTGCCTCTTTTCTCACTCCCTTTCCCACTTTCAGACAAAGTCCTCTCTTGCAAGTATTTACAAGCTTTGCCATAGGGTCAGTGGAGTGTCCCTGTTGGATCCCCGGTCGAAAGGCCACCATAGAAATCCACCTTTTCACATGCATGCATATACGGTAGCTGCACCGGTTAAGTAGAGGGACTTAGATTCCCAGAGCGTTGGCAAGAAATCCACAAGTTTTTCCACTGAAAAATTTTCTCGCCAACAAATCCACACCTTAATAATAATTAATGATGATAAATATAATGAAATATAAGGTCTTAATGTAGTTATATAGTTTAGGTATTTCACACAACACAATATTCTACATCTAATATAAATGAAGAATTTAAGATTAAATCTAGGAGAATGGTTGGTTATCGGGGTCTATAGGTACGAAAGAGGGTAGAAATAAGGTTTGGTGAAGTCTTGGGATATTTTGGAGAGTTTTGGATGGGGGAATGAGCTCACTTTGGTTTGAGTGGAAATGCCGGACACGAGAGACCGATGTCGGTCGGCTAACCGATGTTGGTCACTAGTTATAGCTAAGATCGGTTGGGTAACCAATCACGATATGGGGAATTGTGTTTAAAATATAGGAAGGAGGTTGATTTTGGCTCTCTGTGATTTCACAGAGTATTGGGAGGTCTTAGGTAGGGGAAGGAATTTAGGTGAAGACTCGGTAGGGGTAAAAGGGGTGGTTAAAAGGGAATAATGGTTCGAGTTGGTAGGTCGTAAGGTGAATGGGCTATGGAAAGTATCTAGGAGAGGAAGGGGGTGATTAGAAAATGATAAAGGATTTAAAAACAAAGCTAATGAAATCAATAACCTGATTAAGAATACTTATTAGAGATCTGGAGAGTAGTAGAATGTGGTGGTTAGAGGGTGTTCATAGGAGAGATGATTCATGATCTATTTCGTGTGGAAATGAAGGTAGAGTGCTTCTCCGTGTAGATGGTTCAAGTGTATGAAGCCGTAGATGATGCTCTAGTGCTCAATTGATCATCAAGGTGTTGATTGAATTCCATAGATGCAAGATAAAATAATTCCAACCAAAATAAGAACCCAAAATGAGACCACTGACAAAGATTGGAAAATGCTCGTTTAAAGGAATCGATGACGGTTCCTTGGCCGGTGCCGACGAGAAATAATCAGCTTCGGTTAGGGAGAAATATTTTTTTGTTAAAAATAATATTTTCTCTCCCCTTTTAGTGTGATTCAATAATGGTTATGGGTTAGGAGTCTTGATTCTTGTTAAATCACATGGGAAATTGGTGGGAGAGGTAGTTGGCAATTAATATTAGGTTTAGAAGAAGTATCAATTGGTTAAGGGGATTGATGACTTATTCTTAGTTATTAAATGGGCTTGGAATGGGTCTAAGGTGAGGTGGAGAGGTGAGGTGGAGGGGTGAGGTAATAATTAATCTAATATAGGTAATTAGATTAATAAAAATATGTGAAAGGGGTCATGGTAAGGGGGTATGTAATAAAAGGGGACTAAAGGGTGTCATCCTAATTTTGGGTGTCTACACTCTTATCCAAATAGCTGACTACTAATTTTTACATAACATGGGATGAATGTGATATTTTAACATTCATCTCTTCTTGGGTTTTGAAATGGTTTAAATATATAAATAGTTATAGGGGTTAATGGGTTGACGTCCAGGATTTTCCATTGAGCGAAGCCTTTTATTTTATTCATGCTCACCATATATTTATTTTAAACTTTAAGGATTCATTTTAATAAAATATTAGTGAGTCTAAGATAAAACATAGAACCTTTTCCCTATAGTGTAGGATACTTATTTGTTTCATTACTGCAATAAATAAGAAAACAATCAACTTTTTAATATATAACACGAATAATATAATCGAACTTGTATTCTAATACTAAATAACTCTTTGGTTTTAAATGGATGTAGATTAACTTATATTTGTGGGTATTACCTTATTTTTATCAATTTCAAATATTTATCTCATTATCCCCTAAGATTTGTAATATGTATTCTCTTATCTATTGTTAATGGTGCTTTATTATTTCTTGTCTCACTCTCTCTAATAGTTTATATATATCCCCACTTATTTGTAACGAACTCCCCTTTCTCATTAGATGATTTCCTCTTCTATTCTTGTATATATTTTATATATCACATCCCCTTCTATAATTTTTCTCCCCTCTAAAATAAAAAAATCAAACCCATGATTTTCTATTTTTGGGTTAAATTCTAGTTAATAGTTTTGGTGGCCATTTAAAATTTTCTTGATTCTTGTCATTCATATTTTTCACTTTACTTAACCGCTTGCAGAAGTTTACTTTGCATTAAAAAATTAATAAGGTTAAATACCTATATCATCCACTCATACATAGGATATGTGGGTTGAGGTGTATGATTTGGATGCATAACCAACTGAATTTGTGGTTATGGTGATTCCACATTTTTAAGGCAAGTTATAAGTTTAGTGAGCTCGAGTGAAGTCTTGGTAATCTCTAATGACAACATAGTGGTAAATTTAAGATTTGGTTTTAATGTTAAGTGAGTCGGTTTTCATGCACAATGAGTTCACCGATATTCTATTTTGACTAGAATGTCCCTTATGCATTGTGAAAAGGAACTTTGTTATAAATTAAATAAAACACGTCACCTGAAATGTGAGCATGAAAAATATTTTCAAAGATTTGGGGTAAGTATCTTGGCCACATGTCAAGTGATATTGGAAAATTAGGTGGTAGAGTGTGTAAGGCAAGTTAGTTCCCACAAGTTAAATAAATGCAACAAGGTTAAATAATAAAATGTGAATCGATTAGTTCCTTAGCTCGGTGAGTTAAGACTTAGTGAGATGAACTCAAAAATGAGATCGATCAACCTAAATTTTAATTTACAAAATAAAATTAGTCCCACATTGATGTAATCCCACATTGATGGTGCAAGGAAAGGATAATGTGTGTATACATAAAATGGTTACACCGCATAGTAGGAAGTTATGGTATAAACCACGCCACCCAATGCCACACCTCAACTTTAATTTACAAAAGGACATTAGTCCCACATTGATGGTATAAGGAAAGGTTAAGGTGAATATATAAGATGGTTACAATACATAATAGGAAGTCATGGTATAAACCATGTCACCCAATTCCACACCTAGGCTAGTAGGTGCACAGAGAATATGGACACTTGATGGATTATCCAGGATAGAGAGGAAATGATAAGATTAGGGAAATAAATAATAAAGTGACAAAGAAATAAGTAGATGATAGGGAAAATGATACCTATATGCACAAAGAAAATTAGGAAAATAAAGCGAAGTATCCCCCCAGATAAAAAAATTGTTACAAGCCACGATAAATAATTTTATTCCTCACTAACGTAATTTAGTAAAATCTATCATTTTACAATTAATTACATTAAATATAATCAGGAAACGTAATAACGACGTAAACAATACAATGTATGTGTCATTTTCACAAAATGACACTTTGTTGTATAACAATAAGCATTAAAAAGTGACATTGTTCTTCTCACCATAGAGAGATTGTAATCCCTATCATCATCACATCATAACTAAATGAATCCATTTCCTCATAGAGGAAATATTAGTAAAACCACTAACTAATAAAGTGAATACTAGTGACTAAAACTTATTGTCTACACCATTTTCATGCACTAAAACACAATAATTTTTCTATCTCGTACTCATTATTGGATATTTCCACCTCTCCCCATTGATACCATTTCTTAAGATAGAATACATATACACACAAAAAGACAAGAGTACCCAAAAAAATGATCTATTTCACATAATCAAAATTTACTAAAATGAGTACATGAAGCATATATATACAATAATCAAAATTGAAATATATATCCTCAATGTCATCTTTTGTTAAATCAAATCAACTGATAATAAATTTTTACCCCAAAACATTTTATAATGATAATCAAATAAAATAAAAGCATAAATAATTTTTTATCAATAAAACAAAAGCCACTTAGTCATATGAATTTATCTATAACAATAAATTTATGGATACATGATATCACACATTGGGGGCATGCCTACATGGGGGTGTCATACATAGAGATTTTTAGGTTATATTTGTACACTCTTTTCTATTGCTAATACTTATCACTTTACTATATGTATTGCACTAGCTTATCTTTTATGACATTTTTAACCCCAAGTATTGTACTATTCTCTACTAGATGACTAAAATGTTTATTTATATGTACTTACTTGTACATTATCCATGTTTAATTTTTATTGGTCATCACATATTTCTAATATTACATTAATTTATCACATGTTATTGTATGTTTATATATTTATAAGACTAATGTATGCTCTAGGATCTTATGTATATTACATTATTACCATATCAAATTCTCACTATATGGCATGCTTTTTGGTTAGCCTAAAAAAACTCTTGTTAACATATCATTTTCACTTTTGAACTCATCCACCTAATACAATATTTCCCTAGATAATCTTATGTGCACTGGTTTTCTATATTTTGTTTAGTAAACTTTATACAAATTAAATTAATTACTTTTGAAATAAATGAGAACTTTTGATTTTATGTTATTATTTTTACTATGATGTATACTAACACTCAATATACAACTAAGTATGAGAATATTATGAAACAAAGGGATTCAGCTATCCCATAGGAAAGGAAATGAACTAGCCCACAATAAAGGATGCAAATTTTCTTGTAGCCAAGGCTAGAACTATCCCATAACATGAAGTTAATTCATAGATTGTGTTGAGAATCACTTCTATTAGGGAACATAATCACCTCTATTTTAATTGACTTCTTCCACCTTATGGCCAAAATCAGATTATATGTTTAATTAGTCACTTCTAATATGATATACATCATTTATTGAAATTTATTCTATTTCAAAAGTAACTCTTTAAAGAATGGTTCCATTTTTATTTATACTTTTATATAAATAAATACTCCTACATGTTTGGATTTGAAGGATATAATCGACGATTGTATGGTATAAATTTCTACGATGAAGTCATTTTTGAAGGAGGACAGAAAGAGGAATATATGAACCAAATTCTATTTTTCAGGTGGTATTTTTTCAAATCAGTACCGAAAGTGTCAAGATAATTATTATATTTTCCTCAAAAGGGAAGGAAGATCAGTTCCACCCAAGAAAGGGCCTACTTGAGGTAGAATAAAAACTTAATTCCCATCCAAGTTAGATATATTTATACAATTGAATTTCCTTAGGTTATATTCATTTAAGTTTATTATATTTAACTATCTCTTTTTGTGTCCTATAGATTATAGATTCCCTTTATAAATTATTTTTAGCTTATGATAGAAAATCATTGTCTTATTAAGACATATGTTTTACATTAAGTACAAAATTTTTCCTAAAAGATACATTCATGGGTTAAAATTTTAAATTAAGCATGATAATGATCAAGAGTTTTCTTGATAATTGGATATCTTATCCATCAGGTTGAGTACAACATAGTTTTATCGTAATAATTGATAAATTATTTGGTTAATCATTTTTAGCATGGTTTTCAGGGACAATGTCAAGCATGGAATTATATACTTTGATATAGATTTTATTGTTTGAAAGTTCATAATTTTACTTGTAGTGATCTAAAAATATTTATACTCTATCATAATTACATATTCACAAACACTATGTTGCGAGTAGTAAGCATTCAACCCAGGATAAATTAAAATTACATGTAGTGAAGAAAGGACCATTAGGATGTTTTCTCCCAAACAAAGGAAGCACATATGCACCCACTGGTTTTGGAAACCAACTATAAAATATACAAAAAAATTTCCCTGAATAACCCATTACACATCCTTTTCATTCTAAGATAAGATAAACCTCTAGGTGTAAAGAAAACCAAAAATCATGGTAGAAGAGGTATTAAAAAATAATCTAGTTAAACCGTACATTGTCAAGTTTCTAATATTTTATCAACAAGAGGATGCACCATTGAAGAATATTCCACCCTTATCTCTCCTAAAATTTGTATGGAATACGACGGAAGATCCGAGATACATAATTTTTTAAATTTTATGCCCTTTATAGAAGTTATGACTTCATTATTAATGCTAATCGCTTAAAATTGTATCTAGCAAATCTTAAGGATTCTTACTTAATATGGTTTATGATATTTTGTGATATATAAAAAGGACTGAGTTCAATCAGATAATATCATAAAAATACAATATATAACATGTAATGGAAAGTAAATGCAAGTAATGAGAGGATGAGAGTGACTTAGTTGATAACTCACTTTCTGTGCTAGATCTGAGATGGAATAATGATGGAACATATTGGATATAGGTTGCATGTGCTTCGTATATAAGACAATTATATGAAATTCTATTAGACAATAGAGCCCAAAGGGGGACAATACTACCTCAGTGCTACCATCTTTATTGGGCGCTAATCTCCTGGTGATGAGTATGGACCTGGACCTTTTAGGGTCTATTCATGTATCCTTAACTTCACTTTGTGTCACTATCACTATTTTGTAGGGATTTTTATTTTCACACCTATACTTACAAGAAAAACCCTAACTACATATACAGGGCTCAATCACACATTAGATGGAATAAAATATGAATATGTTTGATTCAAACTAACCTCCGAAAACACCTCAATGTGATTTTCACTGAGTGTTGCACTACATTTCAAACTCAATGTAGTTTTATTGTGTGTTATATCATAGTTTCCCTTGAATCTATGTTACCCTTGTTCCATTCATACCAATATAGAGGTATATAAATAATTTTCCCCTAAGATAATGTGTGTGATGGAAATCATAATTTTCCCTTCATATGAAGTTAATAATGTATCTTAAATACATTCCTTGAGTGTTCCTTTTCCCAAGTAGTAGATAGAAATTGATATCCCAATTACCTCTATTGTTTTATTTCCCCTTAGAATAGTTAGTAAGCCATGTATATATATGATTCCTTTACTTGAATTTTTTTATTAACATTCCAAAGTGATAGATAAAATTTTATGAAAAGATAAAAAAGTGATGTGGCATTTTAAATGTAGGAAACAAAAAGGGATAAACTTTCCCAAAGGGGGACAATAGGACATGTGTGCTCATGTCCTTCTTCGATCTAGTAGTGTCCTGGGGTATTTGGAAATATAATAATAAGTATTGAGTTGGGTAACACATTATGTGATGTCCAAAAGTAAAGGGGTGAGTCCAGAAAAGTAGAGGACAAAAGTATGGGTGGATAAAACAATGTCAAAGTAAATAAAAAATAGTGTTTTCAATGTCTAGTTTTCACCCATATGAATCTTTCATATCATGATATACTAGAGTTATGATATCATAGTACTAAGTGCATAATGTTTTGTCTAAATTTTCCTACACTTTATGTTGGTGAATGGGTATTTGTTAGCATAAAGTAGATATGAAGATCATATCTTGTGGAGATTCGAAAGAGGCTATAATTGATATCATGTTGAATTATAATTATATGACATGCATCATGGAGTCTAAGAGGGGATAAGAACCTTAGGGGTGACCTGTGTGTGTAGTGGAAATGATACCTATGTTTGTAACCTGATATTCCATTTGCTTGAGTACTTTGTGTTTACGATTACTCATTATTCTACCTTATTCCATTTTCTTTCATTTTTTCATGATAAGGATATACGTGAAAAGAATAAGAGTTTATTAAATGTTCATGATATATAAAATTGAACTTTAATTTAGAGAAATCATAATAATTATGTGTGTATGAAAAATAAGTGAATCAAGAGTAGAATAGACCTTACTTTTGTGATAAAAAGAATTAAATTGTTCATGGGTGTTTTTTTCCTTGGAGATGGTTGGAAGAGTCAAGAGTGATCAATTCCCAAACTGATGTGAATATAATGAGGATTTAGGTGTATTGTCACCATAGGAAGACCTGCTTGAGAGAGCTGTCATTTTTTCCCTCCACCCATTGATACTTCCCCATAAATAAGTGCCACTACAAATGGTCACCAACCCAATAGTAACTAGCCATAGATGACACATTATTCTAGGCATATAATTTTCCTTTCATATTCCTTAGGTGTTGATAAGGCCAAAATATACCTCATCAATGTGCAATGAATGATCTCATTTTACTCTCCCTTTAATTGAGTTTGACTACATTTTGTGGCTTTTGTTTAATCTAGTATAAGCTAGGATGTAATTGTATATATTTTGTTTGATTAAGCTCTAACATCTTAAAAATCTGTAATTCTTAACAAAGTTTGTGGAAATTCAATTTTTGGAATAAAACAGGTCACATTCGGTCAGATAAGCAAAGTATGAAGCAACCAACACCTTTTTGAGGACATGGGATTTAATGCGGCTTAGATCCAAAACCTTAAGGCTTAGTTTCAGAACTCCATCACTTGGCTAAGGAAATATACCACTAAGCTCTAGAACCTTCAGAATTAGTTCCAGAACTCCAACACTTAGTTATGGAATTCCTATGCTTAGCTACGAAACTTTCACAGATTAGTTCTGGAATGTTTCCCTTTGGTTATGGAACTCATCAAAAGTTCCAGAATCAATGGGAATCTATTTATTTTGACAAAATATAGTGATAGAGAAATTAATGGGCCCTCAAATCAGAGCAGATAAATAAATTTTTATGCTTCACACTCTAGAAATACTTATTAAATACCAAAGAACTATATGTCCAAATTAGGTTTCTAAATTTCTCATCTACTTTGAGCACTATTTTATTTCACTAGAACATATAGGTGGATAGACAACTATTCAAAAATTATGATTATAAATGCATCTCTGTATGATGAAATATATATAAAGATGTGCGAGATAGATCAAAAAGGATATATATGATATAGATATATAGACATAGAAAAAAATTCTAAGACAAAATAATTCAAAGTAATAAGATAGCCATTTCATTTTGAGAGTATCGTCCTTTATCAACGCCCACTTCAAGGTGGAGCAAGTTCCCACTCCTCAAAGAAACAATATATTTTATTTTATTGATATTTATATCTTTAAGTAATTTATATAAATCTATTCTCTTGCATTTTTGTAAGTACTTTTGGTTCTTTAGTTGAAATATGTTACATAATTCTTCCTACAGGTGTTGTAGATTAAACTCTTATTTCCTTACAATCATTTGTAACAACATTCTCAAATGTGTGTTTATTTCCAAGTAGTTTTTTTCATTCTACAATGTTTCTTACTTCCAAGTAGTGTGTTCAATTCTGCAACGCATATTTATTTCCAGCAATTCATTTCATTCTCCAAAGAGTGTTTATTTCAACAAAGATCGTTCAATTCTAAAAGATTTATTTATTTCAACAATATGTGTTTATTTCAGAAATTTTCTTATAGTTTATCTTTAATAAGGCTTTGTCTAGGAAATCTTAAAGACACTTTAAACCCCCCTAGAAAATAAAAATAGTAAATACCTACAATCAATTACTAGATCACTAAGATTCTTCTTGTTGCATATAGCTTCAGACACACCCCTTGTTTGAATATGACATCAACAGAGAGTTGATTAAATGAAAAATTAGTTAGAATTATCTAATTATGTTTCAACAAGAGCAATAATCATACATCTAGTAATTGAAAAATATTCCCTACGTTATCATAAAATTTATGAGTATACCAAGAGACTCAAAGGGTAGATTTCTCCCAAAAATATCTCAACAAGAATTATCAGCATCCTCTAGTTCAAATAAGAAAGTTGAGAAGGAATTAGAAGAATTGTTGTCCCTTGTTAAACAAGAAGCAAAACTTCAACCTTTGGAATTTTGGATCAATCACTAGAAGGAAGTGGAAATTTGAGGAGGAGGATTATATCCCAAGACCCGCTTGAAAAAAATTGATTCTCAATTAAGCAGTCAACCTCTTACTCCTAACTTCTCACCTTCGCCAAAGTGGATCACATACCACATTGATTGGGAAAAAGATCTAGAAGATACTATAGAAATGGCACAAGAAGTTGAAAGAGAACCTAATAGTAATTTTACTTATCCAATTCAGGTTAGAGGATGATGATACACCTATGAATAATATTTCACCCGCATACTTTCCTAAATTTAGAGGGATGACATTTGAGGACCCCGACCAATTTTCCTTTGAATTTAAAGTATTGTGTCATACCTATGACTACAAAATAGAAAATCAAAAAATCAATTCATTCCCATCTACTTTGAAAGATGCAATAATGAGGTGGTTTATGGGATTAACATCCAATTCTATTACCACTTGGGGAAAATGGAAAATACCTTGCTATAAAAATATTGGGACTACTGTGGAGGGAGAAATAGGAAGGAAGCATTTTTATGATCAAACAATAAGAGGATGAAAATATGGAATATTATTTAGATAGATTCATCTTTGTAAGTAAAAGGTGTGGATTTTTACTTCAAGAAGAGACAAGAAAAACCATTTTTCTTAAAGTTCGGATGATGAATCTAGGGAAGAACTTAATTTAATGGGAGGCGGAAACATCAATCAATTGAGAATGAATGATATTAAATACCTTTTTAGAAGTTATTCAAGAATAAGGGGTGGACCTAGGAAAGGAAAAAATATGAAAAGTGCAAATCAAGACATGAACAAACTTATGGATGAACTAGCAAACTTTAAAATATATATCCTAGTTCAATTAAATTCCACCATGGATGGATTGCAAGCCAAAGAAAATGCTAATACTGAACCATTAGCTATGTATTTTCCTAGGTGCAAAAAGAAGAATGCAATAAGATATTTTCCTCTAGATAAAACAAAAATATGTCTTATTTGTGAATCTAGGGAACATGAATTTATTGTTTGTTCTCTTCTTCCATTCATAAAAAATCAACTCAAACAAACCAACACTTCATCCACTATAGAAGAAGTAAACTTTTTCCAGAGACAACCTAGCCAGGGGTAGTTCATAGCAAGATCTATTCTTAATCCTTGGATGATGCCATGGGATGGTCAGATAGTACCAAAAAATTGGGACAACCACCTTCGACCCCTCAACCAACATGGAATCCCTAGGATTGGATAGGACAAGCTTAGCATACTCAGGGACACCAACAACCATGGTCTAGTCAAAATAACCCTTATACTTGGTTAGAACCTAGGTGGAACCCTAATAACTACGCTAAAGGGAAAACATATCCCAACCAACATCAACATGCCATAATGGGTTCTCCAACACAAGGTTCATAAACTGAAAATGTGGTTCAAACACAAAGACTAGTACAACATGTGGTTAATCCAAAAAACAAACAAACTACCCCTATCTATGGAACAGAACAAGAAAAACCAGTTGATCTTAATGCAATGGAATGTAAGTATATTGAAACAAGATCTAGCAAAATAATTAATAGTCCACTTGTTATAATTACCGAGATGTCAAATGAAAATAAAAAACCTAGTTCATTTATTCCTAAGGAGGATGAAAAGGAAAAAAGAGAAGCAACCGATAACGATTCTACAAAAACTCCATTTCCAAAAATATTTAATGAATTTATTGAGACCAAGGAATCGAACTAGTGTAGGAATTAAGGAAACTAAATATTGTAATACCATTCTTTGCAAGAAATCAAGAAAATTCCCAAATTAAAAAAACTAATCAAAATGTTATGTCTAAAAATAACTTGAAGGAAGAAGCAATACCCTAGGACTATTAAGGTAGATGGAAAAAATTGCTAATTTATTACCGGAAAACTATTACTTCCCAAACATGGGGATCCTGGAAGCCACTGTTATTTCTATCTCTATAGGAAATAAACATATACATAATGTTTTGGTTGATTTGGGAGTAGATAACAATGTGATGATGGTAGACACTTTGAAAACATTACCATTAACAAGTATATAATCTGCTAGTACCATATTGTAGATGGCGGATCATTCGGTAGAAAAACCGAAAGGGATCGTTGAAGATGTGGCAGTTATTGTGGAGTCATGGGAGTATCCAGTGGACTTCCTTATATTACAGCCAAAAGGTAAAACACTTGGTTATTCCATTATTTTGGGAAGACAATGGTTAGCTACAATTTTTACTTAATTTATTGTAGATTAGGTGATATGAATATCTCAAATGTTAAGAAGTCTAAGCAAATTTACCTATATCCTTCTACATGAACTTTTATTTATAATCAAGAAAATTTATGGGTTGATGATCTTGATACTAATAAAAAAATCTTCTTTAGCTATGATAACAATGTAGGATCATGTACGAGAGGTATAGCATATGATTAATCATCCATTGAATGATCACCAATTATCTTTGGCACAATCGAGGATAGTTCCGGAACCTTCTAACTTAGTTTGAACATTCATACTTATCTCTAGAACCGCAACAATTCCATGCAGATGTAAATAATTTCTCTCAAGAGGAACATGATTTCAGTTTGGGAGGGGTAGAAATAGCTAAGGAATTACTATATTTAATCTCAAATATATCAAAGAAAAAAAAGGATTGTTTGGAAAATAGCAATGATGAGGAGTTTGACAAATGACAAGATAAGTATCATAACTCTTCATATTGTCCTTTGTCCAGATTATTTCTCAAGGAAAATTTAGAGACATTTCTACATATTATATGTTGTTACCACATTCATGATCATTAAACACCCTAATGGAACCTTTTCAACAAATCAATTCATTAGACACTCAGAATGAAACAAATTGAGATTTAACCAAGTAAATTTTTTAACATTAACAATGGTTGAAAAATGATCAAGAAACTAAATTGTTTGATGTATTGAAAGGTCATACTAGATATTTTTCTTGGGGATATAAATACATGAAAGTAATCCATCCGAGTATTTTTACCCATCACATTTATACTGAAAATGTTAAACCAGTTAGGAAACCTCAGAGAAGGATCAACCAAACCATAAGGGACATAGTCAAGGAGGAAATTGAAAAGCTATTGCAAGTAGGCTTTATCTACCCCATCTCAGATAGTCATTGGGTGTATTCTCTTATGATTGTGCCTAAAAATAATGGAAAATGGAGAATTTGTTTTGATTATAGGGAATTGAACAAAGCTACACTTAGAGATTATTTTCCCTTACCATTCATAGATCAAGTTTTAGAAAACCTTTCAGGTAAGAAGTAATTTTCCTCCCTGGATGGCTTTAGTGGATATAATCAAATCAGGGTGGCTACTGAGGATCAGGATAAAACTATATTTACTTGTCTATGGGGTACCTTTTCCTACAAGGTATTTCCATTTAGACTATGTAATGCTCCAAAAACTTTCCAAATGGTTGTAATAGAAATTTTTGTATAACTAACAAATGATTGTGTGGAATTATACATGGATGATTTTACTATGCATGGAGAAACATTTGATGATGCCTTGAAAATTTTGGATAGAATATTAACAAGATGTGAGAAATACCATTTGTCTCTTAGTCATGAGAAATGCTTGATGATGGTTGATGAGGGAATTATACTAGGACACCACATTTCAAAAAGAGGAATTCAAGTTGACCAAGACAAAATTAGGATTATTTCATACTTACCTGTTCCTCGAACACCCATGGATATCAAGTCATTCTTAGGACATACTGGATACTATAGGCATTTTATCAAATATTTTAGTAAAATTATTGCCCCCATGTTTGGTTTGCTTACCAAGGATTGTGAATTTTGTCGGGAAGAAAAATTTCAGCATGCTTTCAAAGAGATTAAAGAAAAATTAATCACTTCCCCAATATCAAGAGGACCTAATTGGGAGAAACCTTTTGACATCCAAACAAATGCCTCGAATAACTCAATTGGTGAATTTTAGGGATAAAATGATGAAGAAGGGAAAATTTATGCTATTTACTACCTTAGTAAAAATCTTATTCCACCGAAAAGAATTTATTGTTGTGATTTATGCAATTAATAAGTTCAATTATTATATTACAGAGTACAAAATATATTTACATACGATCACTCACTATTAGATACTTAATGAAAAAACTAGTGGTTAAAGGTAAGATAATTAGATGGTTATTAATTTTACAATAATTTGATATTACCATTGTGGATAATACACGCAAATCTAATGTGGTAGCTGATTTATTATCAAGATTAACCACTACAAGGAGGAAGATCTAGTTAAGGACAAATTTCTAGATAAACATTATTTTCTATTTCAATTGATACACCATGGTTTGTTATTATGAAAATTATCTTGTAACAGTAAGTTTCCTCCTTCTTTTACTAATAAACAAATGAAAAGATTAATCAAAACTAGTGCACAATTTAAATAGTTAAATGGAATGTTATTTAAGTGGGTTCTGATTTGGTTTTACGCAGTGTGTAAGAGAAGATGAAATATCTGACATACTTAGGGAATGTCATGATGAACCAAGTGGAGGAAACTTTTCAGTAAAAAAACAACCCACAAAATACTTGAAACTGGATATTATTGGCCATCTTAGTATAAATATGTAAATAAACACATCAAGCAATGTGATCCATGTCAAAGGATGGGACAAACAACTTTCACTAAGTCTTGATTGAACCATTTGAAAGGTGGGGGCTGGATTTTTTTGGCCCTTTTAGTCCTCCTTCACAAGGAAAATAGAACATTATTATATGTATTGATTATGTAACAAATTTGGAAAAGGTGTAGGCTTTAACAAATGCTAATGAAGATTCAGTTGTTTATTTCCTTTAGCACACAATTATGATGAAGTTTAGTGCACCAAGAAGTATAGTTTCAGACCAAGGTCCACAGTTCATGTTCAATATGATCTAGGCCTTCACAATGTACTATCATATCAATCATAGGAAGTCATATCTCTATCATGCACAATCAAATGGGCAAGCAGAAGTGACAAACAAGGAATTGGAAAATATTCTCAAAGAAAATAGTTGAAGTGGGTAGAAGAGATTGGGTGAAGAGGATACCCAAGGATTTTTAGGATTATAAAAAAACTTGGAAGACTACAATAGGTTTCTCACCATATGAGTTAGTATATGGGACAAATCCCTTGTTACCCATTGAATTTTAACTACAAACATTGAGGACATCAGCTAGAATTGGATACAACACAAAAGGAAATAATTCTACAACTCAATGAATTGGATGAGCTGAGATTGGAAGCACTTCAATAGATAGAGATAATCCAAGACCAAAGGAAGAAGTAACTTGATACATATATCAAGGAAAGGAAATTCAAGATAGGAGATTGGGCATTATTGTTTTATTCCAAGTACCAATAATTCAAAGGAAAATTGAGAACCGGTGGTTAGGACCTTATCGATTGAGATGATATATGACAATGGATCTATTCAGCTATTTGCCATTGATGGCAAAAAAGGACACTTCTGGTCAATGGAAATAGGATAAAACTCTATAAAAATCCTCCTACCAAGGATGAATTCTTGAAGAAAATTGAAGCAAACAAGGAATTTGATCATATGGAAGAACCTAGTTCTTCCAAATTGATCAACTAATTAGATGCAAGGATCTAAAATAAAGGGAAGGGAATGAAAGCCAACAAATCACGTTCTCTTCCCAAAAAAATTTAAAATAATACACACACACACACACACACACAGAACAAAACAAAAGGGAAGGGAATGAAAACCAATAAATGGCGTTCTCTTCCAAAAAAAATAAATTCTCTCAAAGACCAATTGAAAACTAGAAATGGTGGTTGGTCTCCTCAATAAGTGGCTAATTCAAATAAAAGGAACTTCTTTGGAATTCCAGCTGTCTTTTCTAACCATTTTTCTTTTTCACTTTTTTTTAGGAATGATGAGTCATCAAGGTGGATGGATTACATCAGCAAGGACGGTAATTATGTCTTGATCTTATTAAAGGTTAAATTAAAATTCTGCATGTGTGATTAGACTTGATTTAAGTAGGTGGTATAATGAGTCATTTATTGCACATTATGATTAAAATCAAGTAATCATGAAGGTGATGTTGACTAAATAAGTAAAAGTGGTGGCATATTAATAATGAACTATCATTTGGGTGGAATAAAAAAATTGAGAGTAGTTGTAGAGAAATTCAAGGAAGAAACAATAGAATCATATTTGAAATTCTGTAGCTAAATCCAACAGTTACGTAGCCAAATCTAATAGTTCCACACCAAATCTAGTAGTTCCACAATTATCTCCTAGCAGAGTAAGGATTTGAAAGAAGAAAGAAATTGAATTGTCCTCTTTTCCATGGGTATCAAAAAGAAGTCAGATCTAGAAGATGATACACAACTTCTTGCAAATGGAGAAGTAGCAACCATTTTTGAACAAGTAGGTTGGCTAGAGTTTCTGAGGAAATTCTCAAAATACAATGACATACTGGTAAGATAATTTTTTGTAAATTTAGAGTAGTCCAGAACTTAGGTTAAAATAATTGTAATTCCCTTTACTATTAATACAATGAGAAATGTATCTAGGGTACCAATTGTACATGTTCCAAACTTTGTAAAGGGAACCCTAAAAGAACTGGTGGAAACCTTAAGGAAAGAGGGTGAATATGAACCCCAGTATATTTATAATACTAAGAAGATCATTATGGGGATAGAAGAGCTAGCCTTCCCAAACCCTTCGAAAAAGTAGAATTCTAGGTAGTTAAGTACCTAACTTGTGATGGCCAATATGGGATTGTGGGAAGGGAGGTCCTTAAAATGCTGATATATCTTAGGTATGGGAAAAAAATAGGAGTATATAGTAAACCTTCTTAGTTTCCTCTTTGAATCCATCCAAACAATGGATTAGAGATATTCTTGGGGAGTTGGGATGATTAGGCACCATGGATTAGTCCATCTGGTCTATCAACACCATTTTCTCTCAAAGAAAAATGGAGAAGAAGCATGGAAAAATTCCTCAATAAGTTAAGACAAATCCATGATATTATCAGAAGGGGAATACCAACCCCTTTATCTCTTAAAAGTAACTTGGAAATTGATCCCCCTGATGAGAAAAAGAAGGAAATAAGTGGGGTTAAAGTACCAAAGAGGAGGAGATCTGAAAGGATGATCAAAGCTAAAAACCTATTGTTTATTTAAAAGAAACTCCTTCCTCTGTAACAATACCAGAAGAACTAATAATTTCCTTTGATAGTGATAGCTCACCCAAGCTGAACTGTGAAGTAAAATCAGAAGAATTTCAAGGAGAAATCCCACTTCACGAAATTTTGAAGCTCCTCAAAGGAAAATAATTCATAAGAATTCTAGGGAAACTCCAGTGGATATTGAAGTATAGGAGGGTTTAGAGAAATAATTTGTTGATATTCTGGGCAACATGGCAATGTCTCCTCCTCTACTAAGTCAAACTAAGGAGTTGGAGAAAGAAGATGAAAGATTAGAAGAGAAGGATTTTTAGGAGATGGGTGACTCAACAATATTGTCACATGAGGAAGAGGAATTGGAATCTTGGAAACAAAAAGGAAATCCCCTTTGGTGGAAGAGAAATTCTCATTCCCTAAGGAACTTCTAGAGAAAGAAGAAAAACAAAAATTTAGGCAGGCTCTGTTCTTGTCTAGAGAAGAACTTATCATTAGGGAGAAGGATGAGGAATTAAACTTCCTCAAAATTCATGAATCAAAATTGTAAGCCATAAATATAGATTATAATCATTAATAATCATATTCAATCAAGTTTGGTAACCTCATTACATTCATTAGATCCATTATAAACTACCACAACTGTGCAAACCAAACTCATACATCATAGCTGGATTTATACCCCTCAGTTCTTAAGAGAAAATTTACAATTACAACCCCTGATTACATCCTTTTCCTATAGATATCTACCCAAACCTATAGAGTTCCTTACATTATATCTGCATATCTCCACTCTCTATTAATCTATATCTATCTATCTCTTTATATTTCTTCTCCTCGGTGGGTGTTTGTATATATAGGATTCTTGAATCACCAAATTGTCTTTCGTGGCTTCAGATCCATCGCCAAGTGTAAAATGTGGTCCTCCATGGGGACATGCTCCTTCAAGCTCGAGATCTCCACTCCTTACAATGATGGTCTTCTGGAATCTTCTATTGTGAGGTATATTCCTTTCATGGGCCTCAAGTTTCCAGGATGACACCTTATCCACTCTACATGCATAGTCGGTCATGCTTTTCTCATGTTTTTCCTGATGCATCAAATATGGATAAGTCCTAAAACCTTTGTTCTTCCTTGTGTGTGCACCACTTGTTCTATTAAACCATCTCGAGAACATTGTTATGTGCGCTTTCTCCTTGCATGCCATTCTTTAACTATGCTTTGCGTGCCTATGTGGCTTTTTATACTTATCTGATATTTTAGGGGCCCAACATCACCCCACACTTCACCTGTTCTCTTCCCTTGGGAGAACCTCTTAAATGAATAAGAAATTACAATATATTCCAGAAGAATTAATGATTTGTAAAAACAATAAGGGAATGAAGAATTAGGAAGAATGAAAGAATGGGGAGGTGTTTTTACTACTGCAACAGGAGGGTAAATTATTTCTTCAATTCGGCCTCCAACTTATTCCAAGAATTGACTTCAATTTTTGCTCTTTGGAAGAGGTCACCGAATAGGGTGCTTACCTCCGAAAATCAAGTTCATTTCCTTGAGTATTCATCATTTTAACCACTACTTCCAGTTGCTTGCCCACATCCTCAAGCACATCCATCCCCTTTGTGATTTGTGGGTACAGCTCCTTCATTTAGTTTTTGTTTGAACCTCATAAAGCTTCAAATGCTTTTGACTTATTTTCAACCTTGGCTAAGACCATATCCCACTCTTCTCTATTCCCTTTGTTCTTTTCTTAGAATTATTTGAGATTTGCCTCATGAGTAGTGACCAGAATGCTCACCACTCTATCCCTGTCTGCATAGTTTTCATACACGGTCCCAGTAGTTTGGGTAGCAATTTTTACTTCGGTGAGAATCTTACGGTACTTGGTGATGATTTTTACAACCTTCATTTTTTCTTCCTTCTCCAGGTGTGCTGATACTTCTTCTATAGATTCTAAGGCTAGTGGCTTCCTTTCCATTATGAGGATGTATGTTAAGTCCTCTAGGCACTCTAAGGTAGATCCATAATTTTTCAAGGGTGGTGCTAGGTCTAGATGCTTCAAAATAATGACACCTGTGATTGATTCTACCTTCTTATATACCTTGCACACCCTTGCATTCTCATCCCTTAGTTCACGCTTAAGATGAGCGTTGACTAGTTCTTTGTGTTTTAACTCTTAAGATATTTGTAGGAGCTCCTCATCCTTATTCTATATCTCTTCCTTTAAACCCTTCACTATATCATTTCTCCCAAAAATCCTAGCTTCTACCTCAACCGAGACTTTGTTTAGTGCATTGCAGATCTACTCATCCAAAATTTGTTGGGTATTCACCAAGGGGTTGGTTCCTTTATACGAAATTCTCATCAATTCCCATTGGCTCACTTAAAAATATTGCTCATTGAGGTGGGACTCAAATTCCCATGAAATCATTTTCCTTGTCCATGGGTATGCACCTTCTGCATCAAATGATTTCATGGCCATGAGTTTCTCTGTTGGAACAGTGCTTTGGAAACGTGCGTGGAATCCCTTTTTTGGATCATCAACATAGTTAACTCTTGGTCTCTATATATTTATATGCCTTCCTTCTATGTACATGCCCTTAGGAATACATACCATAAAATTGGGGCCTCCTCATGTGCTTCCGTGATCTTTTCCCACACTTTCTTCTTTATCTTCATTCATTATTAATTCATCGTTGCACTCCAACTCTTGTACTACTAAGGCTTCAATGATTTTCACCACTTCTTTTTCTACCACCTCGTTTATCTGCTCCTACGTGAGGCTTGGAGTCTGATTTTTATACTCACTTCTTCACTTTCTCCCTTATCTTGGGTGCCTTCCTCCTCCTGGATACCCTTCCTCTGCGCATGAAGAGAAATTCATTTTCCTCTTCTTCACCCTCTTCCTCTGAATCATGCACCTCAAACACTAGTGGTCCCTGGGATCCTTCAGTTCATCTTCTTCGTCATCATCCCTCTCACCTTTGCAGGCCTCCAAGCTCTCTGTGTCCTCCGAATCAGCCTCCTCCATCACCTTCTATTTCTTCCTAATTGGGGATTCCAGTATAGGAGATTCTACTCTTTCTTCTTCCTTCTTTGGTGACTTCTCTTTTGTACTAGAGACCTCTTCTGCGTGTGTAAGTACTAGTCCTAGTGCTTGTCCCTCGTGCACCAACTATTTTTGTATCTTAGACACTTGGTGCTTTCTATACCTCTTCTCTCTCCATCTTCTTTATTTGCGTGGGATTCCTTATGCATGTGGGGTCGTCAGGGAATGGAGACATCATTTTCTAGATATGTGCCCTTCTTAGATTTTGGCCTTATGTGAAGATATAGACGCGTCATGGTCCTCCCTACAATTGGTAGAGTTTGGGGTCTCATCATTTGAACTTTGTGCACCACATACTTTTCCATGTACATGTGCCTCTTGGGGTAGACCAGCTTCCTACGCATCTTGTTGTGGTCTTGATCTACTTCGCTAAGGTTAAACCTTAGTTTCTTAGAATCCTAGAATCTATTTACTCTCGCTTGGAATTATTGAGCGGTGAAGGAAAAGGGGATTTTACACCATGGGATAATGGTTTCATCTACCAACTTGAACCTGCTAATGCATAAGTGTTGGTATATTGTGAATTCATCTTCTCCCTGTGTAAGTGTTGGTAGTTGTTTTGGGATCCTCCACTCCACCCCGAATATGTCCCTTCGTAACTCATACCATTTCTTTAGGCATGCCTTATGGTTAGTTGTCATGTTGTCATAAGTTTACTTTGTGAATATTTTCACGGGAAGGGGTCTTCCTTCGAATATTCCCAAACAAACTTATCTGCCACATCTGCACTCTGATTTCTGAAAACACAATTTTCAAGAGGACATTTCCAAAGAGTATCTTGTCTCCTTCCTACATGCTACTGATAATTTCATCTCGTAATGAAGGAAAACAAGTTGTAGATGGTGCCTTCTGATATTTTCCTACACACATTTAACTAGGCCTTATTTACCTGTGTCCACCTTTCTTGGTCATTTAGCTTTGTCACCGGTGCACGACCATTCTCATGACAGGTCTGGATCTCCGTGATATCAAAGTACCATGACCCCTTCTTATAATCATATGCAGCGATGATTTCTTTGATGGCTTCCTTCTCGGTCAGTGTCGTTATCTATACTCTCTCGTTCATAGATGACGCCTGTGAATTTTGAAATCACCTGAGGATTTATGTGCATCTTGTGCCTGTGAAGTAAAAGTGGTCCTCATGTATACATGACATTAACCATTGATAGAGGTGCTCAAGTTTTCCAAAATAAGGAAACTCATAGAGTTGCAACAATCCCACCTTCTCCAATTTTACTTTTACCTTGTCGCTATAGATAGGTAAACCCTCTAGTGTCCTCTTATTTTTCAGTGCACTAACTCTAGCACCATTTCCTTTTTTCATGTTTATGTGATGGTTGTAATCGCTCACCATCATTTTTATTAAGTGGGACTCCCATTCCTTCCCAAGAAAAACCCCATCTGGGTATTGCATCTCTACGTACCATTCTTCATTCATGCTTATAGGGGTTTCTAGTTATTTTCCCTTGCCCTTGCCCTTCGACTTCTTAGGTGATATAGTTGGTTTCTTAGGTGTCATGGTTTAGGTTATCTTAGCACTTCAACTTATCTTACTTTCTCTACTTTTCTACCCTCTCCAAGCTCATACCTCAAACTTGTGAAGAAACCCTTTTCAGCCCATGCCCTAGCTACCAAACCCTAACTAGAATAACCTCTTTCATAAGATGACGCTTCTCCACAATTTTTTTCTACACTCGTGAACTTATTTCCTTCTAGTTTGTAGATAAAATCTAGTCACTCACACCTTAATTCCTCAAAATTTTCTTCACACAAATCAAATCTGAAACCCTAGTACGCAAGAGCTCTTTTTTTCTTCATATTCACAATATCAATAATGAAGTGCCCAACCTCTTATTTATAGTTTTCCATTATTTTTAGCATTAAATGTTACTTCACCTACCACCATAATTCAACACTTATTGCATATTTTTCCACTATGTCAGACTCTAGCAGCCCCACTCACATGCCCAACCTTGTACAAACAATCCTATAACCTTATGACACACAAATAATATATCTGATAGAAGACTCTTACACGTGCGTTACCAGCACCAAAGGTACTTCTTCCTCCCTTGTACATGGAACCAAGATGTAGTCTTATCCTAACACCAACCATCCTCGTTCACATTTTTTTTTTTTAGGTACAAAAAGGTGCATGGGCGTGCATATCATAGTTAAAGAAGGACTCACAAGGAGAAAGCGTGTAGGAAAAGGTTCGAAGAGGGTTTAATAGAAAAAGTGGCACATGCGTAAGGTAGAACAAATGTTTCAGACTTAGCCATATTTGACACATCAGGAAGAACATGAGAAAATCATGACCCAATTGTGCATACGGAGTGGATAAGGTGCCAACCTGGCAACTTGAGGCCCACAAAAGGAATATACCTCACAATAGAAGATTCCATAAGACCATCATTGCAAGGGGTGGAGAGATCGGGCCTAACAGAGCATGCCCCCATGGAGGACAACATTTGACACTTGGCGATGGATCTAAAGCCACAGAAAGACAAGTTGGTGATTCAAGAATCCTATAAACAAAATCACCCATCAAGGAGAAGAAATATAGAGAGAAATACTGATATAGATTAGTAGAGAGTGGAGCTCTGCAGATATACTACAAGGAACTCTATAGGGTTGGGTAGAGATCTATAGGAAAAGGATGTAATAAGGGGTTGGGATTGTAAATTTTCTCTTGAGAATTGAGGGGTATAAATCCAGCTATGATGTATGACTTCAGTCTGCACAACTATGGTAGTCTGTAATGGATCCAATGGATGTAATGAGGTTACCAAACTTGATTAAATATGATTATTAATGTTTCGGTCCTTTTTTTTTGCTGGGATAATAGGGCCTATGAATTCTATAGCCTAATTTTTGAATGGATCTATACTAGGAATAGGTAGTAAAGGCATTTCATCTCTTTGCCCTGGTTTTCCAATGTGTTGATAATGATCACACACCTTGCAATACTCCTTGCATTCTTGATACAAGGTCTCCCACCATAATCCATCCATCAATATCTTACATGTAGTGGCATCTCTTGCATAGTGCCCACCTGCATTACCTCCATGTGCCTCTTTTATGATGGTTAGGTGCTCATGTTCTAGCACACACTGGTGCAAAATCTCATCACATCCTAATTTGTATAAATCCCCACCAATCAACATGTAGGGTGCGACGCGTATAGATAACTACTTTTTATCCAATGCCTTCATTCCTTCGGTGCCACACCTATTTTGAGAAACACTGCAATATCTTCTAATTCTAAGGGTATGTGATGCAACCTAAATAGTTATACATCTAGCATGGTACCCTCAACGTTTTGTGTGTCCTCCCTTAAAAAAATTCTAGACAAGTGATCATTTTTGGAATTACTTTTTCCTGGTTTGACAACCACTGTGAACTTGAATTCTTGGAACAATAGTACCCACCGACATATGCACCCTTGTAGAATGGGATTTTTCACTAAATATTTCAATGCCATATGGTCAATTTAAAATATAAAAGGGGTCGCCAGTAGATACTTTCTGAAATTGTGAAGTGCGTAGATCATTGAAAATGCCTCATGCTCATTTGTAGTTTAATTCTACTCCACTGGTGTCAAATTCTTACTTGCAAAGCACAAAGGATGATCAACAATCCCTTCACCAAGCTATGCAAGTACTGATCCAATGGCAGCTCCTGGGGCATCCACATGAACATGGAAGGGCTTATCCTAAGAGGGGAATCATATTATTGCACACGATGACAAGCCTATCCTTTAAAGTGTCAAATGCCTTCTAATGTGCCTCTCCCCAAAGGGACACACTCTTGTGTCTAAGTAAATATTATAAAGGCATGGCAATCTTGGCGTATCCCTTGAAGAACTTCCTAGTAGTAACCCATGTGTCCAAGGAATCTACACACTGCACTTTGACTAGTAGGCTCCCCCAATCCCACAATTACTGCAACCTTGGTAGGATCTACTAACAAGCCTTCTTTACATATGATATGTCCCAACAAGGTTCCAAATGGGGTAGCAAAGACACACTTCTTAATGTTGAGGGATATCCTCAACTACGATACACCTTTGAAACATTATCCTTAAGTTATCACAATGGTCCCCCACTAACCCATATACTGTCCAATCATCTAGGCAAAATTGAAGAAATTTATGGATGAATTCTTGAAAAGCTTGCACCACAATGCACGAGAACAGAGCATGTGCATTCTTAAACCCAAAAGGCATGACCATATAGGCAAAACTTCCCCACTTAGTGGAAAAAATTGTCTTCCTCTGATCCTCCTTTGTAATCCTTACTTGGTGATAGCTCGAGAATCCATCCGTGAAGGAGTAGACCTCACGTCCTGCCACTCCCTCTAAGATTTCTTCAATAAATGGGGTTGGGAAAGGATCAATGACACATACTACATTTAGGTCCCTATAGTCAACACAGATCCTTATCCTCCCATCCTTCTTGATACTAATCACCATTGGACTTATCCATTCTGACTCTTCCACAACCTCAATGATACCTGATGCTATCATTTTTTCTATTTCCTCCTTGACCTTTATGTACAAATTGGGATTCATCTGGTATGGTCTCTTCCTAATTGGGTGCACACCTTCCTTCAAATTTATCCTCATCTCCCTAAGGAATGGTGGATGCCTTTAAGCTCATGGTACCTACGTGGGAACAAATCTTGGAATTCACATAATAGATCAATGATTTTAGAGACTTCTTTCTCCGACCAATAGTCTCCAATGATAGCCTCCTTGGGTTCTGCTTTTGATCCGATGTTAAACTTTTTGTCTTTAAAGGTTCATGGTAGGCATATGCCCATTCATCAACACTATCTATGACTTCACGTGTCCCTACAAAATGGTTAACATCCAATATTTTTGCCTCTTCCCCATCAATAACATACACCATCTTCCCTTTTTCTTTTTCTATACACATGCACTCAAGTTGTATCTCTTCTATTTCTTCTTCCTCAAAGCATGCCTCTAGGCCAGGTTCACCTAGAAATTCTTGTATTTTGTCTTCTACCATAGCACTATCTCCTATTATGAGGTACTTGACAACTTGCAATACCTTATCCACTGATGAATTTACACTCCGATACTCAAACACTTGAATGAGATCAGCCATCAATTCTTACCAATTACCAGTTTGATGATGTATCTCTGAGTGGATATGCCACGTGTGTACACAACCTTGCAGGGTGGAGTACAACTTGTGAACCCATAATGAAGGTGGAAATGCTTCTGCGCTTCCCATCTAGGTTGTTTCACATGCTTGGATATGGAAGGAAGTAGTCTATTTACCATGGTAGTATGTTATATTCGTGGACGCGTTGCTCCTGTAAAACCTTACAGAGAAGGAAATTCTCACCTCAAGCCATTTGAAGAGGTTATCCCTGATGTGTTACCCATGATCACAAAACAGCTTTCAAGTATGTTTTAGTTAAACATTTTCCTCCTTTCCTTCTCATTTCTCCAATGGGCCTCCATTTCTTGCAAGAAATCTTCCGGATTATCCCCTCCCAAGTAACTTGGTAGTTTTCTCCCTCCTAGGTGTTAGATTGTACGTGCCTTTATCACCTTGGTTACCGATCCTCTTAAATGTCATCTGATCAACTCATAGGTCCCATGTGCCCAATTATCACATGCTATACTGGTAGTCTCACTTATGGAATGAGTTTCCTCAAACTGGATGACTCCTTTTGTGGGATGAATTATCTTAGGATCCCTAATTGAGTGCACATATATTCTATGAAGGATTTATTCTCCCAATGGCTCTGTGTAGGGTGTTGACTTCCCATCTGTCAAAGGGATGACCACCCATTCTTCCTTATTTTTGAAACTGATATATCCTTTGTTAAACCTTATGTCAGCATTATTTTTGTAACACCATGGGCACCCAAGAAATGTTGGAAAATTCTCTTCGCCTCAAAGACGCGCCAAGACTTTGAAGTTTCTAGTAAAATTGGCCCCCGAATGGTAATCACTACATCCTTTAATACTCTAATGAGCATTGACTTAGTTTTGTTTTCCATATACAACACACTTGAAGATGGCTGTAATGTGGGCCTTTCCATATGATTCTAAGCATATAAGGTAAGAGCATTCACTTTTTATCTTCTATCGATGAGGATATTGCTCATAATTCATCCATCAACAACTACATTCAAAGTAATCTCTTTGTCATATTCAAGGTTGTGTGGAGAAATGTTTGCATGTAAAACATGTCTCTTGCACTCCACTTCGACGCGTGGTACCTTCTCCCTCATCCATTCTCCCAGCAAGGGAATAATATTCTCTTGCCTCAACATTTTACATACTTCTTTGACCTCATCTAGGTCACTTCTTGGAACCTTGTTATCCTTTCGTTGCCCCACCTGCCTTGATTGCTCCTTGAGACATTGTATCTCCCCTTGTAAACTCCTAATCACATCCATAGTCTCCTGGTATACTTCTTTCTGATGGGTAGGGTCCGGTACTTTCCATATGGCACCTCCTCTCTGAAACTAATTTCCTTGGTTTGGGCATCTCCTTGGCGCGTGCAACCTCTGCACATATTGTCACTAGTACAGGTTCTAGCTCTAACTCACACACCACTCTTGGCATCCATTGTGAATCAGCCCTTTTTATGTTTACCATAGCAGTGCCCTTATATTTTTGGTGCTTTGTTGATTCATATGCTCATAGAGTTCTAGACATTCTTCATACTTGTGCTTCTTCCTACACCACGAGCATTGTAATAGATTAGGACACTCACATTTATAATTCTTTGTAGATCCACAATTATAACATGTTCCCCACATGAACTCACTTCCTCCTCCTCCATGGTTTCCATGACCACAAAATCCTCTACGAGAATCTCTTCCATAGGTGGCTCCATCTACGCGTCCTTCATAACGGTGGTCATCTTCCTTGGAACTACTGGCAAGGCTGGTCTGGCACACACCATGATCAATGGCCTCATGGATCTAGTCAATAAGCCTACAATCCTTAGTATCATGGGTTGTAGAGGTGAAAATATTATAGTAGCAAGATACATTCTTCTAAATTGTGCACTGCAACAAGGGACATCTACTCACATCATGGTCCCCATGAAAAATCTCACAATCTACCACTACGGCACGTACTGTCTTCCAAGGGAAACTATCCTTGGCATGCCCCTCTACTTCACAATCTATACACCACATTCTAATGTGAGTCTCATGGGCTAAGTTTGCAGATAAATTTTCTGGCTACTTATCCATAGTAGCAATTTGAGCTTCCAAAAATGGACTAACACTAGTATAAACGCTTCCAAAGATTCGATGCACAAAGCATCTTCTAATGCCTCATGTGGGTATGTGAAAATATTATGTGATGATGCCCTTTTGAATGGTGTTATAAACTCTCCAAAAAACCATTGAGCATGTTGTGAAGGGTGAATGTCATATGACAATTTTGATAGGATATTTTTAAACCACGCATCATACTCCCACGGACTCTCTTCAATTCCCTGTTGAATATCCTTTAGAGTGTTGATGCTCTTCTATTCAATCTTAGGGATGTGGAATTCTACTAGGAAGGAATTTTTCAACATGGTGTAATCTACCACCATCTGAACAGGATCATACTTACTATACTAGCTATGTGCACTCCTCGCAATGTCATTACAAATTGATTGGACTTTCATTCTAGGGTTGTGATCCCTGCCATAGAAACTCACACTTGTGAACATGCTCCGCAACATCCTCTATGCCCTAGTAGTCTAGCAAGTGTAAAGAAATTTTAAATATTACATGACGAGGTGGCTAAGGCCCCTATCCTCCTGGTCTAGATCCTTGGTTTCCTCTGATGTTTCCTCTACTAGATCCAATAGATCCACTAGGTCTCGTGCCTCCCGATCCATCGTTGTTACCTCTAGACCCTCTTGCATTCAATAATGGGCATGAAGTGGTTATGCCTAGTGTCCCCAATACCCCATTGAATTAGGTGCCAATTGTCTATGAGATTGTTCACCGCTAAATGTATTCCTCGTGCCACTCCCCCCGATGTGTTGGCCAAACCTTATGTATTTACACCTTGTCCAAAAATTCCTCCAAACATTGGAATAAAGTGTGTAGCCATAGAAGTCCCAAACAAGAAATTATATCTCCTGGGCATAGATCGGTCACCTCCACGATACCAACTAGGTTAACAATACTTCTCCCTTGATTTGGAAAACCAAGCACTAAGGTTTGGTCACTAGGTGGGTTCAGATGTGCACCAACGAATCTTCTCTCTTTACGCAATGAACTCTCATCGATGTTGAATGGGTCTCTATCCCATGCTTTCCAAGATGGGGTAGCCCATACTGCTTAGGTTTCATGTCCTCTGTGTGAACCTCAACTCCTTTCTGTAACATCTACCTCCATAGATCCATTACACTTGCAAACTCACGTTGTCTAGAAATCTCCCTTTCACGTGCTTCACTATACTTGATTCATCTCTCCTTCAGTTTTTTCGTCTAAATGTATGCCATATTCCTCCACCCTAGCTTCCTTACCTAGCACTCATAAAGGTTTATCCCACCATTGTAAATTCCTCTAAAATCAAGGTAACGATCAAGATCTTCATCACCAAAGGAATAACACATAGAAATGATCCTCTAGGCTCCCGTAGAAACTTGAACTCAATGACATTTCAGACAAGAATATGTAGAAATAGCATATTCCAAAGTGTAGCTAGCCAGTAATCCTTTCCACCAATGATCCACAACATGATTCCACATTATATCTACATCTTTCAGCCTCTTTTACTCTTCTTGGGTCCACGTGCATGATCTATAATACTAGCTTGATCTGGATGCATATGTTGAGAGACATTCATACATCTCTATTGGGAAGCAACGAAAGAAATTTTCATATAACTCATGGTAGAGGTTCTCTTCTACCCATCTACATGCATCAAACTCAAGCCTAGTGTTGAATCTTTGAGAAAATTCTTCCTTCATGCTCTTGAACCATGATTCAACACTTTCCAAAGTTAGATGTTATGTCATCACTCATTGCACAGATCATGATGTATGTCATTTCCCATTAAAAATTCAAAAGAAGTTCTGAAATGAACCAATATGTAGTCATTTTTACACCCACCAAAGAACAAGGAAATCCCAAATACATTCGGCATATCACTCAGTGGGCATTGGGAGCTCATCCAAGGCACGTGTAGGTGCCAAGTATCTTTTTTATGTGAGTTAAGTGGGAAACATCATCTATGATAGGAAATTTAAAAGAGTGATTGGAAATGAGACATATATTTATCATAGAACTCAGAGTGAATTCTAGACAAATGCAGTCATCCCAGACCAAATCGTACTTAACAAATTATCAATATGAACCAAAAAATAGAGGAAATGCATAAGTATTTATATTTATTCCATAAACATTCATGAATCATAAATGTAAGCTATAAATATGGACTAGAATCATTAATAATCATATTCAATAAAGTTTGGTAACCTCATTACATTAATTGGATCCATTAGAAACTACCATAGTTGTGCAGACCGAAGTTATACATCATAGTTGGATTTATACCCCTCAGTTCTCAAGAGAAAATTTACAATCCCAACCCCTTATTATATCCTTTTCCTATAGATCTCTACCCAACCCTATAGAGTTCCTTATAGTATATCTACAAATCTCCTCTCTCTACTAATCTATATATGTCTATCTCTCTATATTTATTCTCCTCGGCGGGTGCTTGTATATATAGGCTTCTTGAATCACCAACTTGTCTTTCTATGGCTTCAAATCTATTGTTAAGTGTCAAATGTGGTCCTCCATGGGGGCATGCTCCTTCAGGCCTGATCTCTCCACTCCTTACAATGATGGTCTTATAGAATCTTCTGTTGTGAGGTATATTCCTTTCATGGGCCTCAATTTTCCAGGTTGACAATTTATCCACTCTGCATGCGCAGTCAGTCACACTTTTCTCATGTTCTTCCTGATGCATCAAATATGGCTAAGTCTTGAAACCTTTGTTCTACCTTGCGCACACACCACTTGTTCTATTAAACCCTCCTAGAACCCTATCCTACATGCTTTCTCCTTACGTTCCCTTCTTTAACTATGATTTATGCACCCACGTACCTTTTTGTACTTAGCCGATATTTTAGCGCCCAATGTAATTTCTCAAAGAACAACCGAAAGCTCCTCTCACAAATAAGATTGAAGAATTGACATTAGTCAAACAACAAATGGTGGAAAAATAAAAATAATTTTCGATTGGCTAGATAATAGAGTGCTATGACAAAAATATCTTCAATGGATAAAATTGTACAAACTAAGAAAACTTACTAGCCACTCAAGTAGTTATGGGATGATACCTGTAGAAAGCTTAACGATTTCAAAATATCAAATCAAGAACTAAGAACCAAGATGGAAGAGGAGAAGAAGGCAAGGAAAGAGTGGGAAAAAAATTCTACAAAATGGAGGAAGAAAAATTTAAATGTTTGGAAAAGATACAGATGGTCTGTATAATGAGTGAAAGATTACTCACATGTAAGAGACCTTCTCCTACATACATTGTCTTTCTAGAAGAGAAATTTATTTTATGGTAACTATCAAGGATTGCATTTGGTCTTCCACATGAAGTGAAGGATGAATCATAATTCATGATTACATATTCTCGATTAGTGTAGAGAAGAAAAATCTTCTCTGCGAATTCTATCTCTCAGTAACTTTATGTTAGATAAGAATACAGACTTCATGATTAATCTATATGTAGGGGAAATCCAGATCAAAGCATTTTTCTCTCTACTCCAAAATCAGATAACTTGGAAAGATATGGATAATGAACGCTTATTAAAGGCTAGTTCATTTGGCCTTTGCATGAGAGCTCACTATGGAAATCCATCTACCTTTTCTATACATTTCAAATCCCATGCCTTTGATCATTGATTCAAGGTACATTATATTTCCATCCTACAGAAAAGTATTGATGACTTCACCTCTTATGAAGAGAAAAAATTTGAGGACATTTATGATGGATGCCTGAAGAGATAGGAATTCCTCACTATAGCATTAAGAAGAAGAGAGGTGATACCTCCCACAAATTTAATATGGATTCTAGAAAGGGATAGAGTTGTTTGTACACTCATCCCTCAAGTTGGTGAAAAAATTAGGGGCATGTGGATGGGTATGAGAACAAGGCTTCTTTTCCTTCTCACACTCATGTCTTCATGGAAAAATATAGAACCTCGGATCCCACTCACTTTGAGGAGTGGCAGGAAAAGATAGAGGAGGGATCAAGATACAACACTTCTGAACATAAGCATTCGGACATTCAGTTTCAACCATTTGATCTTAACAAATAATTGGAATGAAGAATTCACAATCTCGCTTTGAAGAATAGATTTAGTAAGAAGACTTACAAACAAGTAAGTGTGGGGGAGATGATAAGGCCAAAATATGCCTCATTAACATGTAATGAATGATCTCATTTTACTCTCATTTTCATCAAGTTTGACTTCATTTTGTGGCTTTTGTTTGATCTAGTATAAGTTAGGATATAATTTTACATCTTTTTTTTATTTATTTCTAACGTCTAAAAATCTACAATTCCTAAAAAGTGTGTGGAAATTCAGTTTTGGAATAAAACATGTCACATTCGGTCGATAAGAAAAGTGTGAAGAAAATGACACCTTTTTTAGGACATTGGATTCAATTTGGATTAGCTTTAGAACCTTCATGCTTAGTACCAAAATCCATCACTAGCTAAATTACTCTATCACTAAGCTTTAGAACATTCATACTTAGTTTCGAACTTTAGCACTTAGTTCGGAACTCCTGCGCTTAGCTCCAAAACTTTCATAGTTAGTTTTAGAGTGTTTCCCTTTGGTTCCGGAACTTCTCAAAAGTTTCGGAATCAATGGGAATCTGTTTATTTTGACAAAATACGATGATAGAGAAATTAATGGGCCCTCAATCAGAACATATCAATAAATTGATGCTTCACACTCTAGAAATACTTATGTAAGACCAACAACTGTATGTCTAGCTAGGTTTCCAAATTTCACATCTACTTTGAGCACTATTTTGTTTCACTAGAACCTATAGGTGGATAGACAACTATTAAACACTTATGATTATAAATGCATCTTCGAATGATGAAATATATATAAAGACCTATAGATAGATCAAAAAGGATATATATGATATAGATATATAGACATATACATTTTTGTAAGACAGAACAATTTTGTAATAAGATAGCCATTTCATTTTGAGAGTACCATACTTTTTCAACTACTGATTCAAGGTGGAGAAAGGGCCCACTCCTCCAAGAAACATGATCCTTTATTTTATTGGTATTTATATCTTTAAGAAATTTGTATAAATCTATTCTCTAGAAATTTTGTAAGTACTTTTGGTTCTTTAGTTTAAATCTATTACGTAATTGTTCCTGCAGGTGTTGTAGATTAAAATCTTAGTTCCTTGTAATAATTTTTAACAACATTCTCAAATGTGTGTTTATTTATAAGAAGTGTGTTTCATTTTGCAACATGTGTTTACCTCCAAGAAGTGTGTTCCATTCTTCAACGTATATTTATTTCCAAAGAATTTCTTTCATTGTGTAAAGAGTGTTTATTTCTAGCGTAGTTTCAATTCCGAAAGATTTATTAATCTCAGCAATATGTGTTTATTTCAAGAACTTTCTTATATTTTATCTTTAATAAGGATTTTTCCAGAAATATTAAAGACACTTTAAAACCCCCAAAAATAAAAATAATAAATACCTATAATCAATTACTAGATCACTAAGATTCTTCTTGTTGCATATAGCTTCTCGACACACCCATGGTTTGAATATGAAATCAACCAAGAGTTGATTAAATGAATGGAATAACAACACCCATCAGGTGTCATATATTATTTGATACTGGTAGTAAATATGTGAACCAAGAAAGAAGATTAATTAGTTTCCTTAATCAAAGTATGAAACATGCCACCGATTTTTTTGCTATGTACTATATGGTAAATCATAGTTGAGTAGATGCTAATGGATTTTGATAAAACCTACTACTGAGAACTAGTTAAATCACTAAAATACTAACTTTTCCCCTAGTACAAAATTACCCCAATGGGACACTAGTTCCCACCATTCCTATCTAATCTAAGCAATTTTTTCCCCGTGATGTTTTTGGTGAAATTCGATTCTCAACCATTGTGTTATCTCTTTTTTTCCTAAATTTATTGTGTGTCATTATGTTTCTTGTTTCTAGACTCTTGAGAGTTTATAATAATTACCCCATGATTACCCCCACTCATTGTGGGTGTGTGAGATGAATAAATTTAAGTACAACTGAAATAAGGGAATCTCGCTAATGTACACATATAAAAAATAAATCCTATAGGGAATTCGGTAATGTGCATTGTAAAAACCATAACACATGAAAAATAAGGGGGATAAAACTAGCAAAAATTGTTAGTGATAAACAAGCTTCACATAATGTAATAGAAGCTAGTCAAAACATGTATTATGAGAGTAAGAGGATAATGTAGTAGCTAGTGGAAAACATGGTAAATCACTCAGATGTCAAAAACACTCAAGGAATTCCTTGTCATACAAAAAAGTAAATAATGAAGCGTAGGGTATAACGATAAAAAATAACAATCAAGACAAAAGCACAGATAATATATAAATAAATTAGATCACAATGGTTTGAAGTGATCCTGCAAGAAAAATGTTACATATGGAGCACTGTTAGCATGTTAGAATAATTGAGAGTATGCCACAATGTATAGATAATAAAATATACATAAAAGTAGTATATATTGCAATGATAGTACCGAGATAAAGAAAATTAAAGGTAGATGCCCCCGAGAGCCTCAAAGTGGTACCGGTAGAGAACATTTTCAAGCATCATGCATCATGTTATAACTTGTAGATGGCCTACATTCATTTCAAAATACCATATTAATGCACGATGTATATATAAAATGATATAACATAATAAGCAAAATGCAACATGGAATAATAGAATTAAGAAAAGATACTTTCAACCAAGATCTAATCTAATATTTTTTTATATTGGAAAATATTTGAATTTTTTTATATTATTATAATATGAAATACTATGACTAGGGAGGGGAACAAGGTTTCACCCAGAGTATGTCCGAAAAGTGAGGTTCATGTAGGTAAGTGTGCTCTTTATAGTCATTTTTAAACCTAGAACAACAATGTGTCATTGGTTAGGAAGGTGGAAACGAATGCCCCCAAGTGTTAATTCCATAGTGATCTAAGTGATGTCATTGAGAGATTCTTCTAAATTTGAGTCATAACCAAAGGAAGTTGGTTTAGATGCATAATATGAAAAATATTTTTATTTATCTTTAAATAATAATGTAAAATGTAATTCATACATCCCCATGACATATTATTAATCAATAAAAGGTGAAATAGGGGATTATGTGCATTCCATCATAAAAATTAGGAGTATAATTAGGAAATGAATCATTATGAATAAAAGCTCTCCTAGAGTCCAAGTGATAAGTAAGAACAATATTATACATGTCAATGATACCACCGATGTAACCTAGCCAAAACTTCCCAAGTGTAAGAGGAGAGGGAAGAGGATCAAGTATAACCCAAACCTACATGTAAAAGACCGTTGTACCATAAGCTACTAAGAAGAAGATGTGGTCCTTATATTTATGTTGGAAATTGTGTCTATGGTTCTCATTGATTTCAAGTGGCACATTAACGTCCAAAGGGTTTAAATATGGTTTAGGTTTCTCCATAAGATGTCATCCATGAGTTAAGATGAAGGTTGATTGGTAGTGTCCTGATTTGGTCAAGTTGTTATGATGTTTTGGCATGGTCTAGGCATAGTGCAAGATAGTATGGTCATTATGTGGGCTCCGGTAGTTGTTGAAGAAATTTATGAGGTCAAACATGTTTATTCTAATATATCAAAGGTGTTAAGGATTCTGTAAGAGGTCAACAAGGTCAGGTTCATGAGGGTCATATGTTGATTCAAGTCATTCTAGGTCTATTACTAGACCTATCTCAAGTAATATGGTGTAGAAAAATGAAGTATGAAGTAGATCATGCTAGCATGAACATGTGATGCGTGTTATAATTTTTCATAGTAGGTATTAGAGGTGTCTATGGTTAGATATTAGGTGTTAAGTGCATGGGTAAACTATGGTGGCTAGAGAGTTTCTGGCATGGAAAAACATGGATGAGAATTGAGATCATCAAGAATGTTGTTATGATGTTTTTGGTAAATTTTAAGGTCCAGCTTGATGAATATTTTTAAGATATTGAGTTTTTTCCAAAACAAGTTTTCAAAGGTGTATTTATGTGTTAAAAGTTTACTTTTATATGCTCATTAGGGATTGTGTGCTTTTCATGGGGACCCAAGCTCTTGTGGATAGTTTGATTGTGTGAATATTTTACAAGAATAATTACGTGGTTTTATCGTCACATGTTTATGAAAATTTGTTAAGAAGCCAAACTCCTTTTTAACCCACTTGAAACCCTAGCTTTGGAGTGACTTAGATAAAATTGAGTATAGTGACCTAGAATTTATTATTAATGAAAATTAATGATTTGAGGTTATATATGAATCCTCTAAATTTATCCAGTGTGATTTATATTTTTGGTTATATGTGGACCCACCCAAAAGGTAAGTTTTTGGAAAGTTTTTGTTTGTGTAAAATTTTCCAATTGAATCTATTGACTAAATTACCATTTATCAAGCATTGAAGTTTACTAAATTTCCATTATAGTTTCAGGTCATGGTTTTTACATTAGAATTTAAAGTGTGCCCTATTTATGAGGAAGGATTTTAGGTATTTTTGGTGTAGTTGTGAGAAGTCTAGGAAAAGAGTAGTTTTGGAGGTGTTACAGGTCGAGTTATCACTTGTTTTAAAAAATTCATGATCCTAAATTTAAGATATTTTCAATGATATATCACACTTGAGCTTTTGCTAAGATATGATCAAGTTATAACTTGATTTAAGCTCAAATTTGAGGGTTCTTGTTTGATCATGTTATAATGAGGTTTCATGTTATGATGATTGTTATGAGTATTTTTCATGATTTATGGAAATTTTTGTGGGCTTCAAAAAATTTATAAGTGTTTGTAATTCCATGGTGAAGTTGGATTTGGTATTTCACATTCAGTTTGGTGAGTACACTTCTTAAAGGGTTTTAAGACTTGTTATGTCTTTGTGGAGGACTAGAAGAGTCTTGGTGATAGTGGTAAACTACTTCGTCCTTTGGATGATTTTTAATAATTTTTATAATGATTCTTTAAGGTTTTTTACTATTTTAATTCTCCGACCCATGAGATTTTTGGAAAATAAATATATAAAATAAAATTAGAAGGGTCATTATGAGTATTTGTGAGAGTAGATGAAAAATGTGATCTAGGAGGCTTATTGAGGAATCCGGCGAAGGTTCTTGTGACCTAGATAAGAGGGAAATGAGTGTTTGATGTTGTTCATGAGATAGATAATGTGATGGTGAGATAGGGTAAATGTGAAATCAACAAGAGAAGGTGTATATTTTGAGCAAATAAGAAAGTGTGTTTGAGAGGGGGTTTTGAGTGCATGGATCTTAATTAGTGATCACCATCAATTGTTAGAGTAACACGTCAATAGTGATATTCATATACATGTGGTTAAGGTTGTGTTTGGTCATATTAGGAGGTCAGCTTCCTTGTGGGGTTGGTTCCTCACTAAATTATGGTTTGGTGCTCCTTGTAGGGTTTGTGCTCTACTAAACTATGGGTTGGTGCTCCTTGTGGGATTATTAAGAAATATCTTCTAATTTATAACATTGATAGGATTCCTTTATTTTGTGTAATATAAATAGAGGTTCAATGGGTTTTCTCCCCTTAGAGGTTTTCCAACTTAATTTTTTTTTTTCTTGTGTTCTCTCTTGCATCTTGTTCTTGTGTATGGTTTTTGAATGTATAATAAGCACACATATGGTTAATGAATAATTGAATGGATAATTTTATGGATCATACAATTATAAGTAATTGATGTAAAAGTTTTTTAGGACTGATTTACCCCCCTCTCATTCCATTTTACTTCTAACAATTGGTATCGATCAAGGTCCTTATAAAGGAAGTCTAATAGTGTAGTCATTTTTACACCCACCAAGAACAATGGAACCCCATACGTGTCGCCTTATCACCCAAGAGGTGTTGGGAGCTCACCCGAGGCACGCGGGGGTGACGAGTCTCTATTTTATGTGAGTTGAGTGGGAAAACATCATCTATGATTCAATCTGTCAAGGAAGTGAGTGGGAATGAAATATGCAAACAACATAGATCTCAGAATGACTCTAGATCATTGCAGTCATTACAGACAAAGATACTTTAACAGACTTAAAGAATTGAATCAAGACAGAAAGGAAAAATGAATAGAAATTCATATTCATCTTATAAACATACATGAAAAGCAACTATGAAGAATCATGTATGAATCCAAACCAAGAAGGATCATATTCAATTAACTTGGTAACCTCATTACATTCATTAGACTTACTACAAAACACCACATTATGGAAGACCAAAGTCATGCATCATAACTGGATCCATATCATTTAGCTCTCAAAAATAAATTTTACCACCCCAAGCCCTTGATACATCCTTCTCCTATATTTCATATACCCAACCCAATATGACTCCTTGCGGCATCTCTATAGAGATATGATCTCTATTGATCTCTATATATCCGATTCCACCCTCTTTATTCTCAGGGCACTTGTATTTATAGGCACCCCGAAGTGCCAAGTCATCCTTCTGTAGCCTCAGATCCAATGCCAAGTGTCTAAATTTGGTCCTCCATGGGAGCATGCTCCTCCAGTCATGAGCTCTCCACTTTTTGTCATGATGGTCTTCTAGGAGCTTTTATCACATGGCATATTCCTTCCTCAGCCAACCTCTCACCAAGTTGGCACCTTATCCACTCCACATGCGCAGTTGGGTCATGCTTTTCTAGAGTCCTACCCGATATGCCAAATATGGATAAGTCCCGAGACCTTGTCCCATGGGTGCACATCATGGGTTCTAATAAGACCATCCTGTAACCTTTCCTTACACACCTTCTCCTTGTGCACCCATGTGCCCTTTTAGACTTACTCAATATTTTAGGGGCCCAACATCACCCCACACTTTACCTATTCTCTGCCCGTGTGAACACTTCTCCAATGAATAAAGAACCACCATAGACTTAATGTCTTGGGAAAAGAATAAGGGAATGAATAATTTAGGAAAGAAGAAAGAATGGGGAAGTGATGGCATTATTGCAACAAGCTAGGAAAATATTTTTACAAGTCAGCCTCCAACTTGTTCCAAGCATTGACTTCATTTTGCACTCTCTAGAAGAGGTCACCAACTAGGTGCTTACCTCCCAAAACTCAGTCCATCTCCTTGAGCATTCATAGTGTCAACAATTTTCTCCAACTCCTTGCCCATGTCCTCAAGTGCATCCATCCTTTTAGTAATCTGTGGGTATAGATCCTTTAATTGGTTCTTAATTGTACCCCTTATGGCCTCAATAGCTTCTGACTTCTTTTCAACCTCAGCCAAGATTCTATCTCACTTTACTATGTTCCCTTTGTTATTTTCTTGGAACTCTTTAACGGTTGATTCATAGTTGACGCACTGCAATACTCGCCACTTTATCTCTATCTACGTAGTTGTCATATGCAACCTCAGCGGTATGGGAAGCAATCTTTACATCAGCAAGGACTTTTTTATTGATCCGTGATTGCTACTACCTTCAATTTATCCTCCTCCGCATGTTTTTACTTCTTTCATGGATTCTAAGGCTATAGGTTGTCTTTCCATGGTGAGGATGCACGTTAAGTATTCAAGGAACTCAAGGGAATATCCATACTTTTGTGCGGGTGGTGCTAGGTCTAGATGTTTCAAAAAAATGGCATCATTGATAAATTATAATTTCTTATAAACTTTTCATACCCTTTCCTTTTCTTCCATAAGCTCATGTTTAAGTTACGCTACCGATTAGTTCCTCCCGCTTCAAATTCTTGGCCTTCTCTTATAGCTCTTCCTCCTTTTCTAGTTCTTTCTCCTTCTTTTCTAGTTCTGATTCTTGAAATTTTACCCCGTTATTCCATCCAAAGAGCCTAGCTTCAACCTCAACTAAGACCTTATTGAGCACATTACATAATTGCTCATCTAAAAGCTTGTAAGCATTTACCAAGGGGTTATCTCCTTCTGACCCAAGAATTTCCATTAATGCCCCCTAGCTTACCTCAAACTTTGGCTCATCAATGTGGGACTCAATTTCCCAAGAGAGAATCTTCCTTGTATGAGGGTATTCACATTCTTCATCAAATGACTTAATTTCCAAGATTTTATCTCGATGGGACCGTGCTTTGGAAGTGCATGTGCAACACCTTGTTAGGATCATTAATGTAGCTCATTCTTGGCCCCTGGATCTCCATGCACTTTCCTCCTATGCATGTCCCCTTAGGAATAGTTAACGATACACTGGGGCCTCCTACATTGTTGTGATATTTCCCTACACTTTATTCCTTTCCCTCATCCATCACTCTATCATCACTACAATTCAATTCTTGTTCCACCACGACCTCGATCATTTTCGTTGCTTCTCTTTCAGCCACCTCATTTATTTGCTCCTTTGTGAGGCTTGGATTTTTCTGATCCTGCACGCCAACCTCTTCACTTCCTCTTATGTCCTGGTTGCCTTCCTCCTCCTAGCTACCCTTGCGCCATATGAAAAGGAACTCATGTTTTTCTTCTCTGGCCTCTTCTTTTGAACATTGAATACAAGTGGTTCTTGGTCTTCTTAAGATTCATCTTCTTCATCGTCATCCTTCTCACCCATGTATTTCTCCAAGCTCTTTGTTTCCTCCGAGTCGACTTCCTCCATCACCTTCTGTTTCTTCCTAACTGGGGATTCCAGTATAGGAGACTCTACTTTCTCCTCCTCTTCCTCTAGTGATTTATAATCTACAATAAGATTTTCCTATTCTGGTGCCTCCTCTTTGACTGGGGACATGTTCCTGTGTATGTAATTACTCATTCTAGCACTTGTTCTCGAGGCACCTACCACTTGAGTATGTTGGGCACCTGGTGCCTTTTTCTACATTTATTTTTCCTTCTATCTGGGCGCGGGCTTCTTCCTACTTATTAGGTCATCAGGTATAGCTATCTCATTTTCAAGATAAGCGCCCTTCTCAAACTTGGGCCTTATCCAAAGGTATACATGGGCCGTGGAACTCATTGCAATAGTCAAAGTTAGGGGTTTTACCATTTGGACTTCATGCGACACATCCTCTTCCATGTACCCGTGCTTGTTGGGGTAGAAAAATTTCGCACATCTCCTTATGGTCCCGGTCCAAACTTCTAAGGTCAAGCTTTAAATTCTTGGACTCCTTGAATCTGTTAACTCCTACCTAGAAGTATTGAGTTTTGAATTCGAATGGGAGCTTGCACCATGGGCTCATACATTCATCTGTCAACTTGAACCTACCAATACAAAAGTGTTGGTACACAATGAACTCAAATTTCTCCTACCGTAAGCACTCGATACGCTTATTCTTGTATTCTCCATTATACCCCAAATGAATTCCTTAAGTGGGTATACCACTTTTCAAGATGTTCCTTGTGAAAAAGTGTCATGTTATCCCAAGTGTATTTCTCAAATCTTTTTGTAAGTGAGGGGTCTTCCTCTGGGTACTCCCAAATGAACTTGTCTACTACATCTGGTACCCCGATCTCTGAGAAAACAATGGTTAAAAGGACATTACCAAAGAGAATCTTTTCTCCTTCCTATGCGCTGGTGATAATTTCATCTACAATGTATGCAGATAGATTGTAGATGGTACCCTCTGATATTTTTCTACAAACATTCAACCAAGACTTGTTTAACTGCGTCCATCTCTCTTGCGTGTTGAGATTTTTTACTAGGCACATGACCATTCTCATCACTAGGTATTGGATATCTGTGATATAAAATTACCTTGACCCCTTCTTTTATGCATATGCAGCCACTATTTCCTTAGTTTCTTTCTCGTCACACATGTCATCCTTTATATCTTCTCCTTCACAGATAAGGCTTGTGAATTTTGAAATTAGATGAGGGGTTATGCACATCTTGTACCCCAAAAAGTGAAACTGGTATTCATATACGTGCAACATTAGCCATTGATAGAGGAACTTTGTCTTTCCAAAGTAAGGAAACTCATAGAGTTGTAATAAACCCACCTTCTCTAACTTCACCTTGACTTCATTGTTATAAATTTGTAACCCTCAGTGTCTTCTCTAGTTAGTCGGTGCACTAACATCAGCGACATTTCCTTTTCAATCAAATTCATGTGATGATTGTAGTCACTTACTGTCATTTTTCTTAAGTGGGATTCCCATTCCATCCTAAGAAAAATCCCATATGGGTACTGCATTTCGCACACCATTCATCATTGGTTCCTATGGTGGTTTCTTGTTGTTTTCCCTTGCCCTTTCCCTTCTTATTTTTTATTTCTAGTTTCTTGGTGTAGGTTTACTCGCACTTCAATGTCTCTTCCTAGCTCTACTCTTCTATCTTTTCCAAGTTCAAATCTCGAACCTACGAAGAATACTCTTTTCCAACCTGTTCCCTAGCTTCCAAACCCAAACTAGAATATCTTTTCACAAGAGGGAACTTCTCCACAATTCTCCCCACATCCATGAATTACTTCCCCTGGTTTGCAGATCCAAACTAGTCACTCATAGTAAAAATCTTCTAATTTTTCTTCACACGGATTAACTCTGGAAACCCTAGTTCACAAAATCTCTTCCTTCTTTGTATTCGCAAAGTAAATAATGAAGTGCCCAACCTTCTATTTATAGCTTTTCCCACTTTTTAACATTAAATACCACTTCACCTACCATTGTACTTTAACACTTAATGTGGATTTTTCATAAAATTCTGAATTTAGCACTTTAACTCACGTGCCCAACCTTACGTAGACATTTCCCCAACCTTCCGTGTGCAAACAATCCATCTTGACAGAGACTCTTGCATGTGCATAACCACCGCCAAAGGTACTTCTTCTATCAAGATTTTTTCTCTTCCCTACCTTGTAACATTCCCACTTTATGAATTTAAAAACAAGAGATTTTTTTACACAATGTTCTCTCGTTCTAAATAAAACATTATTTAGAACACACATTCCATGCCAATCAATCTTATAATAGATAACCATCTGCAGTTGTAAATGACTTGGTGATCCATCAATCTATTCATTCCACAACTCGGGATCCACCGATCTATTTATGTTAGTTTTAAGTATTAAATACTTATCGTATACTTTGTATACTTGATTTTCCTACCCTATACTTTGGATATTGAGTGATCTTTTCAAAGAATCTATTTGAATATTTGTTACCAATATTCATCCGACATCACGTTGTTTTAAACTAGGTGACATAGGACAATGCAACCAAAGAGCTTGTGATACTTTGGCCAAATATTTTTAACATACTCTTATGTCACTATTCCTAGATGGCATACTCATCATTTCAGAATACGTCCTTCACCTCACTCATATGTTATCTAGAATGGTCTTAACTGACTTTTGTCAGTCCACTTGTCCAAGGTTTGACCCTAGTCTAGGTTATAACATAATTTATAATAGGAAGACACTCATGATGACTTAGGGTATATGCACATACTTAGTCAACCCTAGTCAACCAAATGTGCCAAGGTACCCTAATTCATAAAAGGTCTACTCCCTATCCTAAACATGCTAATAACTAGACCTAGAAAGAAACTATGTTCAAGTCTAGATGTGTGTAGATATGGATGATCAATGCAGAAGGATGTTGCCACATGTCAACTGCATCATTGTATTCTCGAGAAGACCCAAGTCTTCTCAAAATTACAGCCCTGCATTTGGCATGTGTCAATATCCTACAAAACTACCTCATCGAGATGTACATACCCCTAAGAGGTTATTAATATTTAATTAATTTGGATTATAAAATAGATTACAGCATCCATGCTAAACCCTAATCCAACACTCCTTAAGTTCTTGTTCTATACTTGAATCAACTAAGCATTAAATAAATTCATTTAACTCATGATTGCTTTTAATGTTCATTTTACTTGGCTTAACGAACATATATCCAAAGGACAGGTTAGCAACATCATAAGTTCCATTAAATGTAACTTAACCATTCAAGAAGGTGTAGCAACCACATAGGTCCAACTAAAGTAGACTTCATACAAAATGAATTCCTATGATTTACAATCATATCTCCAATCCTTTTTGGTTTACATTCATTTAAGAGAGGAAGAGTCTTCCTCTAAATGATTAAGTGTCAGGGTTTATCCTTCACATTTCTATAGTTCATATTGCATGTTCATTACACATCACATTACTATGTTAAATTGTTTAGATAATAAACATCATCTTATGAAACTTTACAAGTTGCATCATTATAAGGGAAATTGAACTAACTCCCTTTATCCATCTTAAAGAAGGATAACCATATAAACATATAAATAATATGAAGAATATCAACAAGATAGAAATTTCATCTCCTTTATAAAAGTACGAGATAATTTACACAACCAATGCAAGTAAATATCAACTCGCAATTCCTCATTATAAACTTATATATTTACAAGACCATGCACTTTAGGCATACTGCATAACAAAAACCTTCATTCTAAAAGGTAGACAACTTTTATTTTTCAATACAACTTAAGAATGAATAAAAATATTTACAAAGAATCGACTTATATCAGCCAATGCATCATAAAAGTTTTTTCCTTCTTTTATCACTTATGAATTCCATCTACAATAATTTCTAGCAAGACGCGTCGGTTCAATGAATCGAGCATGATAAGCACTAATCATTAAAATGAAGTGCATTCCACTAATTGTTTCATTAAAACAACTTTGCTTTAATGAGACAATTGATATATCATACAAAAAGCATAAGTGATACTAACCGAAAAGAAGTACAATAATAAATCTAGATCCACTTTTAAGAGAAGATCAAAATATAATCCATGACATCTATCTTAAAACTTAAAGTTTAATTGATCCTATCAATTACCTTTAAACAAACAATAGATCTTACCATCCCATTATATCATAATTCTATCCTCATAGAATACAACATTTATCTTTTCTATAAGACAAAAGAAGTGTTTACATCATGATTCATTTAGGATTATTCATCTAAATCCTAAGCAAAGAATAAGAAGAACCATTACGTACTCATACCCAAACTCAAAACATCCAAAAAATAGATCAAGTTCATAACATGAATTAAAATTTTCCTTTAAGGGATAACAATCTTATAAGTTCAACATTTAAGATATACATCTAAATAGAATTCCACATCAATCCAAGAAGGTAAAGAGAATCAAAACAAATCTAACTACAAATCTAAATCTACTTCGCATGTTATCGCTTAGCATTCAAATATCTCAAACCAATGTTCACAAATCTAAGTAGACTCTTATAGGACTTAATCTCTACTTCGAGTCCACCCTAAGGTGATTCATAAAAATATAGATTATAAGAGACAAAACATACTCTAATCCATCCAAATAAAGCAAGGATTAGTCAACAATAGTCAATCAAACAACTATGCATTAAATTATCGTAGAGAACCGACTTAGCTATTAACTATCTACATCATTACAACAAATGATTTGAACAAAGTAGACCAAAAACCATAAAGAAATCACCATCTCATAAGAGAATTGAGTGCAGAGGAGTTCAATAAATGAACTTATCCAAACAACAGAGAAAAGGGATCTCTATTAGGAAAGGTCCAAATAATTAATCATTTCATTAAACTTAACAAATGAATTTCCTGTTTCAATTCAAATCGAGTGAAAAACATATTACAGTCCCAAAAACAGTATACTGATCCCAAGAGAGTATATTTCCTTTATCTTTAAAAGAAACCCAAGAACTCATTCACTGTATCCAATAAGGATAGAATCTTGAAACAATAAGCTAACAAGTTCAGAATTATCCATGAACTCAAAGACTGAAGACTCTTAAATGCTTCAACAACTTAATATGAAGAGTAAGTAGTTCGTGATTCAAAATAACTATACACAAAACAACCGAACATAGAAAGTAATCCTTCCTTTATAAATTCAGTGTATAAGGGTAATAAATCAACCTTCCAATGAGACCTAAAACTTATTTTAAAGGATCTGAAGAGAGAGAGAAACCCAAAAATGGTTAAGTAAGAATATGTCCCATTTTTATCTCCAATGCAACTGAAACAAAAATGGTTAAGTAAGAATATGTCCCATTCTTATGATCGAATAGAGTAGGTAGTTTTGCTTTCAAGAAAAGAAGTGCTTTTGCACACTCGCATGTTCCATTTTGGAGCATGTATGACTTTTAGTATTGTACATAGATTTTGTGGTGCTGGTTTTGCTCTTGCGCACCCATTTCAAAGGGGTTTCCGAGTGGCTCGAGAGGAGGTTTTCAAAGTTCGGATCAGCTTTGCAGTTGCAACTCATGACTCCATGCCCAATGGATGCTTCAGACAACTAGTAACTTCATCTAGTAGGTAGATGACCCCTCTGAGTCACCAAAATTGTTATCCAAAATGTGCCCCCTACTCATTTTGTGGCTAACTCCCTTTCATTTTTTCTCTCTTGTGCCTCAGTCATAATATTTTGCTTTTCAGGCACTCAAAACCTTCTATAAATGACACCATTGGATAGAGCTCTTTCTCAGCTTTCCAGAAAGGTAAAGTTTTCCTCCTAACTCCATGTATTTTTCAAGTTATGGCTCGACGAGTTTTTGTGGGAAATTTTCCCCTAGAAGGCCCGCAGCCAATCAGGACGTGCCACGTGTCCTCAGCTCACCGACCCGATTTGGTCCTGTTTTGACCTAAAACTTCAAATCGCCATATCTTTTGATCCAGAGCTCATTTTTTCACGTTCTTTATATCAATGGAAAGCTGGTGAAATTATCTACAAGATTCCAAGGGTTAATTTTTCATTTTGGTGGAGTTTGGAGAGAGAAAATCAAAAAATCTTCTGGCACGTGGTCATGAACAAAAATGACATTTCAACCACCGATTTTAATGAAGAATGGCTCGCATTCTCTCTCAGCATGGCCAAAAATGTCAGGGCATGGGTCTGTATGGACGTCCATGTTGTTTTAATGCATCTTCATTCAATGGGGAATGGCTTCCATGTTTTTTACACGTTTTCTCTCTCTTGGGCTCGACCCATGCATTGTAAAAGCTAGATTTGGCTCATTTTTTGAGGTTGAATATTTTTGGATAGCAAGCTTCTTCTTTCACCTTAAACAAGTTAGTTTTACAAGTATCAGACCTTCTTCATGATTGTAATAGGTTTATGCCTCTTTGATGTTGCAAATGCAAGGATTTTGACAATGAAAATGATAGTGCAGACTCTTTGATCAATTTTCAATCCTTTGTTTGTATTGTCTTGCTTCATTTCAGACCTCTAATTGCATCTTATCAGCCTGTGTATGATGTTTCATGTTTCATTTCATGAAATTGTGTCAATTTTCATGAACAAGAAGTGTTCACCACTCCTTTGGTGTATCACCTATTAGTTTAGTTTCAATTTTTGCACTTTCTATCTCTGTCTCCTTGGAATTTAGAGTAGATTTAGGATTCAAACCTCTGCATTGTGCAAATAATGATCGATCGGAGGTGTTTGAGGAACCAGCCTCTAATCTGGAGATTCCTCTCTCATTTTATAAGTCCCACACTTAGAGAGAGGTTTCAATGTTGTGCAATCACACTGGATGCCTGAAACATCAACTTAGAAACCTGATTTGCATCCAGGGGTGCTGCTGATTTGCAACAATAGTTTTGGCACAGCTCGGTGGGACCTTAGAGGTCTTCCACTTTATCTTTGACAGGTTGGTGTGTTCCTGTTAAAGATTCATCCTTTTGGAGGCACTTTCAAAATCACATCTAGCGACTCCATTTGGTAAACAACTCATTCTCTAAGTTGCAGACCTATTTTCCATTCATTTCCATCCATTATTCTTTCCATCATTTTCATTCTTTTCCATTCCATAAAGTTGTGCAATCATGACTTCATTTCCATCATGGAATTCACATTTACAACAACAGTATATCACACCTCCAACATGTTTTACAAATCCTCCAAATCAGCATTTTGATCAAATTCAAAATCAGCATGTCTACCCATATGAGCAGCAGTGCCAAAGTCAGTTTGGATATGAAGCATGTCAAGCACAAGGGTATGCTAGTTGTGAGGGCAGTCAAGAAGAAAATGTAGATCTGCTAGAACAAATCCAAAAGATGGAGGCAAAGATGGTGCAATCAAGAGCAACAACTCAAATGAAAGCTTTCAAAATTGGTTGCAGGACTCCTTGTCCATGGGGAGGCCCTTTTCCAAGACACTTCAACCCTCAGGAGAAGCTGTACTTTATGATGAAGATGCTGCCCCAACTTACACAATGTGAAGATGTTGCCCCAACTTGCACAATGGACAGCAGAAATAGAGGCCTATACACTTGGTGTTGAACAACCTTGTCAATGGCTAAGTTCTACACCATCATCTAGTTTTTCTCTTCCCATTACTCAAGTAGCATCATCTCATTTGGAATTTCAAATTCTAAATCCAGTCAATACTGCCCCAGGAGTTAATTCCATTTCTCCATTTCCTAGTCTTCCACCACATCTCAATTCTTCCTTCCCCTTTCCTTCCAAACAGTCACCCCCTCCACAAAAGCTAACAGAAATACCCTCTCCTCCAAAGAAACAAGAGTTCCTACCTCCTCCACCACCACAAAAAATTGCAAAATCAATTGAGTTACAATCCACTTCTCCTCTTGCATTCCCAAATCCATGTTGGGAGGATAAAAATCAGAATGCCAGTCAAGGAAAACAACAACAAAAAGAGAAGCCAAACAAAGATGAAGAAATTCAAAGTCTGAAGAGTTGGGCTCTTAAATTTGGGATGAAAAATATCCCCTTGATGGTTAAGCCTTTAGAAAAGGTTGGAGTTGGAAAACAAGTGGTGGTTAGGACTGAATTTGCTGCAGGAAGAGAAGAGCAAAAAGAAGAAGCAGATCAGCAATCAGTTTTCTCAGAAAGTAGTGTCCATGTTAGCATTCTATTTGAAGAGAATTTTGATTCAATTCAAGTTACACAATCAGCCATGGAGGAAGAAATCTCTGAAGAAGATCCTACAGTCCCAACTTGTCCTCTAGAGCAGCAGATCGAAGAGTTTGACTTAACGAACTTCATGCTAGAGGAAGAGTTCTATCAAGAACAAGATTGTCTTCAAGTAGTAGAAGAGGGAGAAGCTGCTCCAAATCCAAAAGAAGAGGAGCACATTCTAGTTGTGGAGGAGAAAATTGCAGATCCAAGGGCTTTGAACACAAGGCAGGCTACAGGAGAACCTTCAGTTCTTCTTTCTACTTCATCCCTCTCATGTTCTAGTGCTGAAGAAAAGTTTGATCTTTCAAACTCAATGTTGGAGGATGAAAGAAACCATGATGATCAAGTTACAGATCAAGAGGACACTATGGAGGAAGTTGAGCATTTGCATCAGGACAACCATGAGGTAGTGTATCTGTCAGATTTGGAGGACTGTTTTGATGAAGAAGAACCGGTTGAGTTTCCACCATTCTCTCTTTCATCTTCCACGTCCCAAATACTTGAGCCTACCGTCATGAAGGAGAGCATTCATTTGTAGTAGCCAACATATTATAGTAGCTCTTTGGAACCAAGATTGGAAGATTTTAATCTTTCATGTTCTTCATTGGAGGAAGAGAAAGGGCAGAAAAGTCCTACCATTGCTTCCACATCACCCACCCAAGAAGGTCTACAAGAAGACTCCATTTTTGGAGTTGAAAATCAGAGCTATGGGCATATCAAACAGATCATACCTTTCCCTATAAGGTATTTGACTTCATTGGAGTCAAAGGAGAAGTCACAACCAATCATGCTTGCTTCTAAGCATGAGGGTGAGCTACAAAGTACCAAGGATCAGCTGTCATACCTCTTTAATCCAAATGCAGAGCAACTAAAAGAGATATTGGATTTTTTTTCAGTTGACACCTTGATGATTTGGGTAGAAGACCAGCTTATTGTTGATTTTCAACTCATCCAATCAGCCATGTTCAGTGCCAAATCAGTTGCATGGTTGTAAATTTTGAGAAAGGGAAGCTATTTCTCCCAACCAGTTGCAGGGTTTGTTTAGCCCACTTTTGCTTCCAGTTAGAATAGAGTAGGTAGTTTTGCTTTCAGTAAAAGAAGTGCTTGTGCACACTCTGCATGTTCCATTTTGGAGCATGTATGACTTTTATTATTGTACATAGTTTTTGTGGTGCTGGTTTTGCTCTTGCGCAACCCATTTCAGTGGGTTTCTAAGTGGCTCAGAGAGGAGGTTTTCAAAGTTTAGATCAGTTTGTAGGCTACAACTCATGACTCCATGCCCAATGGATGCTTCAGGCAGCTAGTCACTTTATCTAGCAGTAGATGACCCCTCTGAGTCACCAAAATTTTATCCAAAATGTACCCCCCTGCTCATTTTGTGGCTAACTCCCTTTCATTTTTTTCTCTCTTGTGCCTTAGTCATAATTTTTGCTTTTCAAGCACTCAAAACCTTCTATAAATGACACCATTGGATAGAGCTCTATCTCACTTTCCGTAAAGGTAAAGTTTTCCACCTAAATCCATGTAATTTTCAAGTTACTGGCTCGACGGAGTTTTTGTGGGAAATTTTCCCTAGAAGGCCATGCAACCAATCGGACGTGCCACGTGTCCTCAACTCACCGACTCGATTTGGTCCTGTTTTGACCTAAAACTTAGAATCACCATATCTTTCGATCCATAGCTTGTCTTTTCACGTTCTTTATATCAATGGAAAGCTAGTGAAATTCTCTACAAGATTCTGGGTTAATTTTTCATTTTGGTGGATTTTGGAGAGAGAAAATAAAAAATGCTTCTAGCACGTGGTCATGAACAGAAATGACATTTCAACCACCGATTTTAATGAAGAATGGCTTGCATTCTCTCCCAACATGGTCAAAAATGTCAGGGCATGGGTCTGTAAGGACGCCCATGCTATTTTAATGCATCTTCATTCAATGGGGAATGGCTTCCACATTTTTTACACGTTTTCTCTCTCCGGGCTCGACCCATGCATCGCAAAACCAGATTTGGCTCATTTTTTGAGGTTGAACATTTTTTGGATAGCAAGCTTCTTATTTCACCTTCAACAAGTGATTTTTGCAAGTATCATACCTTCTTCATGATTGTAACAGGTTTATGCCTCTTTGATGTTGCAAATGCAAGGATTTTGATGAAAATGATAGTGCAGACTTTGTGATCAATTTTCAGTCCTTTGTTTGTATTGTCTTGCTTCATTTCAGACCTCTAATTGCATCTTATCAGCCTGTGTATGATGTTTCATGTTGCATTTCATGAAATTGTGTCAATTTTCATGAACAAGAAGTGTTCACCACTCCTTTGGTGTATCACCTATTAGTTTAGTTTCAATTTTTGCACTTTCTATCTTTGTCTCCTTGGAATTTAGAGTAGGATTAGGATTCAAACCTTTGCAATTGTGTAAATAACAGATTTGATCAGAGGAGTTTGAGGAACCAGCCTCTAATCTGGAGATTCCTCTCTCATTTTACAAGTCCCACACTTGGAGAGAGGTTTCAATGTTGTGCAATCACACTGGATGCCTGAAACATCAACTTAGAAACCTGATTTGCATCTAGGGGTGCTGCTGATTTGCTACAATAGTAATTCCCACCTTAGGTTAGATTAAATTCATATCCATTTAGTATTAGGTATTAGTTAAAATATCCTAGCATTACTTTAGTATTCTCTCCCATGTTCATTTAGTACAAAGCTTATGTTAGGACGCCAACCCAACAAAATAGAATAAGAGGCTTAGATTAGAATGAAATCCAAATAAGTAGACATAGCTAGAACATAGGTGTTCTTACCTATCTTAGGATACTGTTAGGATAATCTTTTGGTTTTTGGACTCCGAATTCCTCCTTTGTCATAAAATGAATTGACTTTTTTATGTCTGTTATGTCTTTCCAAGATCAATGCGCAAAGACCCAAGCACAAACATACAGCTGAATGAAAACACGTTCACATAAGACCAAATAATTTGTAACATACAAAGTGCAGTCCACTATGTCCCTCAAACTACTAAATGTCAATTTACCATTCAGTCTATGAAGAAGATTTAAAACATTCCTTCGATCACTAAAATTGATCCAAGGATGAGTCATAAATAGGAATAAGTCTACAACTCTTAAAGCCAAATTGTAACTTACCTTTCCAAAGTGAAAATGAATTCTTGAAAGCCATACTATTTTAGTCTAAAGATTTTATCAACAAAATTATTTATCCATATCAAGCATGATCTTCACCACCAAAAGAACACATATTTATCAAGAAAATCACATGTCAACACCTAAAATGCAAAAGGAGGAATATAACAATTATCAAGGGTGTTACATGCTTCCCTCCTAAAAAGAATCATCATCCCGATGATTACCTCACTTTCATAGTTTGCATCTAGGACAATCAACTTATTCACTTTTCTTATCATATGTCAAAAACATATAAGAATTTTAAAGTTCCAGAAATCAGCATTACATAGTTGTTTATTCAAAACAAATAAATATCTTCCCAAAATTGGCATACTTATTGTAATATAAATATAAAATCACATTTTTTATCAGTCAACAGAATCAATTCTATTCAAATAGATATGGAAAAGCAGTTTTCATATCCTCAAGGTTTTCCCAAGTTGCACTTTCTTCATTAAACTGGTCCCACTAGACCTTACATTGACTTATTTCACGATTTCTTAAATGCAACTAATGAGTTTCCAACACTCATATGGGTTTAACCATGATTATTCCTGGTCTTGGACCTACAAGGAATTCCAATTTAACACATGTGATAAATCTTAAAAGTATTTCTTAAGCAAAGAAATATGAAAATATCGTGCATTTGTAAAAAGCAGGAGCTAATGCTAAACGATAAGCTACATGATTGATTACTTCAACTATCTCAAAAGGTCCCACATAATGAGGTGATAACTTGGCAGCCTTTCCAAAAGTTATAGAGCTCTTTTTCGGTTTAATCCAAATAAATAATTTCTCACCAGGTTCAAATTTCCTGTCTACCCACTTTAAATCAACATAACTCTTTTGCCTATCTGTTTCTTCTTTCAAGCATTCACGAATCAATTTAACTTGTTCCATTTCGGTGAGCATTTCAGTCCAATTACCTCTCTATCTTCAATGTTTTCCCAACTAACCAAGGTTCTCGCATTTTCTTACGTATAATGCTTCAAAAGGTGTCATCTTAAGAGAGGCATGATATGTATCATTGTATGAAAATTCACTAATGGAAGAGACTCTTCCCACTTATACTATTGATCCATACAATACATCTATAACATATATTCTATAATTTGATTTACTCTTTCATTCTGTCCATCCATTTCCGGATGATACGTAGAACTGAAATTCAGCTTAGTTCCTAGAGCTGCATTAAGCATTTGCCAAAACCTTGATGTCATTCTAGGATCTCTATCAAATATGATTAATTCAGGTACTCCATGTAATTTAAAAATTTCATGTACAAATATTTTAGCTAACACAGGAGAATCATCCTTCAGATTACCCATGATAAAATGTGTTACCTTTGTTAGTTTATCCACAACTACTAAAATAACATCATGTTTGTTTCTTGACATAGGCAGCCCTTGAACAAATTCCATGCTTATCACTTGCCATTTATACTACGGTATACTATGAGGATACAATAAAATGGTTGGGTGCATATGTTCCACTTTAACACATTGACATTCAAGGAAATGTGTCACAAAATCTATAACATCCTTTTTCATTCCCTTCAAGAAATATTGTTGTTTTACATTAGCAAGCATCTTTGTAATACCAGGGTGTCCAGAAAAAGGTGAATTCTAAAATTCTTCTATCAATTGCTTTCTCAAATCTTTTAGCGAAGGTACATATACTCTATTTTCAAATCATAAGATTCCTTTGTTATCAAAGTGAAAACCTTTATACCTCAAATCATTCAGATCTGAAGCAAGCACTGTCTTTACTTGCTAAAAGTAAGAATCATATTTCATAACACTTTTTACTTCATTCTTAAATTGAGTTCTCAATGTTATAAGAGAATAAATGTACTTCCTATGACTTAGAGCATCACCACTCTATTTTCTTTACCCTATATATAACTAATGTCAAAATAATATTGAGACAAAAACACTAACCACCTTTGTTGTCTTACATTAATATTAGGTTTGAGTGAAGATATAATTTAGTCCAAGATGATCGGTTTTCAATTCAAAAGGTTTACCAAGTAGGGACGCCTCTAAACTTTCAAAGGTATGAATAATGACAGCAAGCTCTAAATCATGTGGAGCATAATTCAACTCATGTAACTTTAGTTTTCTACTTTCGTAAGCTATTACATGATCATTTTATAACAAAATACCTCCTATACCTTCACTAGATGCATCGATTACCACCATAAAATCTCCATTAGGATCTGCATGCGCTAGAATAGGTGTTGAAGTTAATTGTTCCTTCAAACTTTTGAATACAATTTCACATTTCACGTTCCAAACAAACTTTTTATCCTTCTTCTTTAAAGAAGTTATTACATGTGACCACCTTAGAGAAATATTTTACAAATTTTCTATAGTAGTCGTAAGAAGTCCCATGAAGCTTCTAACTTCATGTACACTCTTTGGTTCAAGCCACTCAACTATAGCTAAATTTTTTGAAGGATCTACAACAATTAAATTCTTACTTATTACATGTCCCAAATATTGTACTTTTGTGTCATAAAAGAACATTTAGACAGCTTACCAAATAACCGTCTCTTTCTTAATATTTCCAAAACTATCTTCAAATGCTCATGGTGTTCCTCTAAAATTTTAGAATATATGACAATGTCATCCAAGAATATGAGAATTTTTTTTTCCAAGTATTCTTGAAAGATATTATTCATTAAATTTATAAATGTTGCAAGTGCATTTGTTAATCCAAAAGGTAAAACCATGAACTCATAATGTCCATACCTTGTTCTGAAAGTTGTTTTGTGAATGTCTTCATCCTTAATTCACAATTGATGATATCCAAATTGAAGATCTATCTTAGAATATACCGATGCTCCATGCATCTGATCAAATAAATCATTAATCCTAGGGAGTGGGTATCTATTCTTGATTGTTGATTTTTTTAACATTCTGTAATCAATGCACAATCTAAGTTTTTCGTCCTTCTTTTTCATGAAAATTACAGGTGCTCCCCAAGGTGAAAAACTTGGTCTAATCAAACCTTTAGAAAAAAATTCTTGCAATCGAGCCTTAAGATCTACTATATATATAGTAGTCATTCGATACTTGCTTTAGAATTTGGTTCGGTTTGATTGATCTCTATTGTGAAATCAAATTCCCTTTTGGGTGGAATACCAAGCAATTCTTCCGTAAATACGTCACTAAAGTCTCATAATAGCAGAGATATCATTCCATGACATTGTTGTTTTCTTCATTGTTTTTCTACAATTTTCACTGCATATAAGTTATAACCTTTATTTTTGGCCTTTTTAAGTTGCATAGCTGACAATTTTCTAACAAAAATCTCACGTTTCACACCCTAAATCTCTATTGTTTTCTCGCAAGTCGTCTAAACAACTAATGTGGTTTTAAAAACATTCTCGGTTTAGCCTTATGTTATGATAACCAATTAAAACCTATGATTACATCATAAGACCCCAAAGGTGTAGCATAAAGATCAATTTCAGAGAAAAGTTAGGTAAATCAAGGACTGCTCCAAAAAGACACATACTAACTATATGAACAACATTGTTTCCATACTATACAGTCCATGTTTTATCCATGTTTCTAGCTTTTATTTTTAGTTTTGATGCTAATTTACTAGAAATAAAACATTCAGTAGCTTCTGTATCAAAAATAATAGTTACATTTATGCAAAATAACTTACCCGGAACTTCTATGGGCATGGCTTGTTTCTCAACCTGCTTGTCAGCTACTGCAGTGTGTATCTTGTGTTGTTGATTACGATCATCCTTTTTCAAAGGGAATTGATTTGTGTAATGATATTTTCCACAGTTATAACAGCCTCCTACAGGTCCCTTTTTAGGCTCAAAATTATTTCCAGCCTTAAAGTTATCATTCTGACCTCCATAGGACTTGTCCATTATTATTAGTCTTGACAAAGTTGTTTCATGCATTTCTAGTAGACTTATTTGGTGCTATTTTCTTATTATTATCAGTTGAAAACTTACTTTTCGTTCTAAATTTCTTCCATGGTCCTTTCTTAGGAGCAAGAGATGATAAAGATAAGTTTGGGACTTTCTTCCTTACTTCCTCCTTATGAGCAGAAATTGCATTTAATTTATGTTCTTGCCTTATGGCCTTTTCTACAACCCCTTCCATAGTGGTTGGGCTATGAACATCCACCTCTCCTCCTATAACGAGATTCAATCCCATGATGAATTTCCATATCCTGAACTTCTCATCAGTTTGGTACTGAGGTACATACTTAAAAGAGTTTTGTAAACTGCTCCCAATACCCGATTCTGCTTAGCTTTCCTTGAGCTAGGTTCTGAATTTAGTCATTTTCTAATCATAGTAAAGTTGTGGCAGCCATCATTGCCTAAAGTATCCTTTAAATTTATCCCATGTGATATTAGTTTCATCAATATTTAACTCAACCTTACGGCTGTCCCACCATGAAGATGCCTCATGAGAAAGCTGATATGCTCCCCATATCACCTTTGTTTCTTCTAAGAAATTCCTTATTGCAAAGTACTTATCCATTTTGCTGAGCCAATTCTCAGCCCCATCTCCTAATGTGGTGCCATAAAACTTGGGTGGACTTATCCTTTTTATATCATTAGTGAGTTTAGTTGCCAGCCTAGCCTTTTTGTTCTCAAGCTAAACAGGTATGTTCACATTGTTATTATCAACACCTACATTGGTGTTTTCCCCAGGAGGTGGCTGATTATTGTTGTCAGCATCTTCTTCCTCCTCATTTCCCATTACTTGTTGTTCAAGTATAACCAAACAATCTCTTGTGTCCAATAGGTCAACAAGGATCTCATCGAGTTTACGGTAATTCTTTGCTCCTTCCTCAAAGTGAGGATTATTTGCAACATTTCCTCTTGTTCTAATCATTTTCTATTACAAGAAAGTTTTATTTTCATCAAATTATGGACACAGTAGGTCCAAGAGCTACAACCTTCAGCTCTGATACCAAGATGTAACATTCCCATTTTAAGACTTTAGAAACAAGGGATTTTTTTTTACACAATGTTCTTTGTTCTAAATAAAAATTATTTAGAACACACATTCCATGCCAATCAATAGTATAATAGATAACCATATGCAGCTGTAAATGACTCGGTGATCCATCGATCTATTCATTTCATAACTCAGTGATCTATCGATCTTTTTATGTTAGTTTTAAGTATTGAATACTTATCTAATACTTCATATACTTGGTTTTCCTACCTAAACTAGGTACTGAGTGATCTATTTAAAGAACCTATCTAAATATTTGTTACCAATATTCATATGACATCATGTTGCTTTAAACTAGGTGACATAGGACAATGTAACCAGCAGCTTGGGATAATTTGGCCAAATATTTTCAACATAATGTTTATGTCACTATTCCTAGATGGCATACTCATCATTTCAGAATACATCCTTCACCTCACTCATCTATTATCTAGAATGGTCTTTACCGACTTTTGTCAGTCCACTTGTCCAAGGTTTGACCCTAGTCCAGGTTACAACATAATTTATTATAGGAAGACGCTCATGATGACTTAGGGTATATGGGCATACTTAGTTGACCCTAGTCAACCAAATGTGCCAAGGTACCCTAAGTCATAAAAGGGATACTCCCTATCCTAAACATGCTAATAACCAGACCTAGAGAGAAACTATGTTCAAGTCCAGATGTGTGTAGATCTGGATGATCAATGCGAAGGGTTTTCCACATGTCAACTTGCATCTTTTATTCTTGAGAAGACCCAATTCTTCTCGAAAGTATAGTCCTACAGTTGGTGTGTGCCAAAATTCTACGAAACTACCTCATCGAGATGTACATTCCCCTAGCAAGTTATTAATGTTTAATTAATTTGGATTATAAAACAAATTACAACATCCATGCTAAACCCTAATCCAACACTCCTTAAGTTCTTGTTCTATACTTGAATCAAGTAAGCATTAAATAAATTCCTTTAACTCATGATTGTTTTTAATGTTCATTTACTTGGCTTAACGAATGATATCCAAAGGACAAAGTTAGCAACGTCATAAGTTCCATTAAATGTAACTTAACCATTCAAGAAGGTGTAGCAACCACATAGGTCCAACTAAAGTAGACTTCATAAAAAATGAAGTCCTATGATTTATAATCATATCTCCAATCCTTTTTGGTTTACATTCATTTAAGAGAGGAAGATTTTTCCTCTAAATGATTATGTGTCAGGGTTTATCCTTCACATTTCTATTGTTCATACTGCATGTTCATTACACATCACATTACTATGTTAAATTGTTTAGATAATAAACATCATCTTATGCAAATTTACAAGCTACATCATTATAAGGAAATTGAACTAACTCCCTTTATCCATCTTATCAAAGGATAACCATATAAACATATAAATAATACAAAGAATATAAACAAGATAGAACTTCAATCTCATTTATAAAAGTACGAGATAGTTTACACAACTAATGCAAGTAAATGTCAACTCATAATTCCTCATTATAAACTTATATGTTTACAAAACTATGCACTCTAGGTGTGTTGCATAACAAAAACCTTCATTCTAAAAGGTATACAACTTAAGAATGAATCAAAATTCTTTACAAAGAATCGACTTATATCATCCAATGCATCATATAAGTTTTTTCCTTCTTTTATAACTTATGAAGTCCATCTGGAAAAATTGCTTAGCACGGGTCGGGTTGAATGAACCGAGCATGATAAGAACTAAGCATTAAAACAAAGTGCATTCCACAAATTTTTTCATTAAAAAAACTCTTCTTTATTGAGAAAATTAATATATCATACAAAAAGCATAAGTGATACTAACTTAAAAGAAGTACAATAATAAATCTAGATCCAATTTTAAGAGAAGAGAAGAATATGATCCACAACATATGTCTTAAAACTTAAGGTTTAATTTCTCCTATCAATTACCTTTAAATAAACAATAGATCTTACCATCCCATTATATCATAATTCTATCATCATAGAATACAAAATTTATCTTTTCTATAAGACAAAAAAATTTTACAACATGGTTCATTTTAGGATGATTCATCTAAATCCTAAACAAAGAATAAGAATAATCATTACGTACCATACCTAAACTCAAAACATCTTAAAAATAGATCAGGTTCATAACATGAATTAACTATTTGCTTTTAGGGATAAAAATCTTGTAAATTCAAAATTTAAGATATACATCTAAACAAAATTCCATATCAATCCAAGAAGGTAAAGAGAATCAAAATGCAATCTAACTATGAAGCTAAATCTACTTATGCATGTTATCTGCATAGCATTCAAAGATCTGAAACCAATGTTCACAAATCAAAGTAGACTCTTATAGGAGTTAATCTCTACTTTGAGTCCACCCTAGGAGGATTCATAAAAATATAGAGTACAAGATAAAAAACATACTCCATTCCATCCAAATACAACAAGGCTTAGTCAACAATAGTCGATCAAACAATTATGTATTCACTTATCAGTTGAGAACCGACTTAACAACTAACTTTCTACATCATTACAAAAAATGATTCAAACAAAGTAGACCAAAAAACCATAAATAAATCACCATCTCATAAGAGAATCGAGTGCAGAGGAGTTCAATAAATGAACTTATCCAAACAACAAAGAAAAGGGATCTCTATTAGGAAAGGTCCAAATAATTAATCATTTCATTAAACTTAACAAATGAATTTCCTATTTCAATTCAAATCAGAATGAAAAACATATTACAGTCCCAAAAATAGTATACTAATCCCAAGAGAGTATATTTCCTTTATCTTTAAAATAAACCCAAGAACTCATTCATCAGTATCCAATAAGGATAGAATCCCAAAACAATAAGTAAATAGGTTCGAATTATCCAAAACTCAAAGATCAAGACTCTTAAATGCTTCAACAACTTAATACGAAGAGTAAGTAGTTCATGATTCAAAAGAACTATACACAAAACAACTGAATGGAGAAAGTAATCCTTCCCTTATAAATTAAGTGTATAAGGGTAATAACTCAACCTTCCAATGAGACCCAAAACTTATTTTAAAGGATTTGAAGAGAGAGAAAGAAACCCAAAAATGTTTAAGTTAGAAGATGTCCCATTCTTATCTCCAATGCAACTGAAATAGAAATCCAAAACCATACTTTCACAACCTCATAACTGCGGCAGAGGAGACATTACTTCAAACAAAACAGTCAACCCAGAATGTGGGTTTCCTCAAAACAGAGGGGAAAAGAACACCCCCAAATTTCATGCCATTACCATCTTAGAGAAGATGATACAATCTTAAAAACAGAAATATCACATTCATTTAAACAAGACGTTCCAAGTTCAAGATCTCGAAGGGATTACCAAACAACTCATTCAAACTATCACCCAGTTTTCTTATGATTGATTTGCTCAATAAAAGAATTAGAAGCTTCAAAATTTTAATACAAGTATAACCCAACACGTAGAATATCATAACGAGAATCAAATTTATTGATCCAATTAAAAGTTCTTAACACTCAAGTACCAAATACGAGAACAATGTTCAACACAATCTTCACACAAAATTTCAGAACTTCACAAATAATAAAATGTGAGTATAGTTCCAAATACAAACTTCAAGCAATAGTTCAGAGTTATGCAATTTTCCAAACACCGGTTCAAAACAACACAAAGATCCAACACAAGTTTATATCAAAACATGAATCCCTAATACAAGATCAAATGGAACTCAAGGTTCCCATAAAGTTTAGAACCCTATATTACAACGAAGGCCTATTCAAAACAAAACCTCGAATGCAAGTTCCAGAATGAAAAATAGAGCTATAGAAATAAGTTTCACATACAAGATTCACATGCATGACATCACTGAACTTGCATAGAGAAAGAGAGTTTCCAAAACAACATTATTTAAGCCATGGATTCATATCCAAAAATCACAGAGATTCATAAAATCATGCAAGTAATCAACCAGAAAAATCATGTAAATATTAATAAGCATAAGAGCAGAGTTATTTGAATGAATCATTTAGAAGAAAAAATGAAATCTTAATGGGTAGAGCCTATCATGCCTGATAGTGCTTTTACCAAATCAAAGGAGACTAACAAAGCTTCTAACTCTTTTTTTTCCTCCATGAAAGATCAACTTGATCATACATATTTTCTTCCTATGCCTCATATACTTTCCTTTGATAAAAAAGACCATAGAAACCAAAAATAGCTTTGAAGTGAAGGTCAAATTGCTGGTTCGAAGAACTAGATAGTTCTATGGAGAGAAAATCTGTAATGCATGCAAAACCAAACAACCTCCCAAAACCCACCTTCCAAGTTTCCAAGACGGTTTGCACACAAAAACCGAGGTCCATAAATGCCATTAATTCCAAATTTCCGCTTATCTTTCCGTTCCAATACCTCCTAAAATCCGGTGAATGCCAATTCCATCCAAACATGCAATTTCATCTTTAGTGGAGCTTTCACGTATGCCTCCACTAAAGTCAACTAGCCCCCCACCAAACCGGCAATACCACCATCCACTAAACCCTATCAACTCACTTAAACACCATTTGAACCATTGCCTTAGAGACATGCGACCCTTAGGTTCCCTTTCAATAGTTTAGGATGGATCCCATAAAACTTAGGTTAGTCTAGCAATAACCACCTTAGGTCTTAAAACATTGCCAATAGTAATTCCCACCTTAGGTTAGATTAAATTCATAACCATTTAGTATTAGGTATTAGTTAAAATAGCCTAGCATTACTTTAGTAATCTCTCCCATATTCATTTAGCACAAAGCTTAGGTTAGGATGCCAACCCAAAAAAATAGAATAAGAGGCTTAGATTAGAATGAAATCCAAATAAGTAGACATAGCTAGAACATAGGTGTTCTTACCTAGCTTAGGATACTGTTAGGATAATATTTTGGTTTTTGGACTCCGAATTCCTCCTTTGTCATAAAATAAATTGAATTTTGTTTACGTCCATTATGTCCTACCAAGATCAATCCCCAAAGACCCGAGCACAAACATACAAAGAAAAATAAAACACGTTCACATAAGACCAAAGAATTTGTAACATACAAATTTCAGTCATTATGTCCCTCAAACTACTGAATGTCAATTTACCATTCATTCTATGAAGAATATTTAAAACATTCCTTGGATCACTGAAATTGATCCAAGGATGAGTCAAAACTAGGAATAAGTCTGCAACTCTTAAAGCCAAATTATAGCTTACCTTTCCAAAGTGAAAATGAACTCTTGAAAGCCATACTATTTTAGTATAATGATTTTAAGAACAAAAATGATTTATCTATATCAAGCATGATCTTCAGCAGTCAAAAGAACACATCTTTATCAAGAAAATCACAGTGAACACTTGAAATGCAAAAGGAGGAATATAAATTTTTTTCAAGGGTGTTACATACCTCATGTTTTGTTTACACTTTTTCCTCTCTTATACGTGGATCCCCAATGTAGCCTTACCCTGACACCAACCATCCTTTTTCACCTTTCCTCTCATGCACTTCCTTTCCCAGGGCCATTCAACTAGGCTTCCCAACGCAATCCTTCCTGGTGCTTCACACTTCAATTTCTTCCACCCTACTCCTCCACACTCTAAAACAATGTGTGGTCCTCTACGTAGTTACAACCTTCAAAAAATAATGAGATTACCAGCACCTAAGGCGCAACACAAAACAACATAAATAAAGGGAAACACAAGAAAATAAAATGCATTAAAGGAAATCCTAAACTAAATGGAAGCACTTCCTTATTTACAAACACCAAGAAGACTTAGTTATAGTAGGACTTCAGCCTACTCCCATTTAAGTGTCCTGAAATCTCGTCCCATCTAATGCTTGTAACTAGCATGCACCTGAATTAAGGATGTACGAGATGATATAGGGACACAACCAATGCAATTTTAACTTCTCGGGATGGTGCAAAACCGAGAATCATATAGTAAGACCATCTTCCCAACCTCAAACTTCTTATTCTTAATGTGATGATCATGTCATGCCTTTTGTTTTGATTTTTCCATCTTCTGGGTTTACCTGGGGAGTGATTATCTTTCATCTAATTGCATTAACTTATCAATTCTTTCTTCCAACACTTTTTCATCGCCCAATCCTCCTACGTGTGCTATATGCAGAGAAGGTAACACGAAATCAATTGGTAGGACAGCCTCTACACCAAACACTAATTGAAATGGTGTGGCCTTATTCAACCTCTTATAGGTTGTCCTATACGCCTAAAGAATGGATGATACTTTGTCATCCCAATCCTGTCTACCAACATCAAATATCTTAGTCAATGTGTGACTAAGTATTTTGTTAAATGCCTCAACAATTCCATTTGCTTGAGGGTGATAGGGAGTAGTTTTGTGATGGGCCACCATGAATTCTGATAAAAAAATTCTGAACATCTCATTGAGGAAGTGCGTACCTCTATCACTTGTCAAACTTAATGAGCATCCATACCTACTAATTATGTTTTCCCATAAAAATCTATCAGTGGTAGCCATTGTAAAATCCTTTGTAGGTGTTGCCTCTGCCCACCTTGTCAAATAATTAGCGTAAGTGAGGGTATACCACAAAATAGTCCTTCACAATACTGGAGATATTGGTCCAACAAAGTTGATAGCCCACTTCACAAAGGGTTTCATACTGGCTATTAGTCGCAAGAGCATTTCATCCTTTTTTCTATATTTTCAAGCGCGCCGACAATGGTCACAGGCCTTGCAAAACTCAATGCAATCTTAATAAATGGTCTCCCACAAAAGCCCCGCCAAGATTATCTTCCATGTGGTTACATTTCCCACATAGTTTCCTCCTACAATCTCACCATACACCTCTTACATAATTACAATGCACTCATGTTCTAGCATGCAACAAGAAGAACCTCATCATGACCCATTTTGTACATATCTCCACTAATTAACATGTAGGGTGTGGCGTGTATGGCCAACTTCTTCTTCTCCAAGGCCTTCATTCTAACTGGTGCCACACTTGTCTTGAGAAATACTACAATGTCCTCCAAATCTAAGGGTGCGTGCCGTAACCTAAATAGTTGTGCATCTGGCATGGTGTCTTCAATGCTCTGTGCGTCCTCCCCTAAATCAATCCTAGATAAATGATCAGGTCCAGAATTACTTTTTCCTGGTTTGACAACCACCGTGAACTCAAATTCTTGGAATAATAGTACCCACCGATATATGCTCCTTGTAGAATGGGCTTGTTCACTAAGTATTTCAATTCCATATGGTCAGTGTAAAATACAAAAGGGGTTGCCAAAAATACTGTATGAATTTATGAAGCTTATAGATCATCGAAAATGCCTCGCACTCAGTTATAGTATAATTTTTCTCTGTTGGTGTCAATTTCCTGCTTGCAAAGCACAAAGAATGGTCAACAATCCCTTCACCAAGTTGTGCAAGTACTACTCTAATGGATGTCCCTGAGACATCCACATGAACATGGAAAGGATTATCCCAAGAAGGGAAATGTAGGATGGGCGCGGTGAAAAGCCTATCCTTCAAAGTGTCAAATGCCTTTTTTTGTGCCTCTCCCCAATGAAAACCACTCTTATGTATAATTAACTCTTATAAGGGTATGGTGATCTTGGAATATCCCTTAATGAACTTCTTGTAGTACCCCGTATGCCCAAGAAATCCACGCACCGTGCTTTGACTAGTAGGCTCCTTCAATCCCACAATTACTACAACTTTTGTGGGATCTACTAGTAGGCCTTCCTTACATATGATGTGCCCCAATAATGTTCCAAATGGGGTAGCAAAGACACATTTCTTAATGTTGAGGGATATCCTCAATTGCCAATACCTTTCAAACATCAGCCTTAAGTTGTCACAATGGTCCTTCACTAACCCATATACTATCCAATCATCCAAGTAGACTTGAAGGAATTTATGGATGAAATCCTGGAAATCTTGTACCACAATGCATGAGAACATAGTAGGCACATTATTCAACACAAAAGGCATGATTTCATAGGAAAATATTCCCCACATAGTAGTGAAATTTTTCTTTCTCTGGTCCTCCTTCACGATCGTTACCTGGTGATAGCCCGAGAATCCATCTGTGAAAAAATAGACCTCACGCCCTACCACTCCTTCTAAGATTTCTTCCGTAAATGGGGTTAGGAAAGGATCAATGATACATACTACATTCATGTTCCTATAATCAACACATATCCTTATGCTTCTTTCCTTCTTGATACTAATTACCATTGGACTTATCCATTTTGAATCTTAAATAGCTTCAATAATACCTAATGCTATCATTTTATCTATTTCTTCCTTGACCTTCACGCATAGGTTAGGGTTCATTCGGTATGGTATTTTCCTGACTGGGTGCGTACCTTTATTCAGCTTTATCCTAATCTCCCCCAAGGAATGATGGATGCCTTTAAGCTCATGATACTCATACAAGAATAAATCCTCAAACTCACATAAAAGATCAATGATCTTATAGAATTTCTTCTCTGACCAATATTCTTTGATGATAGCCTCTTTAGGCTCTTCATCTGAGCCAATGTTAACCTTATTTGTCTTTAAAGGTTCATGATAGGCATGCATCTGTTCATCATAAATGTCTAATAGCTCGTGCGTCCCGTAGAATGGCCAACATCCAAGTTTTCCATTTCTTCCCCATCAATAACATACACCATCTTCCCTTTATCCTTTTCCAAACATGTGTGCTCAAACTGTATTTCTTCTATTTCTTCCTCCTCAAAGTGTGTTTCTAGTCCAGATTCACCTAGAAATTCTTGTATTCTATCTTCTACCATAGCACTATCCCTTGTTGTAAGGCACTTGACAACCTGCAACGCCTTATGTACTGATGGCTTTGTACTCTAGTACTTGAATGTTTGAATGAGGTCAGCCGCCAATTCTCACCAATTCCCTTTTTAACAGTGCATCTCTGAGTGGATGCACCATGCATGTGCACAACCTTATAGGGTGGATTACAACTTGTGAACCCATAATGAAGGTGGAAATGCTTTTGTGCTTCCCATCCAGGCTATCTCACATGCTTGGATATGGAAGGAAGTGGTCTCTTTACCATGGTACTCTTTTATAGCCGTGGGCACATTGTTCATGTAAAACCTTACATAGAAGGTAATTCTCACCTCACGCCATTTCAAGAGGTTATCCTGATGTGTTTCCCACCAGTGTACAATAGTTCTGAGTAGGAAGTAAATTAACATCTATCTTTATTCATTCTCCTCCTTCCACTTTGAGTTTCCATCTCTTATAAAAAGACCTCGGGAAAGCTCCTCCCAGTACTTAGATATCTCATTTCCTCCTAGGTGCCGAATTATACATGCCTTTGTCACCTTTATTACCGATCCTCTTAAATACCATCCTCTTAAATCATAGATCCCATGTGCCCAATTAGCACACACTATATTAGTGGTGTAACTAAGGGATTAAGCATCTTCAAATTAGATAACTCCCTCTATGCGATGAATTGTCTCTGGATCCCTAACCGAGTGCACACATATTCTATCTAGGACCTCTTCTCCCAAAGGTTCAACATAGCGTGTTAATTTTCTAGGGGTATGATGACTTGTTCCTCCTCATTTTCAAATCTTATGTATCCCTTGTTGAACCAAAGATCCACATTGTTCTTATAGCACCATGGGCACCCAAGTAGTGTTGGGAAATTGTCTACCTTGTTGAGTGCCAAAACTTCAAAGTCCCCAGTAAAATTAACTCCCTAAATGGTTATGGCTACATCATTTAAGACACCAATGGGAAGTTCCTTCATTTTTTTGCCATATACAACACATTTGAAGATGGCTATAATGTTGGTCTTCCCATTTGATGCCATGTATCCAAGGTGAGAAAATTGACCTCCATGCCTGTGTGAATGAGAATATTACTAAGGATTCATCCATCCACAACCACATTTAATGTGATCTCCCTATCATAGTCAAGGATATGAGGGGGAAGGTTTGCATGCAATATTTTCCTCTCATACTCTTTTCTAGTGCGTGCTACCTTCTCTCTCAACCATGCTTCTAGAAAGGGAATAATATTCTCTTTCCTTAGCATTTTACACACTTCCTTGATCTCATCTAGGTCATCCTTTGGTGCCTCGACCTTCATTCTTTTCTCCTCCCTCTTGGACTACTCCTTTAGAAACTGGATTTCTCCTTTTAAACTTATAATGATGTCCATGGTCTCTTGATATACCTCCTTCTGATGTGTAGGATCTGGGTACTTCCCATGTACCACATCTTCCCTTAAAACTAGGTTCTTCTACCTTGGTATTTTCTTTGCGCGCGGTGGCCTCTCGCTCTTGTTTTTACCATAACAATTTCCAATCCTACATCACATGTCACCCATGGTATCCATTGTGTGTCATCCTTCTTAATGATCACCATTGCAGTGCCCTTTTCTTTCCGGTGTTGTTGATTTATATGCTCAAACAACTCAGGGAACTCCTCATACTTGTGCTTCTTATCGCACCATGAACATTGCAATAAATATGGGAACTCACACTTGTAGTGGTCTTTAGACCCATTAATTAAAATAGTTTCCACATGGGAACTCACTTCTTCCTCCTCCACAGCTTACTCCCAACCATGGAATCCTCTGCGAAATCCCCTTCCATGGGCACCTACATCTGTGCACTCCTCATAATGATGATCGTCACCCTTAGAACTACTAGTAACACTAGTCTTGCGTGCACCATGATCAATGGCCTCATGGATCTGGTCAATAAGCCTACAATCCTTAGTATCATGGGTTGTAGAGGTGTAGATTTTATAGTAGTAAGATACATTCTTCCAAATTATGTGTTGTAACAAGGGACATATACTTGCATCATGGTCCCAATGACAAATCTCACACTCTACTGTTATGGCACATACTGTCTTCCAAGGGAAACTATCCTTGACATTCCCCTCTACTTCATAATTTGTACACTACACTCCACTTCGTTTCTCATGAGTTGAGTTTGCAGATAACTTTTCTAGCTGCTTAGCCATAATGGTGATTTGAGCTTCCAGGAATGGGCTAACACTAGTATCAACACTTCTAACAAATTTGGAACGTAGAGCATCTTCCAACACCTCATGTGGGTCTGTGAAAGTCTTATGAGATAAATCTCTTCTAAATGGAGTTATCAACCCTCAAAAAAACCATTGAGCATGCTGTGAAGGGTGAATTTCATATGACAATTTTGACAGGAGAGTCTTAAACCATGCATCATACTCCTACACACTCTCCACCATTCCCTACTAAATTTCCTTAAGGGCATTGATGCTCTTCTGTTCAAACTTAGGGATGTGGAATTCTACTAGGAAATCATTTTTCAATGCGGTGTAATCTACCACCGTCTAATGGGGGTCATACTTCCTATACCAGCTATGCGTGCACCCTTGCAATGTCATTACAAACTGACTAGCCTTCCACTCGGGGTTATGATCCCCTTTGCATGCCATAGCAACTCACACTTGTGAACGTACTCTGCAACATCTTCAATACCCCTATAATCTGTAAAATTTAAAGACATATCAAAGAATACTTGAGGAGGTGATCGAGGCCCCTCTCCTCCTAGTCCGCACCCTTGGTTTCCTCTCGGTGTTTTCTCCTCCAAAGCAGATCCAATAGATCCACCAGGTCTTATGCCTCCAGATCCACCAGTTCCACCTAGAGATCCTCTTGCGGCCAATAATGGACCTGAAGTGATCATGCCTAGGGTCCCCAATGTCCTACTTGGGTGTGCGCTAATCAAGTTGTGAGATTGTTCCACTACCAAGTGTGTGTCTTGCACCACTCCCTAACATGTTACCCATGCCTTTTGTACTTTATCCTTGTCCAAAAATTTCTCCGAATACTATAATATTATGCATAGCCATACACGTGGGAAATGAGAAAATGTATCTCTTGGGCATAGATCTGTCACTTCCATCGATACCAACTGGGTCAACGATACTCCTCCCTTGATCTGGAAAACCAAGTGCTAGGTTCTCGGTCACTAGGTGGGTTTAGATGCATGCCAATGACTCTTCTCTCTCCACATGAAAAACTCTCATTAGAAGCTAAAGGGGTCTCTCTTACGTGCTTGCCAAGATGGGGTAGCATAGACTTCTCAAGTTCCACATCCTCTGTGTGAACCTCAAATCCTTCCCACAACGTCTACCTCCATATATCCATCACACTTGCAACCTCACATTGTCTAGAAATCTCCCTTTCACATGCTTCACTATACTTGAGTCGTCTCTCCTCCCTTTCTTTCTCCATCACAATATCTACCATCTTCCTCCACTCTAGCTTCCTTGCCCAATGCTCAAAATGGTTTAGCCGGCCATCGGAGATGCATCTAAACTCAAGGTAACAATTAAGATATTCATTGTAAGAGGGATAGAATGTACAAATGATCCTCTAGGCTCCTGAATAAATTTTAACTCAGTGACTTCTGGACAAGAATATGTAGAAATAACATACTCCAAAGTGTAGCTAGCCAACACACCTTTCCACCAATGATCCACAACACGAGTCCATGTCAAATCTGCATCTTGCATCCTCTAGTATTCTTCTTGGGTCCATGCACATGATCTATAATACCATCTTGATCTAGACGCATATGCTAAGAGCCATTCATAGAGATCTACTAGGAAGCAACAGAAAAATAATTTGTACAACTCATAGTAGAGGTTCTCTTCTACCCATCTACGTGCATCAAAATCAGGTTCAAGATCAATCTATAAGAAAATTCATCCTTCATGCTATTGAAACATGATTCAACACTTTTCAAAGATAGGCATTCTATCATCACTCATTACACATATAATGATGTATGCCATTTCCCACTACAAATTTAAAAGAAGTCCCAACAATAGAACCAATATGTAGTCATTTTTATACCCACCAAGAATAAGGGAACCCCATACATATCAGCCTATCACCTCGGTGGGTTTTGGGCACTCACCCGAGGCATGCACGGGTGCCAAGTCTCTCTTTTAGGTGATTTGAGTGGGAAAAAATCATCTATGATCCAAACTATGAAGGAAGTGAGTGGGATTGAAACATGCGAACATCATAGAGCTCTGAATGGATCTAGATCATTGCATTCATTACAGACATAGATACTTTAACATACTTAAAGAACTAGAATCAAGATAGAAAGGAAAAATGCATAGGAATTCATATTCATCTTATAAACATACATGAAAAGGAACTATGAAGAATCATGTATGAATCTGAACCAAGAAGGATCATATTCAATTAACCTGGTAACCTCATTACATTCATTAGACTTACCTCAAAACACCACATTATGGCAGACTGAAGTCATGCATCATAACTGGATCCATATCATTTAGCTCTCAAAAAGAAATTTTACAACCCCAAGCCCTTGATACATCCTTCTCCTATATTTCATCTACCCAACCCAATATGACTCCTTGTGGCATTTTTGCAGAGCTCGCTCTCTATTGATCTTTCTCTATATTTTATTCCACCCTATTTTCTTTTGTGGGCACTTGTATTTATAGGCACCCCGAAGTGCCAACTCATCCTTCTGTAGCCTCAGATCTGGCACCAAGTGTCTGAATGTGGTCCTCCATGGGAGCATGCTCCTCTAGGCCTGAGCTCTCCACTTTTTTCATGATGATCTTTTAGGAGATTCCCTCACATCACATATTCCTTCCTAGGCCAACCTGTCACCAGGCTGGCACCTTATCCACTCTACATGCGCAACAGTCACGCTTTTCTCGTGTCCTTCCCGATATGCCAAATATAGCTAAGTCCCGAGACCTTGTCCTATGGGTGTGCATCATGGGTTCTACTAAGACCCTCCTAGAACCTTTCCTTACATGCCTTCTCCTTGCACACCCATTTCTTAACTTCAGTCTTGCATGCCCATGCACCCTTTTAGACTTAGTCAATATTTTAGGGGCCCAAAAATAGCTTAGATAAGATCCTAGAAGCACAAGATGGCTAAGAAAATAAGGAAATATAATGAAGAGTTGATGTAAAATGCCAATAAGGATGAAGAAACCATCAAGTGTCTCAAAAAAATCTCAATGATGAAATTACAAGATTGAGGTAAAAGGAGAGGAGTATGAAAAAGTGAAAATCATGCCCGTGAATTTTGTATGCATGATCAAGTTGACCTTAACAAATTTGTGGTATATCTACAAGTAGATTTGGCATTCCATAGAAATGAGAACATAAGTTTGAAGTCAATAATCAAAGGTATGATAGCAACACTCAAGACTAAGGAATAAGAGTGTGTCAAGCTCAAGGAAGAGGTATAAACCCTAAATGGGAAAGATTAGAAGAAGGTTATCCTATCAAGTCAAGAAGTTGATCCTAGCTCCAAAGAAGATGAAGATTAAGGTTTCTATTCCAAAAAGGTCTATTCATGGCCTAATCCCATTAGGCAACCAAGTCTTATGAGGCATGCAAGTTCATTTCATGGTTATTGTTATTCTTGTAATGGATTTGGTCATAGGGAAAGAGAATGTAGAAGGATATCCCTCAAGAGTGAGAATCCATGGAGAAATGGAGGAAGTCATAATCTTTATTCAAGAGGTTATAATTTCATTTACTTCAATTGTCATGAAAGAGATCATATTGCAAGGTATTATCATCATGCTACTCCAAGGAAAGATAAGATGTTTGTTGCACCCAAAGTCAAGAAGAAAGTGTGGATGCCTAAATTAGTCAAAGATGAATCAGATATAATCAAGGATAATGAACAAAATTCAGATAAGGAGTATAAAACAATCATGCCTAATCAATCTTCAAGTCATGAGAGTATGTTTGCCATGGTTGTGCAAAAACTAGTAATCCAAGAAAACCATGTGTTTGATAGTAATTATATCTACAAAAGAAGTGAAGAAGAATGGAATGATCATCAAGCCTAATGACACTAAGAATATAATAATGTTATATATTATTTTCTATTAGAGGTTCCCTAAGTAAGAAGGTGTTTTACATGTGTTTTTTTTATTAGTGGTCAGCTATATTTTGAGATCCACAAGGTATGATTCACTCCTTGTCATGTATGAACTATCATGGAGGATTAGTATATATTTAAGCTTGGATTTTCTATTACTAGTAGTATAAGGATTGGTGTCCTGATTGGTATCTTGAAGATAAATTAAGATTTCTTGAAGATGTTAATAATGGATTGATATATTTGATAGAATATCGAGGTTTTGAGTCATGGACCAAGACTATGCAAAATGCTTGGGTTAAGGATAATTTTGTTCATTCCATATAAAAGCTATGTCATGAAGGTTTATAATATCATGGATATATGTTGCAGGGTTGAAATCATTATGGAAAAGGTTTAAATTTCATAAATATGGAGTTAAATCAAGTTAGTTTATTGAGTTCAAGTGTCATCATGGAGGACTAAACATTGCATATTATTTTGTGGCTCGAGAAGGATGTTAAACTCGCTTCAAAATGAAGATAGTGCTCCAAAATAGAGGATCATGTTTGACATCATTGTAGAGGTATATATGTTTCAAATTACACATCATCCTAAGGGATCCTCTTTTTCTTTAGATTGGGTGTTTCATTTTCCATTGGCTTCAAGGAGTGTTGAGATGCATGATTTAGGGAAGATAGAGTTATATATACCTTTAAAATCTTTCTTATTCTTGAAATCTATGAAACCTATATTTGAATACCTAAGGAAGTGTGAAGAGCTTATAGGTGGGTATTTTGGAGCTCTAAATTCTGAGTTATTAGTCACGGAGGTGAAAGGTATGCTTTATGTATCTATGATAGCATGTTATGTGGTCATGAAAAGTGAGTTATTTCAGTATTTCAATCCTAGGAATATACGTTTGATGATATTTTCCTTGAAGGTTTATTAAGTTGTGTTGAAGGAGGCTCAAAGGTAAAAGAGGAATGTCTTCATAGATCTCATATTGAGCTATTGGAATTATTTATACTGTATAAGGTTAATCTAGCTACATCAATATGTAAAAAAATTCTCAAGAAGGTCTCGAAGTTGGAGCATATGAAGGTTGTCTTGAAGAATTCATTTAAAAAATGATTGCAAGTTTGACAGATAAGTGGCCGATTTGTATCAAAGATATACTCCTTAAAGTAAAAATGTATGTGTTCTTGATCATAGAAGGTCTATATGATGCATTAAGGCTTCTCGTGAGGTCTCAGTATAGTTCAAATTGAGTATGTATAGTACAAGTAGACATAGGTTCAAGGAAATATATGGATGGTTGATTTCTAAATGACCCAATAATAATGGTATTTAACTCATGTTATTTCTTGTTCATCAAGCATATAGAGGAATGCAACGTTGAAGAAATATATGGGATTTTGTTCTACAAGAATGGTGTGGAGTGATATCAGTAGGTATGTGATATTCAATGCAGGGTATTAAAGGTTAGATAAAGTGATATAAGACGTTAATTTGTGTTGAAACTATATTTATCAAGTTGAACTTGTATGCATCAATAAAGTGTAGTGAATTCATGACAAGATATTGTAAGAAGGTTTATAGACACATCATTTGTAAATCAAGTTTGAATAATGGCACCATGTTGTAAGGTACAAACATGAAATTGTAAGGAAAAAGTAATCGGGATGAATGATGAATAACTATGCTTAGAATCGTATTCTAGGGTGTTGGTAAGTGTTGAAAAATCTTATAGATACAAGGATATTATGATCATTCGGATGAATGTGTGAGCATTTTAAGAAGTATACAAGAGTTATGGTGCATCAAGAATCTTGGTGGACCCTATAGGTGGTTCTTTAAGTCATATTAAGAACTATTGTGGAATTTCAAGGTATGTCATTATCCATGAGATTTTGACAGGTGTATAAAATGATTTCATGAATAATTTAAATTTTCATTTGATTTATGTAAAGATTTGTAATTTCTTGGAGGACCGAGTATGTGCTTTGAGTCGAAGTAATATGAGACCATTTTAGGTATGTTGATATTATGATCCATGTGTGCTCCCGTGATAATTTTCAAGTAAGATCAACTTTAATATTGAGATATGTGCTCTCTGTATGTGACTTGGAGAATAATTATCTGATTTTAAGTGTAACTTTAGGTAGAAATTTGTTATGACTAAAAATGAAACAAAGTGAAGAGGACTCTATGATTAGGGGATTTTTTTATTAGTAATAATTTCAAAGGTATAAGTTTTAATTTGAATATATATGGATCTTATTGGCATGAAAATGTTAGCATGAAAATTTCAAAATTTTATGAAATGACAACTTAATCCACCCTTGAAATTTGTGAATCGGCTAATGTAAACCTACCCTTTGGCCAATTGGTGACTATGTAAATACCATCATTGATAAGAGGGATATGCTAAATATATTTTTTAAGTGTGTTTCTCGTGTTGGTAAGCTAGTGGGAAACATTTCATGGAATCATTTTGATCCACTTTGAAGGAATCGCTCCCATAGGCCCGAAAGGCCTATTTTCAAATTTTTTACACCTAGTAAACACCCCCCAGGAAGGTACAAGGAAAATTTGAAGCATCCAATATTTTTTTCGAATAAATATCTAATCATCTAAGGGATTTTCTAATTTTTTTTGAAGAAAATTAAGGTTTAGGAACAAGTTATGCAAAATCGGATCTTTGTGAGCAGGGTATTGGGAAAAGCAAGTTCTAAAAATCTAGTCACCTTGTTTTAATTGTTTCAGAAGTAGCATGAAGAGTTAGAAGATAATATACTAGGAATAATAAATATAAAATATCTTAGTTCATGGTGGAATGATCGAGGAAATATTTTGGGAACATTAAAATGTGCAAAATTGTCAAGCTGCATGCGGTTCAAAATTCCTTTTATAAGGTGAAACTTTATTGAAAGGTTTCAGACACTCCAAGAAGATTTGGGAGCATTATAAAATCCCAAATGAGGTTATTTTTAATTTTATCCATTACCCATTAGTTTTTTTGTCCTTGTTCATATAAAAATATTCTTTCCACTCAAATCATCGATACATAGCTTGAGGAATAATTGAAGATATGGCTACAAATTGATGAGGAATTTATTTTCATGACTTATAAGTAGTACCATTGGATTAATTTTCCATTTTCCATGAATATTCATATATTTTAAAACCAAATTGCATTAAATTTTTATCTCGGAGTGAATAAAACAAATTTTTCCTCTCGACCCAAGAATATTGTCGTGCAATAACAAAGTCTTTTCATGCGTCAGAAAAGTTTAGGAAAAAAATGTTATCATGTGAAAACAATGTATTGTCATGTGTCAAGGAGGTTTCGTGTTACCCAGAATGTTATCACATGTCTATAATATGTTTCGCATGTCAAGACGGTGTTAAGTGACTCGATATGTCATTGTCGTGTGACCAATTTTTGTTTTGTGTGATAAGAAGGTTTAGGCAACACAAGAATGTTTTAGAGAGACTAGAATATGATGTCACATGTCAAGAAGGTTTTAGGTGACCTAAGGATGTTATCATGTGACCAGAATATGTAGTTAGGCATATGCATGAAAAAGGAACGTGAAAGGTCACACGTGATGAAGGAACATCAAAGGTCGTGAAAAAAGTCGAAAGGTCACAAGTGGTGAAGGAACATCAAAGGTCATGAAGGAAGTAAAAATATAGATAACAAATGAAAGTTAAAATTCATATGGGGAGATGAAAGGTCATAATAATGTTGTAAATATGAATGGTGCCTCATTTCAAAGGGATCGTTATTATTTTTCTCTAGCTTTCTGTAACATTCCCATTTCAAGAGTTTAGAAACAAGGGAACTTTTTTTCAAATAATGTTCTCTGATCTAAATAAAAATTATTTCGAACATACATTCCATGCCAATAAATCTCATAACAAATAACCATATGCAGTTGTAAATGAATCAATGATACACCGATCTATTCATTCCATGACTCAATTACCCACCGATCTATTCGTGTTTAACCTTAAGTACTGAATACTTATCATATACTATGTATACTTAGGTTCTTTTACCCTAAACCAAGTACTTGAGTGATTTTTTTAAAGAACCTATCTAAATATTTGTTACCAATATTCATCCGATATCACGTTGTTTTATACTAGGTGACATAGGACAATGCAACCAGCAACATGCGATACTTTAGCCAAATATTTTCAACATACTGTTCATGCCACTATTATTAGACAACATACATGTCATTCCATAATATGTCCTTCACATCACTCATCTATTAACTAGAATGGTTTTTACTGACTACCATCTGTCCACCTGTCCACAATTTAACCCTAGACTAGGTTGGAAACATATTTTGTCATATGAAGACACTCACAATGACTTAGGGTATATTGCCATACTCAGGTTGACCTAAGCCAATTGGATGTGCCAAGGTACCCTGAGCCATTGAAAGCTACTACCTATCTTAAACATGGCACTAACCTGAGTTAGAGAGAAACTAAGTTCAAGTCCTTATTTTTGTGTAGATCTAGATGATCAATGCAAAAGGGTGTTGCCACATGTCAACTGCAACATTGTACCCTCGAGAAGACCCTAGTCTTCTTGAAGGTATAGTCCTACAGTTGGCGTGTGCCAGCATCCTACAAAAACTACCTCATCAAGATGTACATACCCCAAGGAGGTTATTAATACATTATTAATTTGGATTATTTAATAGATTACAACAACCTTGCTTGACCCTAATCCAACACTCCATAAGTTATTTTCTATATTTGATTCAATTAATCATTAAAGAAATTTCTTAGCTTATTATTTCTTTTAATGTTCGTTTACTAGTTTAACAAGCAATTAACCAAAAATAGGACAGCAATATCATAAGTTCCATTATAATGTAACTTAACCATTCAAAGAAGGTGTAGCAACCAAATAGGTTCAACTATAGTAGACTTCATAGGAAATGAAGTCTAATGATTAACGATCATATCACCAATCTTTAGATTACATTCCTTTGAGTGAGGAAGAGTCTTCCTCTTCATGATTAAGTGTTAGGGTTGTCATACCCTTCTTATCCTTCACAATTTCTATAGTTTTACTACGTATTCATTACACATTTCATTACTATATTAAATTGTTTAGATAATAAACATCATCTTATGCAACTTAACAAGATGCATCATTATAAGGGAAATTGAACTAATTCCCTTTATCCATCTTATCAAAGGATATCTAGATAAGCATAAAATAATATGAAGAATATCAACAAGATAGAACTTCTATCTTCCTCATAAAAGTACGAGGTAATTTACACAACCAATGCAAGTAAATCTCCAACTTTCAATTCATCATTAAAAACTTATTCATTTACAAGACTATACATTTTAGGCATACTGTATAACAAACAACCTTCATTCCAAAAAGAATACAACTTTTATTTTTCAATACAACTCAAGAATGAATCAAAATTCTTTACAAAGAATCGACTTATATCAGCCAATGCATCATATAAGTTTTTTCCTTCTTTTATCACTTACAATGTCCATCTACAAAAATTTCTAGCATGGGTCAGTTCAATGAATTGAGCATGATAAGCACTAAGCATTAAAACAAAGTGCATTCCACTAATTGTTTCATTAAAACAACTCTTCTTTAATGAAGCAATTAATGTAATCATACAACTAAGTAAAAACATCCCAAAAAGAAGCACAAAAATAAATCTACAATCACTTTATGAGATACCATTATATTCTATAAGTATTGTCCCAACCGATACTTATTTACATTAATTAACAGCCCTTGGCATTTAATTATCCCATAATTCTTACAGAATTTGAAATACAAAATTGATCTTTCTATCAACAAGATTTTCTTTCGAAATCAAAGACTTCCTTAATATTCCTCCCAGTTCAAGAAAATATGTGAATTCAAGTTAAATAAAATAATTTAATCCTTTAAGATGAATCATCCTACATCTTAAATAACCAAAAGATTCACAAATCATAAAAAGGCAGCCTAATTCTAGGTTAAGTAAAATAACCTAGGTTCTATATTAGGCCTCTTAACAATACAAGAATGTATGCCAAGTCATCAATGTTTCATTTACCAAATTGAGACATTCCCAAATGTCCATAGGTATACATCAAGTATAAACGTAAACAATATTAAATACTAGACAATTACTTATAATAAGTAAAGTATTTGATTCAATCAAACCTATACAGGTTCATAAAAAGATAAAGGAGAACAAATTGAAAGTACATAATTTCCATTTCCTTTTAATCCTCAGAAAGGAAAGATCAACATCCTCAATATAAAAACTTCTTAAATGATTTAAAATAAGATTCAATACAACTATTCTCGAATTTAACATTCATTATGAATTAGCAGTTAGGTTCAGAGTGAACCGAATTCATACATATACATATGAAATAAAGAAATAGATTCAACATTAATTTAAGGGATGATCATTCCTTAACAAGAATTCCAATCTAATCTAAGAAGGAAGAGGAACCAACAGTTATAAACTCACTTTCAACCATTATGAGTTTCTAACATTCATTCAATTTTTAGTTAATGATCAAACTCCTACATTCCATTATGCAAGATCTGACTCATACAGGGTTATCTTTTACCCTTATCCAATCGAGAAAGGATCATACTATCTGTTAAGTACATAGAGAGTAACAAAAAATACAAATTTTAATAGATGTATACCACAACCATATGCAACAGTCAAAATAGACCAATTACCATCCACTTTCACATGTCAAACATAACTGAAAACTCGCTGAGTCGATAAGGAAATAAGAACAACACCTCAATTACGAAACCAATCAGGCTCAAATAGAGTTGATTAGGTTTCCTAATCAAACCAGAAAGACAAAATTAAAAGAAGTAATTCTATCATTGAAAAGTATCCAAGAATAATTTGAATAAACCAATAGACCCAAGAAAGTAATTCCCTCATGACATATAGACACAGAAAATTCAATTTCCAATTTTAGAGAGTAATTTAACAATACTATCCTCAAATATCGAATGGACAGAAAAAATATTCCAAGAAACTCTATCAGACTACCAAGATAGTTTGCATATCAACGAAAGAAAGTCGATCTACAAGAAACACGATCACCGAGTTCCACCAAAACAATCTAAACTCTCCACATCTGAAAAGAAATATTGAAAAGGGAAAGAACCCTAAACCAAGTTCAGTGTATCGAATAGTTCCATTCCTGTTAAGAAGAAAACAAGAATCAATACAAAGCTACAGTCAAACAAATCTCGTATCCATAACAACTTGAACACAAAAACTCAAACCGAGCTATAGTCAAATGGGACTATTATCCCATAATAACTCGTATTGTCTCTCAAGACCAAACAATACGACTATATAGCTCTTAATAAAAGCAAAGTTCATGGTAGAGAAAACTCAAATAAGAAAAGGGTATTCATCCCCCTCTTCGTTGTTTAAACAAGTCAAGTAACAACTCAAATAAGAAAAGGGTATTCATCCCCCTCCTTCGCTGTTTAAACAAGCCAAAGTAACAACTCAAATAAGAAAACTGTATTCATCCCCCTCCTTCGTTGTTTAAACAAGTTGAAGTAACAACTCAAACCACACTTCTCTTTTATCAACAAAACACAAGTTCCAGTCCAAACTGCATATAGATAAAATACAGATTGAAAGAAGATTAAAACACTCCTTTCTCAACACAACTCACGACGTTTCCGATGATCAAATAAACAATCAAGACAACAAAAGGAGTAATGCAAGATACCCAAAGATGGGAACAATTTATCACAATATTTTTCCACAACTCCTGTTCAAAATCAAGTGCATTCCTTTACGAAACGTAAAATAGAGTAACCAATGCAACAAAACCAACTCAGAAAGCATAAAGAAACATAACAATACACTTCCCATTCTCAGCAGAGACTTCCTGTTAAAATTTCCAACAAAGCTTATACACCCAAATCCATTTTCAAGTATACAATCCAAAAATCTGAACTAAAACCAAACAGAAGGGTCTCGAAACTCAAAATGTTTCATCACATTTAAATAATTCAGAAAGAACACACACACACAAGTAAAACCTTCTCATGCAAGGAACATGAATCCAAAATCACAGATTTCTTCTATCAAGCAAGAAAATAACCAAAGCAAATAGAAAACTATTTACCCACAAAGAGCAGAGTTGTTTTTATGAAACATTTAGAGAAGAGAAAGAAATCTTAATGGGTAGAGCCTATCATGCCTGATAGTGCCTCTTCGCCAATTCAAAGAAGACTTCCAGCCGAGTTTCCAACACCTCTTCTTCTCCAAGAAAGATCAAACAATAATAATATTTTTCCATAGTGCCTCTTATACATTCCTCGAACCAAAAATAGATCAAAGAATTCAAAAATAGCCACTAAGTGCAGATCAAATTGTTGGTTCAAAAAACGATAGCTCCATGCAAAGAAATTTTTTTTTGAAGCATGCAAAGTAAAACAACCCCCAACAAATCTATCAACATGCCTTCCAAGATGGCTTGCTCACCAAACCCGAGGCGTATTAATGCCATTAATTCCAAATTTTCTGCTTATCTTTCCTTTCCACTGCCATCCATAGTTGGTGAGACCTAATTGAACTTCAAAATGCATTTCCAAACTTAGCGATGCCTCCATGTAGGTTCCACTAAATTCCCATGCAATCACCAAATATGGCAGTACTCGCCTTATTAAATAAAAAATCACATCTCATTAATAGCTTAGGAACCACCACTTAGCTCCCACTTGCCAACCAACCCCTAGGTTCCCTTTCATACCCAATAGTTTAGGATAGATGAAATTAGCTTAGGTTAGATCTTAGGTTAATTTAAAAATATAACCTTAGGATATAACCTTCTATCAATAGATTGTCACCTTAGGTTAGGTCTTAGTTTAACCAAATACAATAGGTTAAAAATAACTTAGCATCCCTTAGGTTATTTCCCTCCACACTAACTTAGCATTTACAACTTAGGTTAGAATGTCATCCCATGTAAAGTGGCTTAGAAGGAGTTAGGAAATTTTACTCGAGCCTCGAATCTTATTAGGATAGACCATATAGATATAGGGCACATTATAATTTCCTTTTTCTCAAGAATCCTGAAGCAAGTTTCCCTTAACGCCATTAAGCACCCTACACAGGTCAGTCAAGAAGAGTCGGGCACAACACAAAACCAAATGCTGGCACTGTCTTCAAGATGATAAAGAATTGCAACAACACAAATTCATCATTAAGTCTCTTAATCAATGAATGTCTTTTTTTCACTAAGTTCAAATAAGAAGATTTAAAACATTCCTTGGATTAATGGAATTGATCCAAGGGATGAGTCCAATTACAAAAGATAAATTTGCAACTCTTAAAACCAGATTGCAGCTTACTCATAAGAAGTGAAATAGATTATTGTACGAAATAGCATATCAGCCCTACAATCAAAGAGCAGAATGATTTATCCATGGAAAGCATGATTTTTCAACAACCATGAAACATACATTTGTCCTGAAAATCACATGTCAATGCTTGCAATGCAAAAGAGGAATATAACAATTGTCGAGGGTGTTACATGCTTCCCTCCTAAAAAGAATCATCATCTCGATGATCACCTCACTTTAATCATTGCATTCAGGATAATAAATTTTATTCACTATCTTAACATGTGTCAAAAACATATCAATTTTTTTTTATGTTCCGTAAATCAGCATTACATAGATGTTTATTCAAAACAAATAAATATCTGCCCAAAACCGCATACTTATTGTAATATAAAGATAAAATCAAAAAAATTTATGAGTCAACAGAATTAATTTGCTTCAAATAGATATGGAAAAGCGCTTTCATATCCTCAAGGTTTTCCCAAGTTGCACTTTCTTCATTAAACTAGTCCCACTGACCTTACATTGATTTATCTCACAATTTCTTAAATGCAATCGGCTAGTTTCAAGTACTCATATGGGTTTAACCATGATAATTCTTGGGTCTTAGACCTACAAGGAATTTCAATTTAACACATGTGATAAATCTGAAATGTATTTATTAAGCAAAGAAATATGGAAACCATCATGCATTCATGACAAAGTAGGAGGTAAGGCTAATCGGTAAGCTACAGGGTTGATTACTTCAACTATCTCAAAAGGTCCCACATAACGTGGTGATAACTTGGCAGCCTTGCCAAAAGTTATAGAGCTCTTTTTCGGTTTAACCCAAAGAAATACTTTCTCACCAAGTTCAAATTTCCTGTCAATCCACTTTAGATCAGCATAACTCTTTTGCCTATCTGCTACTTCTTTCAAGTGTTCACGAATCAATTTAACTTGTTGTTCCATTTCAGTAAGGATTTTTGGTCCAATTACCTCTCTATCCTCAATGTTGTCCCAACTAACAGGGTTCTAGCATTTTCTTCCATATAATGCTTCAAAAGGTGCCATCTTAAGAGAGGCATGGTATGTGTTATTGTATGCAAACTCGACTAGTGGAAGGTACTCTTCCCACTTATACTACTGATCCATACAATACATTCATAACATATCCTCTAAAACTTGATTAACTCTTTCAGTCTATCCATCCATTTCTGGATGATACACAAAAATGATATTTAACTTAGTTCCTAGATCTGCATTAAGTGTTTACTAAAATCTTGACATCATTCTAGGATCTCTATCTAAAATGATTAATTCAGGTACTTCATGCAATCTGAAAATTTCGTATACAAATATTTTAGCTAATATTGAGAATCATCCTTCGATTACCAACAAAAAATGTGCTACCTTTGTTATTTTATAAACAACTACCAAAATAACATCATGTTTATTTCTTGACATAGGCAACCCTTCTACAAAGTCCATACTTATCACTTACCACTTATACTTGTGGTATGCCGTGAGGATACAAAAACCGGTTAGGCACATATGTTCTTCTTTAGCCATTGACATTCAAGGCAAAGGTGTCACAAAATCTATAACATCCTTTTTCATTCCCTTCCAAAAATATTATTGTTTTATATCAGCAAGCATCTTTGTAATACTAGGGTGTCCAGAAAAAGGTGAATTGTGAAATTCTGCTACTAATTTCTTCCTTAAATCATTTAGCTAAGGTACATATACTTTGTTTTCAAATAGTAAGATTCCTTCACTATCAAAGTGAAAACCTTTTTACCTCAAATCATTCAGATCTGCAGCAAGCACTGTCTTTACTTGCTGAAAATAAGAATCGATGTCATAATAATTTTTACTTTATCCTTAAATAGAGTTCTCAATGTTATAAGAGAAGAAATGTGCTTCCTATGACTTAGAGCGTAAACCACTCTATTTTCTTTACCCTTTATATAAGTAATGTCAAAATCATAATGAGACAAAAAAATTAACCATCTTCATTGTCATGCATTTAGATTTGCCTGAGTGAAAATATACTTCAGCCCAAGATGATCGGTTTTCAATTTAAAAGGTTTACCAAGCAGGTAATGCCTCCAAACTTGTAGTGCATGAACAATGGTAAGAAGGCCTAAATCATGTGGAGCATAATTCAACTCATGTAACTTTAGTTTTCTACTTTTTTAAGCTATGACATGATCATTTTATAATAAAATACCTCGTAGACCTTCACTAGATGCATCGCTACCATCGTAAAATTTCGATTAGGATCTGGTACTACTAGATGGGTACTGGAGTTAACTTTTCCTTAAAGGTTTTGAATGCAATTTCCCATTTCTCACTCCAAACAAAATTTTATCCTTCTTCGTAAGGAAATTATTGGTGCAACCACCTTAGAAACATCTTTTACAAATTTCCTATAGTAACCAAAGAAGCCCCATGAAGCTTCTCGATTCAAGCCACTCGGTTATAGCTATAATTTTAGAAGGATCCACAGAAATTCCATTTTTACTTATTACATATCCCAAATAGTGTACTTCTATGTGATAGAAAGAACATTGAGCTAGCTTACCATATAGCCGTCTCTTTCTTAATATTTCCAAAACTATCTTCAAATGCTCATGGTGTTCCTCAATATCTTTAGAATATATGAGAATGTCATCCAAGAATACGAACACAAATTTGTCCAAGTATTCTTGAAATATATTGTTCATTAAATTCATAAATGCTATAGGTGCATTTGTTAATCCAAAAGGTAAAACCATGAACTCATAATGTCCATACCTTGTTCTAAAATTTGTTTTATGAATTTCCTCATCCTTTCTCCACAATTAATGATATCCAGGATCGAAGATCTATCTTAGAATATACCAATGCTCCATGCATCTAATCAAATATATCATCAATCCTAGGAGTGGGTATCTATTCTTGATTGTTTCTTTGTTTAACATTATGTAATCAATACACAATCTAAGTATTCCATCCTTCTTTTCACAAAAATTACAGGTGCTCCCTGCAGGTGAAACACTTGGTCTAATCAAACCTTTAGAAAAAGGTTCCAAAGCAATCGAGCCTTAAGCTCTACTAATTCTATAGTAGTCATTCGATATGGTGCTTTAGAAATAGGTTCGGTTTCGTGATTGATGTCAATCGTGAAATCAAACTCCCTTTTAGGTGGAAGACCTAGCAATTCTTCTAGAAATATGTCACCGAAGTTCTCGTAATAGTGGATATCATTTGATAATATTATTGTTCTCTTGATTGTTTCTGAAATTTTCACTTCATATAAGGTAAAACCTTTATTTTTGGCCTTTTTAAGCTGCATAATACATAGTTTTCTCGACTAAAATCTCACATTTCACACCCCTGAATCTCTACTATTTTCTACAGTCATCTAAACAACTAATGTGTTTTTAAAAAAAAAATCCACTTTAGCATTATGTTCTCGCTAACTAATTAACACCGATGATTACATCATAAGACCCCAAAGGTGTAACATAAAGATCAAATTTAGTGGAAAATCTAGGTAATTCAAGGACTGCTCCAAAAAGACACATACTAACCGTATGGAAAACAATGTTTCCATACTACAAAGTCCATGTTTTATCCATATTTCAAGATTTTCTGCTAGTTTTGATTCTAATTTACTAGAAATAAAACATTCAAGTAGCTCCAAGATCAAAAAGAATAGTTATAGGTAAACCAAATAACTTACCTAGAACTTCTATGGGCATGGCCTACTTGTCAACTACTTGCAGGTGTGTATCTTTTTATCGTTGATTACGATAATCCTTTTTCAAAGTGCATTGATTTGCATAATGATCTTTGCCACAGCTATAACAGCCTCTTACAGTCCCTTCCTATGCTCGGGTTTATTTCCCACCTTAGAGTTATCATTCGCCCCCCATATGACTTATGTCTGTATTATTATTCTTAGCAAAGTTGTTTCGTGAATTACCGTAAAATTTGTTTGTTGCTGATTTATTATTAGTATCAGATGAAATATTAATTTTCATTCCAAATTTCTTCCATGGTCCTTTCTTAGGTGCAAGAGATGATGAAGAGGAGTTGATATTTTTCTTCCTTACTTCCTCCTTGTGAGCAGAAATTGCCTTTAATTTCTGTTCTTGCCTTATGGCCTTTTCAACAACCCCTTCCATTGTGGTTGGGCTGTGAACATCCACCTCTCCTCCTATAATGGGATTCAATCCCATGATGAATTTTTGTATCCTAAACTTCTCATCAGTTTGGTACTAAGGTACATACTTAAGGAGTTTTGTAAACCACTCCTAATACTCAGTTATAGTTAGCTTTCCTTGAGCTAAGTTCTAGAATTCAGTCATTTTCTGATCATAGTAAAGTTGTGGCCGCCATCATTGCTTAAAGTATCCTTTAAATTTATCCCATGTGATATTAGTTTCATCAATGTTTAACTCAGCCTTACAGCTATCCCACCATGAAGATGCCTCATGAGAAAGCTTATATGCTCCCCATATCACCTTTGTTTCTTCTGAGAAATTCCTTATTGTAAAGTATTTCTCCATTTCACTAAGAAAATTATCAGCCCCATCTCCGAATGTGGTGCCATCAAACTTGGGTGAACTTATCCTTTGTATATCGTTAGTGAGTTCAGCTGTCAGCCTAGCCTTTTTGTTCTCATGATGAATAGGTATGTTCACATTGTTATTATCAACACCTACATTGGTGTTGTCCTCTGGAGGTGGCTGATTATTCTTATCAGAATCATCTTCCTCCTCATTTCCCATTACTTGTTGTTCAAGTACATCCAAACAATCTCTTGTGTCTAACAATGTCAAGAGGCTCTCATCAAGTTTATGGGTATTTGTTGCTCCTCCCTCGGTGGAGGGTTATTTACAACATTTCCTCTTGTTCTAACCATTTTCTGTTGCAATAAAATTTAAGTTTCATCATATTATGGACACATTAGGTCCAAGAGCTATAACCTTCAGCTCTGATTCCAAGATGTAACATTCCCATTTTAAGACTTTAGAAACAAGGGAATTTCTTATTCACACAATGTTCTCTGATCTAAATAAAACATTATTTAGAACATACATTCTATGCCAATCAATCTCATAAAAAATAACCATATGCAACTGTAAATGACTCGGTGATACACTAATCTATTCATTCCATGACTCGATTACCTACTAATCTATTCATATTTAACCTTAAATACTGAATACTTATGTTATACTAAATATACTCAACTCTCTTACCCTAAACAAGGTATTGAATGATCTGTTTAAAGAACATATCTAAATATTTGTTACCAATATTCATCTAATATCACATTGCTTTAAACTAGGTGACATAGGACAATGCAACCAAAGAACTTACAATACTTTGGCCAAAGATTTTCAACATACTATTCATGTCACTATTCTTAGAAATCATACTTGTCATTCTAGAATACGTCTTTCACCTCACTCATTTGTTAACTAGAATGGTTTTTACCGACTACCATCACCCATCTGTCCAATATTTAACCCTAGCCTTGGTTGGAAACATATTTTATTATAGGAAGACACTCACAATGACTTAGGGTATATGGGCATACTCAACTAACCTAAGACAATCAGATGTGCCAAGGTACTCTGAGCCATTGAAAGCTATTACCTATCCTAAACATGCCACTAACTCCGACTTAGAGAGAAACTGCGTTCAAGTCCTTATTTGTGTGTAGATCTAGATGATCAATGCAAAAGGGTGTTGCCACATGTCAACTGCAACTTTGTACCCTTGAGAAGACCCTAGTGTTCTTAAAGGTATAGTCCTGCAGTTTGCGTGTGCTAGTACCCTACAAAACTACCTCATCAAGATGTACATACCCCAAGGAGGTTATTAATACATTATTAATTTGGATTATTTAACAGATTATAATGACCTTGCTTGACCCTAATCCAAAACTCCATAATTTCATTTCTATATTTGATTCAATTAATCATTAAAGAACTTTCTTAGGTTAATATTTCTTTTAATGTTCATTTACTAGTTTAACAAGCAGTTAATCAAAAACAAGACAACAATATCATAAGTTCCATTATAATGTAACTTAACCATTCAAAGAAGGTGTAGCAACCAAATAGGTTCAACTATAGTAGACTTCATAGGAAATGAATTCTAATGATTAACGATCATATCACCAGTCTTTATATTACATTCCTTTGAGCAAGGAAGAGTCTTCCTCTTCATGATTAAGTGTTAGGGTTGTCATACCCTTCTTATCCTTCAAAATTTCTATAGTTTTACTATGTATTCATTACACATTCCATTACTATATTAAATTGTTTAGATAATAAACATCATCTTATGCAACATAACAAGCTACATCATTATAAGGGAGAAAGAACTAATTCCCTTTGTCCATATTATCAAAGGATATCCAGATAAGCATAAAATAATATGAAGAATATCAATAAGATAGAACTTCTATATTCCTCATAAAAGTACGAGGTAATTTACACAACCAATGCAAGTAAATCTCCAACTTTTAATTCATCGATAAACACTTATTCATTTACAAGACTATACATTTCAGGCATACTTTGTATAACAAAAACCTTCATTCCAAAAAGAATACAACTTTTCTTTTTCAATACAACTCAAGAATGAATCAGAATTGTTTACAAAGAATCAGACTTATATCAGCCAATGCATCATATAAGTTTTTTCCTTCTTTTATCACTTACAATGTCCATCTACAAAAATTGCTAGCACGGGTCAGTTCAATGAACTAAGCATGATAAGCACTAAGCATTAAAACAAAGTGCATTCCACTAATTGTTTCATTAAAACAACTTTTCTTTAATGAAGCAATTAATGCAATCATACAAAATAAGCCTAAGTAATAACATCCCAAAAAGAAGCACAAATATAAATCTGCAATCACTTTATGAGAGACCATTATATAATCAGCAACTACTACATTATATTCTATAAGTATTGTCCCAACCGATACTTATTTACATTAATTAGAAACCCTTGGCATTTAACTATCCCATAATTCTTACAGAATTTGAAATACAAAATTGATCTTTCTATCGACAAGAGTTTCTTTCAAAATCAAAGACTTCCTTAATATTCCTTCCAAGTTCTAGAAAATATGTAAATCCAAGTTAATTACAACAATGTAATCTTTTTAAGATGAATCATCCTACATCTTAAATAACCAAAAGATTCACAAATCATAAAAAGGCAGCCTAATTCTAGGTTAAGTAAAATAACCTAGGTTCTAGATTAGACCTCTTAACAATTCAAGAATGTATACCAAGTCATCAATGTTTCATTTACCAAATTGAGACATTCCCAAATGTCCATAGGTATACATCAAGTATAAACGTAAACAATATCAAATACTAGACAATTACTTACAATAAGTAAAGTATTTGATTCAATCAAACCTATACAGGTTCATAAAAAGATAAAGGAGAACAAATTGAAAGTACATAATTTCCATTTCCTTTTAATCCTCAGAAAGGAAAGATCAACATCCTCAATTTAAACAACTTAAATGATTTAAAAGAAGATTCAATACAACTATTCTCAAATTCAACATTCATTATGAAATAGTAGTCAGGTTCAGAGTGAACCGAATTCATACATATACATATGAAATAAAGAAACAGATTCATCATTAATTTAAGAGATAATCATTCCTTAACAAGAATTCCAATCTAATCCAAGAAGGAAGAGGAACAAATAGTTATAAACTCACTTTCAACCATTATGAGTTTCCAACATTGATTCAGATATTAGTAAATGATCAAACTCCTACATTCCATTATGTAAGATATGACTCATATAGGGTTATCTTTTACCCTTATCCAATCGAGAAAGGATCATACTATCTGTTAAGTACATAGAGAGTAATAACAAATACAACTTTCAAAAGATGTATGCCACAACCATATGCAATAGTCAAAGCAGAGCAATTACCATCCACTTTCACAGTCAGACCTAACTGAAAACCACCTGGAGTCGACAAGGCAATAAGAACAACACCTCAATTACGAAACCAAGTAGGCTCAAACAGAGTTGATTAGGTTTCCTAATAAAACTAGAAAGACAAACTTAAAAATAAGTAAGTCTATCATCAAAAAGTATCCGAGAATAACTCGAATAAACCAATAGACCTGAGAAGGTAATTCCCTCATGACATGCAGACAGAGAAAATTCAATTTCTAGTTTTAGAGAGTAATTTAACAATACTATCCTCAAATATCAGAATGGACAGAAAAATGATTCCAAGAAACTCTATCAGACTAACAAGATAGTTTCCATATCGATGAAAGAAATTTGATCTACAAGAAACATGATTAATGCGAGTTCCACCAAAACAATCTAAACTCTCTACATCTGAAAAGAAATATTGAAAAGGGAAAGAACCCCAAACCAAGTTCAGTGTATTGAATAGTTCCATTCCCATTCAGTAAGAAAACAAGACTCAATACAAAGCTACAGTCAAACAAAGCTCGTATCCATAACAACTTGAAGACAAAAACTCAAACCAAGCTACAGTCAAACATGAATATTATCCCATAATAACTCGCATTGTCTCTCAAGACAAAACAATACGACTATACAGCTCTTAATAAAAGCAAATTTCATGGTAGAGAAGGAACATGAATCCATAGATCATAGATTTCTTCTATCAAGAAAGAAAATGACCAGAGAAAACAAAAACTATTTACCCACAACGAGTAGAGTTGTTTTTATGAAACATTTAGAGAAGAGCAAGAAATCTTAATGGGTAGAGCCTATCATGCCTAATAGTGCCTCTACCAATTCGAAGAAGACTTCCAACTAAGTTTCCAACACCTCTTCTTCTCCAAGAAAGATCAAACAACAATAATATTTTTCCATAGTGCCTCTTATACATTCCTCGAACCAAAAATAGATCAAAGAATTAAAAATAGCCACTAAGTGAAGATCAAACTACTGGTTCGAAAACCCAGATAGCTCCATGCAGAGAAAAAATCATGAAGCATGCAAAGCAAAACAACCCCCAACAAATCTGCCAGCATGCCTTCCAAGATGGCTTGCTCTCCAAACCCAAGGTGTATTAATTCCATTAATTCCATATTTCCCACTTATCTTTACTTGCCACTACCATCCATAGTTGGCGAGATCTAATTTAACTTCAAAATGCATTTACAAACTTAGTGATTACTCCACGTACGTTCCACTAAATTCCCATGCAATCACCAAATCGCAAGATTTCTACCTTATTAAATAAAAAATCACATCTCATTAATATCTTAGGAACCACCGCTTAGCTCCCACTTTCCAACCGACCCCTAGGTTCCCTTTCATACCCAATAGTTTAGGATAGATGAAATTAGCTTAGGTTAGATCTTAGGTTAATTTAAAAATATAACCTTAGGATATAACCTTCTATCAATAGATTGTCACCTTAGGTTAGGTCTTAGTTTAACCAAATACAATAGGTTAAAAATAACTTAGCATCCCTTAGGTTATTTCCCTCCACACTAACTTAGCATTTACAACTTAGGTTAGAATGTCATCCCACGTAAAGTGGCTTAGAAGGAGTTAGGAAATTTTACCTGAGCCTCAAATCTTATTAGGATAGACCAGTATAGATATAGGGCATATTATAATTTCCTTTTTCTCAAGAATCCAGTAGCAGGTTTCCCTTAATGCCATTAAGCACCCTGCATAGGTCAGTCAAGAAGAGTCGGGCACAACACAAAACCAAATGTTGGCACTATCTTCAAGATGATAAAGAATTGCAACAACACAAATTTAGTCCGTTAAGTCTCTTAATCAATGAATGTCAGTTTTTCATTTAGTTTAGATAAGAAGATTTAAAACATTCCTTGGATCAATGGAATTGATCCAAGGGATGAGTCCAATTGCAAAATATAAATTTTCAACTCTTAAAACTAGATTGTAGCTTACTCATAAGAAGTGAAATAGATTATTGTAAGCAACAACATATCAGCCCTATAATCAAAGAGAAGAATGATTTATCCACGGAAAGCATGATTTTTCAACAACCATGAAACATACATTTGTCTTGAAAATCACATATCAATGATTGCAATGCAAAAGAGGAATATAACATTTTTCGACGGTGTTACACTCTCATATTCTCTCTAGAAGCAAGATAATTGAATTCTTCCATTTCCTAGTCTAATGTGTTCCTCTCCATCTCAATTTCACTCCAAAAGCATTTACTTGTTGAATATAATGCAATGATACTTTGTACTTTTGTATCATTTTCATTTCTATATAAGAATGGTTTATTCTCATTGAAATGATGGATATATTCTAGTTTTGAGAAATAAACTCTGTTGTAATATTTATTGTGAAAAATCCTTCTTTTATTCTCATATTACCTCACTCTTTCTAACTATTTCATCCCTTGTAGAACTTATAAGCATTTTTCCACGTGTTTATGGAAGTACTCATGTGTGATCCTAGTCGAATGAACCTCTCTCAAGTAACTAGAATAGTTTTAATATTTCCTATTATCAATAAATATAGTTTCCCCATTTAAGAAGAGGAACTCAATCTCGCACAATGTTGGTGAGAGCCCACTAATTTACACACCCAACAAAGTTTTTCACCCACGCTTTTGGCCTCCACCATGGGCCATATTTTTTGTCAATGCACCACATTTTATTCCCCAAAATACAAAAAAATATATTTAAAAAACAAAATTCTAAAATTTGAAAATTCATTGAGCCTTATGTCGCCCACTAATGGCTATCCCGGGTAATTCCCTAGTCCTAAGGCCCAAAATTTTGTTCCATATCTAAGAATATATTGTATTAGACTTAATAGAAACCATTTGGTACCATAGAGAAAAAATCTCCCATTACCTTGTTGCTACAAACAATCTAGATTCTAAAGAAGAAAGTGCGGGAACCTTGGAAATAAAAAGAAAATTTCATAATAAAAAAGGAGAGCCTATAAGATTTTTTTGAATTATACATTCAACTTAATTGAAAAAGGGTATACAAGATCTTTAAGAGATAGTGGTGAATCTGATCCTAATTTTTAAGAATAGTTGGAAGATGATTTTAGAATCCATATCAAAAATTGCAATGAGAACAGGACAACGGTATTTCCAATAATTTGATCCTACTCGCCTCTTGTGTACTCTATTGACATAGTATCAATTGAACAATTGAACTACACTCCAACATGACAAGAATTTATTGAAGGTTTTTTTAAAGAGTTGAAGTAAAAGAAGAATAATCTAAAGAAAAGAAACCATAAATGGCTTAAAAATTACTACTACTCTAGGGGTAAAACAAAATTTGATCAGATCTTGCTCTGAATTTGCATGATCTACCTAAGGGTTCAAGGAAGAACTTCCCTAAGTATTATAGTGATGGGAAGAAACATCTAGATGACCACTTTTCAACCTTCATCACTGCTTGTGGAGTGCTAAGAGTTGGCTATGAGGATGTATCATTATGTCTCTTTGTTGAATCCTTACAAGATGCAGTAACAGATAGGTTCTATCATTTTCTAAGAAGGTCCATGACTAATCAAAATGATACGAATACCATGTTTGAAACTAGATTCAAACTCACAGAAATCTCTCATACACTTTCAGCCCAATGGTCTCAACTGAAGAAGGATCCTTCGAACGAATGAGGGAATTTTTAACTAAGTTAAACAAAATACTCTACAAAATCCCATATGTTTCTCGATCTACGAATTACAAGTTAATATTCTTCACAAATTACCAACTTCCTAAGGTGATTTTTATGCTAAAAATATCTCAATTGAATTATTTTAATGAGGCATGAATCTTTTGATCAAGGTGGAAGATGGCTTGATCATGTCATGAAAATTCAAAAAGTTCCAAGTAGGGAAAAATGCCAAAGTTCAAATATAGATACCATGGAGTCATTAGTTTAGAATTTGGCTAATGATTTTTTCTCACTTAAAAGTAGTTGGATCAAGCCTTCATAATCATATATTCTCCCAAAAAGAACTTTCCATATAGACAAAGGATTGGTACACCTCCCCGAAGACTCTCTCTTGAGGCACCTCCAATAAGTGTAGGTTATGATGTTAAAAAGGAAGAAGAAGAAATTGAATAAGAGAATGAAGATAATAATGTTTCCAAGATAAAAGAAATAGAAGATGAGGTACAATTCAATTTCATTTAATATTCTTCAAGAGAAGATGATGATGATGATGAATATGTTTTATTATTCTCATGTGTTGTATTCACTGCTCTCAATCCCAAAAGGAACTTCATCCTCTATTGTGGTGAAAAATAAGAAGAAAGATGATCCTCGGTGGAAACTCCAAAAAATAAATTAATAAAGGATATCCACTTCTACTTTTTATGGAGTATGTGAAATAAAATCCTAACCTCGTAGAAATTAAATATAAATTTGTGATACTTATAGACACCAAAATTGGGTCACAATCCTTCTAGCCCCTTCTAATTAATTAATCGACACACATGCCTAACCATGGCCCCTTCCACACATTAGTATTAATTTAATTACCCATATTTAAATTAATCCTTATTCCACCTCACATCTCCACCTCACCTATCCACCTCATCCTATACCTATTCCAATCTCATTAATTAACCAAGACCAATTCCCCACTCCCTTAACCAACTAGGACTTATTCTAACCCTAATCTTAATGGCCTATTATCCCTCTAACTACTCTCCCACTCCATTTAGCTCCATTCCACACTTTTGACCCAGAACCAAAATCTCAATCACACCAAATTTGGGAAGAATCAATATATTTTTGACAAATATGTCCTTTTCCCCTAACCGATGGTGGTTATTCTCACCGATGTCGCTTACCTAATCACATCGATTACAGATTTCCAAACTCTTTGTTTAGGTTTTGAATCTTGTTTCCTAGATCTTGCGACTTTTCATCCTCACTATTAAGCTTTCCAATGATCTTGTGACATACTAGAGGCCCTTACAACATTTAGACACCACAACATTCAACAACATGATCCATAGCTCTAGTACACTCACAAGGAAGCATCGTGCATTCTTGCTCTTGGTGCATTTGTTTGGAACCACCTTATTCTACAACCATCACCACCTCCTACTATTCATCTCCATTTTACAAGTACATTCCTCCTTTTTCATTGGTTTTAGTAGATTATTTATTTACTAGTTATCTATTTCATTTCACATGTTATAATAAACGGATCTTTTCCACAACACCTACATCCAACCATCTACCCAAAGAATCTTTATACCTTGCTCAAACATCCATATTATTACCTATAAGTCTTCTTAAACATCCCACGACCCTACCTAAGCTTTCTTAATATTCTATGATTGCACAGAGAGCCTAAAACTACCCCATTTTAATCATTCCACCTAATTTCCCCTACCAACACCGGTCACCCAAATGGTGTTATTTCATTGTTAGTACCAACATAGGTCACTAAAATGATACCAGTCTCTGTGAATGGTAATTTCCTCCAAACCAAAAACCTAATTTACCTATCCAAAACCTCTCAAAACTTCCTAGAACCTCACCCAGACCTTTGCAATACTCTTTGTCATACCTATAGACCTTGAACCATCAACCACCTTCTTTAGATTTAGTCTTATATGTCTTTATTAGACTAGATTTGATTTACTATTCTTGTGTAGGATACCTAAACTATACAACTACAGTAGGTCTCTTTATTTCATGTTCTTTATTAGCATTAACTTGTTTTAAAACATGGATTGATAGCCTTCTAGGAAGCACCCCACTTCTTGGATCTAGCTTCCACTAGGCAATCCACCAATTGATATTTTTAATCCTATTTTGTGGTCTTGTGTTCTATTTCAAGTCATTCCTCCTAGCTAAAGGGAAGCTCTTCATAATCATCTTATTCAACATTCAACATGCACACAACCTTCTTCGACTATATACAAGTATTCCTCCTCACCTTTACCTCTTATCTATTTTATCTCTACTTTACGGTGAAACATTTTGGCACGCCTGGTGGGACCCCATCTTGTGGGTTATTTTCATTGTTCATATAGGGTGCATTTGTGTTTTTTCTTTCCTAAAAATTCACACTAAATCTCTCCTAGGAATCTTCTTTTCTTTCTATTTATCTAAAAGAAATTTGTCCTTTAGTGCTTAAAAAGAAAACTTCTTCTTTTCTTCTATTTATCTAAAAGAATTCCTCTTCATGTTCTCATTTTTCTACATCGAATATCATTTTTTATTTGGGTTTAAAATATGTGCATTTCATCCTTTAAGTGTTGCATTAGATCACATAGATTTAATTAACAATCACATGGTGGAGGTCATGACCACTTGGTGATTGGATTGGATTAAGCGTAGTTCACATTTGTGCACACACTCCCAAGAAAAAACAATTACACAATTTACACATTTCTTAAACATTTCCCTTCCAAGAAGAATTCATCAAGGATTTAACAACCCGTTGATGGTGGGCCCCACCAGTGTTCTGGCTAGTTTATCATATCAAAGCTCGGAACTCCCATACCGAAAGGCATATCGGGGACACTTTAACCAAAACTAGCTTAATACCAACCATAGATTTCTTATAGGGAGCCTTTTTTATCCAAGATCTATATTTCATTCATAGGCAGTTTAAAAAGGCATAAGCCACTAAACACTAAAATATGACACCTAGGATTTACGTGTTTTGCTAGTTTTTGTTTGATTGAATTTCATTTTGAGTTGTGAGGATGATTCATCACTCTTTATTTTCTTTCACACTCCACAATCAAAACTGGTGTATTTTAGTTCTTTTTGAGTGTGATAGGACATTTTGTTTCCATACACAACTTCTGGGTTGGCTTTATTTTGACTTAATTCACTCTAAAATAAAAAAAAATCTTCATTTTCTCAAAATATTAGTAACCAAAGATCGGTCCAACAACCAACATCGGTTCCTTCACCATACTAACACCGATTAAATGACATGTGTTGGTCTACCTTTGTTTTTTATATTCCTATCAAAAACGTCATTTATTCACATTCACCTCTTTTTGTGTTCTAATTTCTTCTGATAAATAATTTCGAGTCTTTCTCACCATTAACAGAGCCCAATTTCACCTCGCTTTACACCTTTCTTATCCAGACTTCCAAATTTATTTATTTTCATAAAGAACCGACATCGGTCTAGTGACTGACATCGGTCTTCTTGCCTAACCAGAACCGGTATTGGTCTCTGTGTTTTTATTTTTATCACAAATAAAAACCTATTTCTATCCTCCAGATTCTTCTCATCTTTTGTTTCTATGTTTTTATAGCATTTTTCAGATCTCACACAACTTATTTTTCCATCATTCACATGGTTTTGACTTTCCATCATGGCAACGCCCTAGTTTTTCATCCCATCCATTAGCCGCTACCTCTCATTCCTTCACCACCTTCTATTTCTTCACCCATGGACCCCACTACTTCTACTTGTTATACTCACAAGTGACGAGGAATTAAAAAATTCCTTGATCATAATACCACAACCTTGCAATATTACCTCTCCCATTCCTCCACCTCGCGACTCATTAGGTTAGCCCATGTTCAAAATTCCTACCTCTATTTCTCCCGCTCTCATCCCCACTTCCATATCAGCCAACACCGGTGTAACGTTACACATTCCCACCTCACATCCCATTATTTTTCAGATCATCCCTACATATTTTATATTTGTATTTTTATGACATATATTGCACCTTTAGAATTTTTTTCCCCTTTGATGTCTCCATGCCCCTCACCATCATCTACAATTCTAAGTGTAGGGATACCCCATTATCATTACCTCATGTACCAATTGCTTCTTATCCACCAATAGCTTTGGAATCTCATACCCTCTTCATGAACTAGGTCTTTTCCATACCCCAAAATTTTCCACTTGTTGCTTCTGAAGGCCTTCACACAAGTTCCTCCCACCTTTACCCTACCTCAACAACCACTTGTTACCTCTACTTCTTCATTTATTCCTTCTTACATACCCCCATCATAGTTTTCTTATTCGACACCACCATACACTGGTGTGTCATCTACAACTTATCTACCTCATACACCCCCTTATACCGCAAGGATTGTCCCTCAATCAAATCCTACAATGGATCTTATAAAGATGTTGATGAATAAGATGTAGACCCTTGAGCCATTTGTTTCCAGATCTCACAATTCCTTAACTTACGATGAAATTTGTAATGATCCTATTCATCCATTTATACCCATTCATCCTTATCCCACACATTGGGAGATGCCTAATTTCAATTGATTTAATAGCAAGGAAGATCCACAAACATTTTTTATCATTCAAACACATTTGTTATTTGATTTTTCATGAAAATTACTTTCTCCTTAGGATTTTTCCATGTCCTTGATAGGGCCTACTCTAGATTAGTATAGTTCTCTACTTAAGAACTCAATCTTCTCCCTCAATTAGTTAGCACAATCCTTTCTTGACCACTTCTCTATCAATATATCTAATAAGGTTTCCATAACTGATTTATACTCTATTCTTTAGTACAATGAGAGATTTTATCATTGAATTTATCACACACTTGCGCAGGTCTCATTAATCAGCTCACCTTTTAACTTCCATAAACCGAGCTGATAGAGTTATTCACTAGGGCTTGTACCAGGCACATTTCCCTAACTCTTTAGGTACAAACATTCCAAACATTTGATGAGGCATTCACCATGGCTTAGAAGCTAGATATTTGTTCCTTGAAGAGGAAAATGTGAATTTTCATAACAAGAACACTTTTTTAGTTCAAATGAATCATCCTCTTCTTCTAAACCACAAAACAATCATTCTAACAATAATTCTAAGGAAAAAGGATCCACCAACACGGTGGTCCTAAAATCCATCCCCTCTCATCTGTCACAAACCAACCAAAACCTCCTCCTAATATGTACCATATTCATAATTTCCAATACAAGTATGAACAGAGCGTTATACCCCATAGGAGAACCTTAATCCTCTATGTTGATTTTTTTAAAAAGTGGGAGCAATCACTTTTCCACCGGTAAAAACACTTAATGGTTTGGACACTTCATGTCCTCTACCCACATGGTATAAGGAGAATGATTATTGTAACTATCACCACATTAGGGGGCATAGTGACGACAATTATAAAACATTTAAGAATATTGTCCATGAAATGTTAGATAATGGAGATCTCGTCCCCGAAATCCCTAACATGCCACCAAATTAAAACATGCAGGTATTCAAGAAACCTTTTCCAAACCATACCCCTTCATCAAACCAAAGCAATGAGACCTCTACCAATGATAACAATGTTCTCAAAGTCCTAGTCAAATTTGGCATAATACCCGTCCCTTCGCTCATTTTCCTCCTCGTCCCATATTTTGAGTAAATTCTTATGTGAGATCCTCTACCCATGGAGGAGCCTATTTCACCTACTCCTCTACCCACAGAGGAACTAACCCTACCCACTATTTTACCCACCAAGCAGCCTACCTCACCTACTCCTTCATCTATGAGGAGCTTACCCCACTTATCCCTCCACCTATCAAGGATCCTACACTACCCATGCTTCTACCCATGGAAGAGCCTATCTTATCCTCTTCTCTACCTAAGGAAGATTCTACACCACTTACCTTGCCCCCTTCTCAATCCATAGAAGATCCACTTTTATATCCTCTTCCTGTAAGTGATGCTTCTCCAAGAGTCTTCCAATATATTGTTAACATTCTTATGTCACTTCTACCAATAGAGTCAGAAGCCAAGAACTTCCTATCTCACATACCTCAGAATTCTTCATAGGGATTACCACCAAGTTGTCATCATCTTCCTCTACCTCTACGCCATTCTCTCATTTGGCCAATCACTTAGAGTATGTTGATTACTCCACACTTTGGGGGCACCTTCGACTCCCTGTGTCCACCCAAATGCAAATTTTTTCCTGGATACTTCAACTATTTATCCTAAAATATTTAAGGCAACCAAATCTATCGCACTTGAATCTGTCATACCAACCTTTCCTTCATCACCTCACCTTCACCCCAACCTTCACCTACACCCAAACCTCCATCTATACCTAAACCTTCACTTTTTCCTAAACCTAGCACTACATTGGGGATCTTTTCAATGCCTAGCTTAGTCCATCCCCCTGTGAAGATATATTTGACTACTTCTTCACAAACCACCACCAATTCTATTCCCGCACCTAAGAGGAAGATCCAACCTCTTAGACCTCATACCCCGCCTTTATCCCAAATATTCTTATTCACCTTCACCTCTTCCATCAATCTTAGGCCCACATCCATCAACCTTGGTTACAAAACCTCTCCCCAAAGGAAAAATTAAAGCAAAAAAACCCACATCCTCACCTAGATATTCTATTATACCCACTTCTTCATCATCCATGCCTCTACCTGCTCATTTACCTACATCATCCGCATTACCCTTGACCACGATCTTACCTACACCTCCATTGTCACCTTAGTTAAACCACACACTTAAACCTTCTGTATCCCCTTCTTCTTCACGCACTACCCCAACACCTTTACCAAAGAAGGTACAACATAAACCAAAAACCACACTACCTATAAAAAGGTAGTTAAACCGACTCAAACCTCAACTCCACCTCTTTCACAAAAATCATCAACACCTTCATCCACACCCACTCTGACTTTCCATTGTGATCTGTTGGCAGGGTCCTATTCTAACATCCTCACTAGGTTAGAAACCTCCACTATCACACTACCACCCATTAAGCCTTATGACCCACTCAAACCCAAACAAAAAGGGTTTGATGACACTAAATGTTTTGGATGTCATCATTCTCATGGACATGATGTCGAAATTTGTAAGGCCCTTAAAAAATTCTTATTCACCTTTATTATTCGATGGTCTCTTCAAATAATATGAACTATTAGAGGATACTTCCATTCCCCTTTGCCTACCGCCACATAGCCTTGTCCTATATCTATTTAGCATCCTTCATCTCCACCTCCACAACCCTCTTTTCCTCCTCCGATCTTTGAAATAAACATGGTCTAAGTAGCCACTTGATCATAGAAAGATAAAGGAAAAGAGAATACTGGTAACCCATCCATTACACCTCTACCCACCATTCCATCTGCACCTACCCCCAAGGTAACCATCTGGGGGCTGACATATATTTTTTCTGATAGAGTCACACATCGTACTATGATCAAACAACTTCATCAATATCCTTTGAAGATGTCTTTGTATGACTGACTCAAACCTCTAAATCTCATCATCAGGCCCTCATTGAGCTCCCACAATCTATCAAGGTTCCCAAAATAATCGAGACACATGTGGCTTCCTAACCACTTCACCTCAAACTTTTGCACTCATTTCCTCTCCTCAGTTTCCACTATCAATTTTGCTGATTATGATATTTCACCACTATAATCACATGATCATGATCCCTCTCTCTTCATCACTACCTAGATCAATGATACTTGTGTTCAACACATTATGATTGATGGAGGTGCTAGCATGAATATCATTTCTTCCCATGTGTATGAACAATTACACATACCCACCCATTGCATGCATAAAAACTCAATTATGTTGTGTTATTTTAATTATGCCTTGACTTATACCCTTAGAACTATCATTCTCCATAGCCACGTGGATCCCCACACTAGTCCCAAACTATTCTATGTTCTAGAGAGAGAATTTCAATATAACTTGTTACTTATCTGACCTGGATTCATGTTATGGGGTGTGTCACTTCAAAACTTCACCGTTGTGTAAAATTTGAGTATTGAGGGCACCCATGCACCATTAAGAAGAATTATTCCCTTTCAAAACCTCTAACATTATCTATCAACCAAATGATGTCCTTGTTCTAGTTAAGGTATATACAGCCCTTACCATTTCATCTTCTTTCGATGCCTCATCTATCACTCTTTCAACTACATCCTCCACTACCTCATCTACCACTTCTACCAATACCACTTATGTAACACATCCAACATGACTAGTACCTATAATGATTTCTACTTTTGAAGATACAAATTTTGACATGTGATTTTATCTTATGACAATGTACTCTTATGACTTTGGAAATCATGTTTGTAGTAGAAAATAATTCATCTATTGAGTAGGTACATTCTGTCATGTTTTTGTTGTGTTTAATAGAATAACCCACCTCCTTATGTAGAATTAGTTCGTTGCTTGAATTGAGAAATTTGGTTTCTATTTTCATAAATTCTTATTTCAGAACAACATTACCTTGGATCAATTCCATTGATCCAAGGTATGATTTTAATTCATAACTTTGTGGTCATAACGACCAAGTCAGATAGATCAGTTGATCTCTAGATTTTGACTGTGCTAGAGAATGGATGAAGTCTTCAGAACCTATTGTATATTGAATTCTGATGTCAGGGCTGGATTCTTCTTTTGTTACCATACCATGCTTGCTTTGATCGGGAACCTATTATAATTATGTCTAAATGTTAGTAACTATAGCCTAGAGCTAAGTCTAACCTATGTCTCTATGATCTTTTGTTAGTTAGAATGTTAATAATTTAACTAAAGACCTACCTATGGACCTATGTTGATTTCCTAAATTAATATTAACCTAACTATGGGAATGGCTAACCTAAGGGGGCTAATAGATGACATGGAAATTGGGTTGGTTGGTGGCATATTTTTCTAGATATTTAATTGGGATTTAAGGAGGTCTTATACCTTGGTATTTCCAAATTTGGCATGGGCATGAGAAAAGATAGAGGGGGGATGAGTTGATACCTCCACCGAGTTGGGTTGCATGTAAAATTTAAATTTAGTCTTTGCCAAATATGACGATGGTGGTGGCATCAAAAAAGGAGGGTAATCGATGTAAATCCTTGGAATTTAATGTTTTTGAACTTGGCAAAACTTCCTTAGAAGATGCATGAGGTTGTTTAGATGTTTGAACCTCCAGCTCGATTATAGCATGACTATTATTTTTGCATTGCATAAATATTTTATTGGACTCTGTGAAAACTATAAGAAGAAGGGAGAAGTGTTGAAATTTGGTTGAAATTTCATGGAGAAGAATAAGTTGTTAAAGTTATTCTTGGAGATATTTTGCGAATAAGTGAAGGAGAATATCTATCAGGCATGATAGGCTCTACCCATTAAGTTGTTTTGCTTTTACTTAATTGATTCATTAAAATAACTCGCTCTTTTTGGGAACAATCTAGTTTTTACATGGTTGTTTAGATCATTTTTGCATGAGTTTCTTTTGTGGTGATGTTTTATGTGAGTGTTGTTTCGATGCCACATGTATGAGGAAAGTTTGATCTGGGTTTCATTCTTCTTAATTTGGTTTGCTAGGTTATGCTTTACTCCCGCATGAACCTCGATATGAAGTCGAAACTGGTCAGTACTTTGTTTGAACCGTGTTAAGCTTGTAAGTATCTAAACTGCTAAATTTTTTGAACTTGTTCTAAGAGATCTTGTCTCACCACAGTGAGAACACTTTAGAGGATTAATTTTTTTATTTTCTTGTCTAATTGTTTGATCTTACATGAATTTTTGGGAAATAAACCTATGCGACTCTAGATTTATCTTATTCTACTGGGTTTTGTTGGAATGATCAAAATTTGAGAATTAGTCTATTTTTTTACCACTTTAGTGATTGTGATTATGGGTGTTGTTTTTAAATTTCCCGTCACGTAGAGTCTGCTCCAATGGTTATTGAGGAATTTAAATTGTTGGGTTTTTCTTGGCAAGTGTTAATGTTTCATGACATGTTAGTTCTTCCGACTATTATTTTTAGCCTTCAATTTTTACTTCTATTTCATGAAATTGTTCAACCCATATTCCCGACTATTTGAAACCATGAGGGAAATGTACTTAGTTTCTACTCTGTTGATTTTTTGGGTAACTAGTAAAAGTTTGAGCATTCGATGCTAAGAAGGAAAAACTCCCTTGGTATTGGTTATTATTTTTTGGTTATTGTTGTCGGTTTGATCTTCTTGGTATTTCAATGGACATTGTTTATAATTAGTCTGTTTCTTAGCCTTGGGCCATCAAAATCATTTTCATTTCTTTTACAAACCAAGGATAATGTGTCTCTGTTGATAAGGAATGTGTACTCAAGCTTTGATATATTGTTATGCTCATGTATTTCTTTAAGGATCTGAATTTTACAATTCTATTTTAGACTTATCCTTTTGTCATATTTTTCATTCCTTTCTATGTACTAGGAAAATAATTACTTGTGTCCATGTGATACTGAAAATCTCAATAACGTATGCTTGATTTTTGTTCGATAATGTATGAATGTTGTTCATCATTATTTCTTCTTCTTGTTTTTTGTGCATTCAATTTGATCCCTGATTAGTTCTCTATTTGTGATTTTAGTTTGGGACAATATAGACGAGTTGGTCAATCATTGTTCATGATTTTTTTTTGTCCCTTCCTAATCATGCTTTGAATTACAATGAAGTAATATCTCTCTCTTTTCTTTAATCTTCTTCCTGCTTCAAAATAGATGAAGGTGTTGTCTTTCTTTGATATGTTCCATTATTTCAACTCTTAAAATAGTTTGGTAAGATTGATTTCAGGTTGTGCTAGGGTAGTATAACTAAAGTAGAGTATGATTGATGGATTACTACGTTTGGTTGGAAATATTTTGAGTAAATATTTGTTCTTAGTAGAAAATATATAGATGGTTGATTGAGTTGAAGATGATTTTTAAACCCTTCTCGCTCTACTCTTTGACTTAACATTGGTAATGTTGTATCTCTTTAGGGATTGTGTGTTTAATTCCAATTGCATGCTAATTTAATCTTACCCTCTGATGAGATTTGTTTAGTTGTTGAACTTTAACTTAAATTGGGTTCTAATTCTGAATTTGAGTATTAGGATACTTAAATCAGTAACACATTTAAGTTATGTGATTTGGATCATCCTAAACTTATTCCTATGTTTTTAATTTGATTATTGGCATCTCAAATTTTAGGATGAATTTAGGTGAATGATATGTTGAGATGGAAGTACTGTTGTTTTATCTACTACTAAACTATTCCTAAAAGATAGTTAGGATAGTTATCTCCTTATGTTAAATAGGTTTAACTAAGAAGTGAATCATGTAAATTAATGTATGAAAATAATATTTGGATTGTGATGAAAGGTTACTTATCTGAATTACTTCTTTAATTCTTTTTATGAAAGACAATATTATGTGTTGTCACCAAATCACCGCACTTCCGAATGGCCGACTATAATTAGGTCATTCATTGTGATTGTGACACATGGGATCACCTCTCAAGCTATGGGAGTTGGGTTTGAGGTGAACCTCTGGAGAAGGCTGGCTTCCTTTTCCTAAACTAACTGTTGTACTACTCCTAGTGCAATAAAATGGCTATCTAATCCTAGGCTAAATTTTTCCTGGGTTTTAGGGAAAGAGATCTGCAAAAGGAAACTATACTAGGGATGGTGATGCACCAAATAAAAGGATATGTTGAATCTCAGGAAGGGTTAATGTGAGTAGGATGTGAACATCGTTAGTCACCTTCACCTATTGCAACCTAGAAAGGGCATGAAATACCACAAACCAAAAGCATATGTTCCTTTGTTAAAAATTGAATCATACAAAATAGAGAGACCAAATTGGATTGAACACACAATTAACTAACCATGAGGATAAAACACATGCACATGTCAAACATTCATTTCATTGATGATGGATAACAATAATATAACTTTAAATAACAAAAGGAAAATAATTTTTCCACAACTGACATAAAAGATGTTATATCACTTTTCCATAACATGAAACAAAATAATCTGAAATAAAGGAAAGCTAATCATCTATACTAAGGAATCATACATTCACAAAGCATATATAAATCAACCATTTAGCACAATAAATCAGGTTCTTCAAGGAAAGATATCTCTCTGAATATAATTAAAAGGTTTTTTAAATCTCTGAAGCACTCTTCCAAGCTTGAAGAGAAACTTCACCAAAATATGATCTATCTATCTCCAATGACTCCATAAACCAACTATTTATAAGTTCTTTAGGCTGAGCCATTACAACTGGGCCTTCAACTAACATTTTACTAAAAATAGAAATGTCATTAATTCAAGGGAATAAGCTCCCATAAAAATAGAAATTTTTTTGCAAGGGTTTGAATTAGTCAACCCTAAAACTCTAACCAATCCAGAGCTTGGATCTATCCTTTCATGGCCACTCAGCTTTGGTCTTGTTCTACAATGCCTTCCTCCTTTGTAGGTTTTTGTCTTGTTTCCTCCCATGTAGCCATTTCAATGTTTATACTCAATGAATTATTTAATAATTCCTTGAATTTCCTCATCCCCTGGCCCACATGCATATTGATTTACCACATATGTTGTCTCAATTTACCGCACCCCTAAAATGGCCAGGCTATAAGAAATTTGTTCGGTGTGATTGGGATACACAGGATCACCTCTCAAGATGTGGTACTTGGGTTTGAGGTGAACCTCCAGAGAAGACCAGATTCCTTTTCCTAAACTAAGTGTTGTACTACTCCTAGTGCAATAAAATGGCTATCTAATCCTAGGCTAACATTTTTTTGGGTTTTAGGGAAAGGATTCTGCAAAAGGAAACTATACTAGGGATGGTGATGCATCGAATAAAAGGATATGTTGAATCTCAGGAAGGGTTAATGTGAGTAGGATGTGAACACTGTTAGTCACCTTCACCTATTGCAACCTAGAAAGGGCATGAAATACCACAAACTGTAGAGCATATGTTCATTTGTTAAAACATGAATCATACAAAATAGAGATACCAAATCGGATTGAAAAAACAATTAACTAACCATGAGGATAAAACACATGCACATATCAAACATTCATTTTGCTGATGATGGCTAACGATAATATAACTTTAAATGATAGAAGGAAAACAATTTTTCCACAAATGACATAAAAGATGTTATATCACTTTTCCATAACATGAAACAAAATAATCTAAAATAAAGGAAATCTAATCATCCATACTAAGGAATCATACATTCACAAAGAATATATAAATCAACCATTTAGCACAATAAATCAAGTTCTTCAAGGAAAGATATCTCTCTAAATATAATTAAAAGGTTTTTCAAATGTCTGAAGCACTCTTCCAAGCTTGAAGAGAAACTTCACCAAAATATGATATATCTATGTCTAATGACTCCATAAACCAACTATTTATAAGTTCTTTAGGCTGAGCCATTATAGATGGGCCTTTAACTAACATTTTACTAAAAATATAAATGTCATTAATTCAAGGGAACATGCTCCCATAAAAATAGAAATTTTTTTACAAGGGTTTGACTCACTCAACTTTGCAACTCGCTGATCTAGAGCTTGGATCTATCCTTTCATGGCTGCTTAGCTTTGGCCTTGTTCTGCAATGCCTTCGTTCTTTACAGGTTTTTGTTGTGTTTCCTCCCACACATCCATTTCAATGTTTATACTCGATGAAGCGATTAATGATTCCTTGAATTTCCTCATCCCCTGGCCCACATGTGTATTGATTTACCACATCTGTTTTCTCAATTTCCTCCTAATTTTAGTCTGAACTCTTCGAAGTTCAAGAAAAACTTTCTTCAATCTTCCTGTGAAATTTTGGCATAAAACCAACCTATCAATAGATCCACTACCAAAATTTTTGGTAACCTCATCATAACATTTCACCAAATCTCTAAAATTCTTCTTGATCTACTCATCTGGAAGAGCATAAATGTTTTCATTAAAGAATATATAGTTAACAATATCAAATTCCTATGATATGTCATTCAAAGCATCTGTAATCTCTTCTCGTTTATCATCCAACTTCTTAATTAAATATTGTAACACTTTACTCCGAATTCCATGGCCTTCTAATTTTTGAAAAAATTTGAAGCATCGTCGATTACATCCTCCTGGAGGAGTAGATATAAATCCTCCTCTTTGATCTCACTCCATGTTTCCAAATTCAAATTCAGGTTGTTATTTTCTTCTGAAAAAGCTTCATCCATTTTGCAAAACAATATTTTTTCCAACCTACACATCATTATAAATTTCCACATCTTCTTTAATTAAAGGATTAGATTCTTGTAGTATATGTTCCATCCATCCATCTACCGATCTCCCTTTCTGTCCTATCTTTTGATCTCATGATAATAAATATCATCAATAGTAGATGAAACTGTCATAGCCATAGTAGTTGAGACTTCAATAGATGGAGTTGGCTTTGTTACTTTCCGTAGAAATGCAGTGAGCTACTCAACCTTGGCCTTAAGCTCATCCTTAGAAGCTTTATCCTTATCATATTTTTCCAGCAGATTTCCAAGAGTAGTGTGTACATCTTGTTTTGCTCCTTCATGAGTGGATTTTCCCAATGAGAATCTAGAAATCTGATAACTGCAGTTGTAATTGTTTCCTTAGTTTTCCCCTTAACGGGAGTGGAAACCTCCACAACTTGTTCCCCAGATGCATTCACCGTCAGATTGAAACAATATTTGGCCTCTTGGCCTGTCTCTTTGGGGTATGTTCCAATATGTTAAGATATATTACATCTCCTAGAGGAACTTCTTTTTTTTTTTCTTTTGAGTTTTCCAAAACAACCATTCTAGAATGGTTGATGCTGATGAAGATTGAAAAGTTGATTCAATACCTGAAACATTAGCCACAACAAGGGTACCAGCAACATTAGTTAGCATTTTAAATTTAGTTGTAGTAATGGATGGGGTGGATGTGAGGACAACCATAAGAGTTGATACAATGATGTTAGGGGATGAGATTGAAGAAAATGGAAGTGTTAGGGGAAGTAAAGTAGACATGGGTGACCCAATAGTTTCTCCAATAGAGAGAACTAGAAGGGATGAGAATACTTAGTCCATAGAAGGAGATGGGAAATAAGAGATTGTGTGCAAGTGTTTGTTTCTAACTAATGCTAAATATGAATGGAATACTAACACCTAAATAGTCTTGATTAGCAGGAATTAAACAAACATTCTAAGCACCATCATGATAACTAATCAAGGGTTATATGCTAGTATTTATCAATAAAACTATGAAATCAACAATGTAAATTATCTAAATACCCTCTATTATTTAACAACATGCAAATGAAAGAACCTAGGTCGGTTACATGGCTATCAAAAATAGCTATTCTTAATGTTCCAAGAACCTAGGAATGGGGGCTAGTCAAAGTTGGGCTACAAGACCCTTTTGATACCTCCCATATGACCTAAGCACTTTAGGCTAGAAATTGGAAACTTATCTCCTCAAGATGATGAACTCTCAAGAAAACAAGGTGCAAGCTCTTAGTCTCTTTGCTATATGCTTTGCATTTTCTTTCTAAGGAGTTTTAGGTGTAGGTATAAAGGTAAGAGGAGGGATCTTTATATAGCCCAAAGGATAAGGATTCAACACATTCTCATGAATGTGGGATAAAGGTAAAACATGATTAGGAATGGATAAGGTTTCTTTATTAAAGGTAACCTTACTTTATAAGAGTTTAATACATGTTTAGCAAGTCATGGGAGTTGGGGCATTTTAATTAATCAAAGATGATTAATTAATAGGTAGGTGTAAGCTTATAGAAGCCATTTAGAAGAATATTAGTGTGATTTCGACTATTATGAGGGGATTAAATCAATTAAATATTGATTTAATAGTTAAATGAAGGGGAAGACTAATTAATTAATAATAATTAATTAATCTAGATAGAAGAAGTGATTTAATTAATCAAGGTCGTTAATTAGGTTGTTAGTTGGATGGGTGACTTAATCAATTAGTGTATTGTAATTAATCAATGAAAAAAGAGGGAATATGAGCAATTTTTCATGATATGTCATTGATTTTTGAGAAAGGGGATAATTAGTGTAATTAAATTGCTTGGGCGTAATTATAGGTGTCTACATTTTCCCTCTTTGGGGTGGCGTAAGTGATGTCACTTCAAAGATAGTAGAAAGAAGAAATTTTTGAAGGAATAGAAGAAAAATTAGTAGGAGGGAGATATTCCCCCTCGAGTGTTGATGGGCTGATGAAAGAAGCTGATCAATGATCGAAAAAGGTGAGATATACATAGAAGAATGGGAGGAGGTACGATGCCCTGATGAGAGAGAAAATTAGGGGTGAAAGGGAAGTGAAGTAGAAGAAATATGGACGAGAGGAGAGAAGAGCTTAGCCTCTAGCCGCTATTTATTTGGAACATATTTGATGTCATCATATTGCCATAGGAACTACATCATTGGTCCTTACGAAAGATATAAGTATATGACAAAAGTAGAATGACATGAAAAGCCATACTACAAAAAATTGTCCATTGCTGAAAACACTAACTCCATGCAACATACAAAATGCAATGCAATACGAGAAAGTGAAAGATGCTTAACTCCATGCAACATACAAAATGCAATGCAATATGAGAAATTAAAGAAGCCAAACTAGCAAAGAAACATAATGTAATGTTTTTGTTATCAAGCTTCAGTTCTTAACTGTGTGAATTAATGACAAGGGTTGATGATGGTGCCCTAAGCAAGGATACATGCGAGGGGAGTAATGGAGGAAACTTGGGTCTGATAGAAAAGTAATGTGCACTACTTAAATAGTACCGTGCAACCTCGTTGCCCCGAGTATAGAGGAAGTAAGCACCTAGTTTTTGTTGATGGATGTAGATCAAGATGATTCGCAAGTCACACACATGAACAAGTGAGAACAAAAGAGTGACGTTTTGTAGGATTATTTTCAATTTTTAGAAGTTTTCTGAAACATATTTGAATGTTTTTGATGTTTTTTCTAACATATTTGAATGTTTTTGATGATTTTTCTAACATATTTGAATGTTTTTTTATTTTTCTAACATATTTGAATGTTTTTGTGATTTTTCTAACATATTTGAATGTTTTTGTGATTTTTGAAAGTTTTCTGAAACTATGTATAGAAGACAAGAAAATGTGGATGCCCCAACAATAGATGGAATGTACAAGGGCATAAGGCCACATACGTGTGAGAAAGGTGAAGACGTAAAATGCCCCAAAGATTGATTAGGTGGGAGTATTCAAAGGTAAACTCTTCACAGGTAGAAGCGGGACCCAAGGCCATTATGGATAGGTTCAACATGATGATGAACATAAACCAATGAAATGCTGGGAAGAAGCAAGGATGCCCCCAACATAAGTTGGCCTAAAAGCACATGATAGAAAGGAAGGAGAAGATTGTTTTTGTGAAAGGGGACAAAGGTGTCTGAAAACATGGAAAAAAAGTAATCTTATACACATGGATGTTTTGAATGAAGTAGAAGAATGATGTGAATGATATGAATGTAGCTTAGAAGCCTCATGATGAATAAGTGATTAGCCAAAGGCACAAATTGTGAGATGAGATATGGACTAAAGTAAGAGTCTGAACAAGGTCCAAAAAAAGACACTTGGTAACATACTAATCCTATTTACTCATAGATATCTAGTGTGTGCACGTGGAATTTATTACCTCTTGAAGTGAATATTTAATAGAAAACAAGTGAAGAGACCCTAGCTAATGTGTAGTAATGAATTATTGTGAAAGGTGATTTGGGAATGGATGGTTAAAGGAGAGCCGAATTGCTCTGCTGCCCTAGGCATCCATAGCCCCGACAGAGATGTATTTGATGTTAATCGCAACATTTCTCTACTACTAGTTAGGTGTTCATAGCCCCAATAGAGATTATTGGAAATACCCCAAGAGAGAGTAATATATCAATGTGTTTTTGCTTTGTAGCTTTTAGCTTTTGATTTTTGATTGATTTTGATTATTTTGTTGTCTAAAAAATTATTTCAGCTCTCTTGTTTGACAAGGGGTTAAGAACCACTGATGGCTTGATGGAAGAAGGTGGAAATTATTACGATGATGACACTAGCTAGTGTTAACAAATATGTCCAATGCTTCTTCGCAACAAGTTTATTAGATGTTTGAATGTTATAGGATATCTAAGAGGTCACTGTTATTTAACTTACTAAGGTGATAAAAGACCGTGGTCAAATGGATACCATAGAGATAAATGTTACAAAATGCGTGTGAATAAGCTAACCAAAATATCACCGAAGGGATGAAAATGGTAGGAAGACTTGCAGAAGAATAGCAAGGAAGGGAAGAAAGAAACATCAATGTGTACACAATACCTAATTGCAATGTGTGATCTTTATACCTTTGATTTTTTTGTGTTTTCTCAATGCTTTTTTGTATTTTTGAATTATTTTTTATTTTTATATTTTTGAAAATTTTAAGAGGTTGGGACTAACAGAGTCACTCTATGTGGTAATATCCAACAACAATGTTTGTGACTTCCTTAATAAGGGAGACTAGGCGGGTTTGTTTATCGAGAGTGATATTATCCCTGATCTCGATGATTGAGGTGATTTCAAACTCAATAAATGACTGTGCTTTGTTCTGAAACATGGATTTCATATGTGATAGCTTGAGTTCCCCATCCAGAGGTTTATGCACTTTGTACCATACTTTATGGTTACGTTGATGTTCGTTCTTGAATCATTCTTGATTTATTATTTTGAGATTGTTTGATTTGTTGGGAGCTATAGAGCTCTTTGCAATTTTGATCTGAGCTTGATTAAGAAACTGTTTGGGTTTCTTATAAGCTAACGCATGACTTTTCTGATCCCGAGAAGGAGAGGAAAGTGAATGTGGATGTTTAGAACTGATGCAAGAAATGACCATGGGCTTGCCACCATCTTTGGTAGAAGAATAATGTGATGGATGAAATGGATATGGTCTAAGAATTGAAGAGGAGGGGCTACTGGAGGTGAGCTATTGATAGAATATGATGAAGGGCTTCCAGGATGTGGCCCAATAATATAAGAAGAGGGGCTACTAGGACGTGACCCATAGATAGAAGATGAAGGGCTACTAGGATGTGGCTAAAGAATAGAAGAATAAGGGCTACTAGGACGTGACCTATAGATGTAAGATAATGGGCTACTAGGATGTGGCCCAAGAATAGAAGATGATGGACTACCTGAGGGTGATCCATACCTAGAAGACAAGGGGCTAGCTAGATGTGCCCCAAGAATAGAAGATAGTGGGCTACTCGAAAATGTCCCACAAATAGTAGAGGGAGGGCTACTAGAATGTGACCCACACCTAGATGAAGATGAAGGGCTACTTGGCATTGACCTCATAAGAGATTGTGATTGAGGAAATTATGATAGAAAAAGAGTTATTGGGTGATGAAAAGATAGGCCATGGATCAATGTAAGACAAAGGAGTTTCATCACAGAATAAGAGGAGGATCAAGTTACATGATCTCGAGGCTCTTCCTCCATTTCTTGATAAAGGGAATCAAGATTTTCCTCACAATACATGAATGCATCGAAGTCTAAAGAGAAAAATTCCTTGTAATATGCTAGAGGAATATCTTCGTGTGCCCCTATAAATGCCCTAATTGTTTCTTCATTCCGAAAGAGGTAAATCGGTATGAGTTTTGATCAATCCCTAGGGGTTGATTGGAAGAAATAGGTTCACTTGGTGTGGAAGAATTAGAATATGTTTGATGATTATTGATAGAATAATATTATGTGGGTTACAAATAATATGTGTAGCTAGATGTCTCGTGGAGTAGAAGAAGGTGGTGTAGACCTACCTATACAATGGTATGTCATATGTAAACAAAGACTAACACCTAAATAGTCTTAATTAGTAAGAATTAAACAACATTATAAACACCATCATGATAAGAATTAATCAAGGGTTGGATGCTAACATTTATCAATACAAAACTATGAAATCAACTATGTTAAGCACCTAAATATCTGCTATTCTCTAACAACATATAAATGAAGGAACCTAGGTAGGTTCCATGGATATAAAAAAATTGTCCTTAATGTTCCAAGAACCTAAGAATGGGGGCTTATCAAAGTTGGGCTACAAGACCCTTTTGACACCTCCCATATCACCTAAGCACTTTAGGCTAGAATAGGAAGCTTAGCTCCTCAAGATGATGAACTCTCAAGAAAACAAGGTGCAAGCTCTTAGTCTCTTTGCTATATGATTTGTATTTTCTCTCTAAGGAGTTTAGGTGTAAGTAAAAAGGTAGGTGGAGGGATCTTTATATAGCCCAAAGGATAAAGGATTCAACACATCCTCATGAATGTGGGATAAAGGTAAAACATGATTAGGAATGGATAAGGTTTCTTTATTAAAGGTAACCTTACTTTAGAAGGGTTTAATACATGTTTAGCAAGTCATGGGAGTTGGGGGTGTTTTAATTAATCAAAGGTGATTAACTAATAGGTAGGTGTAAGCTTATAGAAGCCAATTAGAAGAATAATAGTGTGATTTAGGCTATTGTGAGGGGATTAAATCAATTAAATATTGATTTACTAGTTAAATGAAGGGGAAGACTAATTAATTAATAATAATTAATTAATCTAGATAGAAGAGGTGATTTAATTAACGGAAGGTCATTAATTAGGTTGTTAGTTAGATAGGTGACTTAATCAATTAGTGTATTATAATTAATTAACGATAACAATAGGGAATATGAATGCTTTTTGATGATATGTCATCGATTTGCGAAAGGGGATAATTAGTGCAGCTTTAAGTATTTAAATTACTTGGGTGTAATTATAGGTGTCTACATTTTCCCCTTTTTGGGGTGGCGTAAGTGACGTCACTTCAAAGATAGTAGATGGAAGAAAATTCCTACTATTTTACATACAGAGAGAACTAGAAGTGATAAGAATACTTAGGCCATAGAAGGAGATGGGAAATAAGAGATGATCAAAGAAGTGGAAGGAACTGATGTAGGAAGTGAAAATGGAAGAGAAAGGGGAAATGATGGGTCTTGTGGGACACTAGGAGAATCACTGACTTCAACTATTTCTATCACAAGTGTTGTAGGAGGCATGAATTTGGGAATAGGAGCCTTGGAAAGAGATGAGCTCCCAACAACAAATGAAATCTTTTTGGAACTATATGGGTCTTTTGGGTTGACATTTTCCCCTTTGTGGGTGTTGATTAGCTCATGGTTGATGGGGCTGTTGTATTTGTAGGTTGCTCTAACCCCTTGGGTGAGATTCCCAAGGTAACCAACCAACTATGAGTTCTTTGCAGAATGGGTCCCGCCCTCTCCTTTGTGTTGCAACATTCTTCCACATACCAATCAATCCATGGCAATGGTTGATTGGAAATATTATTATTTTTATACACTTCATCCAAAACCTCATCATTGTCCTGCATATCTTTTGGTATGTCAGCTATTCCAAATTGCCAAACCTCATCCAAAGTTAGCCTTTCATAGTCTCTTTGTTGGATGATGAATTCATCTTGACAATGGATCCAGATATCTTCCAACTGGGGTACATGGGAACTAGACCAACCTATTTCACTGAATTTACCCCAATAGTCAAAATTAGTCTATGGATGGAAAGTCCACAAGGTTACCTCTACCATTTCTCGCATCTACATTCTTAGCCTTGTAAATATTTGGGCAAGTGTATCTACCAATTAAAATAGAAAATTACATTCCCACTTTGTTCCTTTTATTCTAGGATCTTGTTGTAATATAGAAATTGTTGAACCAATTCTAATAAGACCCACTTGTTAGTGGGACATCTAGGCAGCTTGTTGGGAGCACCCACAAAACCAGGAATTTGAATGTAAGTAAATGTGGGGAACTAAAGGTAGATATCTCCCCACTCATGCACTTCCTTGAAGGATTCATCATAAATCCTCCGATTATATAGCTCCTTATCGAAATGGTAGAGGATAACAACAAAGAAGGCATCATTGATCCTGTGGAAGTGTTTACTTCCCTGCCTAGTGTGAGTTGAGGATATAAATCATAGATTTGAGAGGTGCTTTGAATACCCTTGGTATTCAACCCAGTGAAATATCCCATAGCAGCTTGTGGCATAAACCAAGAAGGATGTCATATAGAAACACTTTGAAGAATGCACTCTACTCAACTGATAGCAAATGGAGCTACTGATATGCTCCCCCATCTGATAAATTCACTATTTTTATTGATAGTAGTAATATATAAGAACATCCACTCCAAAATTCCTTTCATGGAGGGAATAACTGAGACTCTTCTTAGTAGCACAATAAGGTCACTGACCTCCTAAATGAAATTTGACCAATACATGGTCTTTGGAAATTTGGCAACACTCTTGGCCAGATAGGTTTTTAACATGACCCTCATGCATAACTCTACTTCTTTGTCCCAATGTTCCACTACTGACTCTAGTGAAATTTTGGCGTAATCTTCAACATCTAGGAGTTTGAGTAAATATTCAAAGAAATTTGGGTCCAAGTAGATCACAAATTTTCCATCGACATCTTTAACTAAAATAGATTCTTCATCATAGTGGGCTGCTACAGCCAAAACAAATTCTGGGCAATGCATGGATGTGGGAAAACTAGTAACAAGAGCAATCCCATTGTCATATATAGCCTGCATCTAGGGTTTCTTATTTGGGGCCTTCACCTTTCCAGAAGTCTAGAAAATCAATTTTTCCAAGGTCAGTGTCCCCTATGTTTCCCAAGTCAGAAGATAAGAAAGAGTGAGGGGAAACCTCGAGGAATGAGTATTTCATTTTTTCCTTTCCCTTGGATGTGGAAGTAGACATAAAATTTTGAGTTCTGAAATGTTAAAGAGGAGAAGCCCAAAACCTAAAAATCTCCAACCTCTAAAAACCCAAAGTGTAAACCTCCCAAATGGAGAAGTCTTAAATTCCTAATTAGAAACCTCTAAAATCCAAATCGAGAAGTCCAAAATGATAGCCTCCAAAATTTGAAGGGGAGAAGTATGAAATGACAAGTTCAAAACCCAATGTGGAAACCTCTAAAACCCGAATTGAGAATTCTCGAATGAAGAAGTGAAAACCTCCAAAGAAAGGACTTCTAAAATACCAAAAAGAGAACTCCAAAGTCTAAATGGCACAATCCCCAAAAATAAGAAGTGTCGAACAACCCAAAGCTCCAAATTCTGAAAAGAAGAGTTCTCCAAAAATGTTGATCTCTCGAACTCTAAAAAACAAGAGGTGTTGAGAGGGAAAATTGGAGAACTCGAGAGGATCTTTGCAAACTATGAGTGCTTGTAGAAACTCAAATCATGGAAACATGGCGGAAATGAATTTGTCATTTCCCAAGGTATGTAGAGGAGGAATAAAGAAAATAAATAAGGAGGAAACAAAACAAAAGATCTTAAACCAAAAATAAAATGACCAAAATAAAAATACCTTGAGAATGACGTCAAAAAGTACGAGATACAATAAAAATCAGTTGTCAAAGCAAAGTGTTAGGTGAAAATGATAGGTGAAAATGTGATTTAAATAGAAAATCACGATATTGATGGAAAAATTCCAACTGCATACAAAAGTAGGTTGGAATTAAATGTGCGAAAGCTCTTAAAGTCTTAAACTTGAAAGCCCGAAATTCCAAAAATTCATAATTTTGGGGTTTCGGACTTCAAAGATCAAGGGATGAAAATCATGGAATGGCTTGAAAGAGTTCCGAAACCTGAAATCCCAAAAGTCTGAATTTCAAACTTTTGACTTTTGGACTTTAGAAGTCCGAAAGAAATTGACTCGAAAATGATCAGGAGAGTTCCAAAACCCGAAATCCTAAAATTCCAAAATTTCGACCTTCAGACTTTCGGACTTGTAAGTCTCGAAATAATTTTTCAAAAAGTGTGACGTAGAGTTCCAAAACTGAAAGCTTGAAAGTTTGAAATTTTGGACTTTCGGAGTTTTGGACTTCAAAATTTGAAAGGGAATTTCCTACAAATCGTGACTTAGAGTTCTGAAACCCGAAAGCCCGAAATTCCAAAATTTTGGACTTTCGACGTTTCGGACTTTGGAACTTGAAAACACAGTTTCAAATTTAAGTCAATTAAACCTTGAAAGGGAAAATCCCAAGTCTAAAATCCAAATTTTTAAACTTTGGGAATTTGAGAAATTTCAAGATGTAGAGATCTTCTATGTGAGGATTCTTTCAAGAATAATTCCTGATCGATTTCAAAGCCTCATTCTTAAGGTAGATTAAATCAAGAAAATTTTGGTGACCTATAAGGAATTCTTTCCTGCTAAGCTTTCAAATCACTAGCCTTATAAAAACCATTGGGTGAAAGGATTCTTGGAAGAAAACTACATTCAAAGGACACCCAAAAAACCAAAAACAAAGAAAACAATGTACAAAGCAGTTGGAGGAAAAGAAAAACAAACAATGTACAAGGGTGAGACAATCTCAAAAGAAAGCTTTGAGATGTATCCCATTCACATGAATGGGCAGTTCTTCTCCATTGAGTTTGGATAGATGAAATGAATTCACCTCTTTGCAACTGGAGATAACATATGGTCCACTCTAGAGAGCATCAAACTTAGCATGCCTTCCTGGTTTGGATCTATCTTCATCCCACTTGAGAACCAAATCTCCTTCTTGAAAATGCCTATCGAAGCTTTCTTGTCAAAGGATTTCTTAACTTGAGCCTGATGTTGGCTTAAATTTTTCATAGCCTTGTCTCAAAATTCTTCCAACTCCATGAGTTCAGCAAACCTCACTATTAAGGAGTCATTTTCCATAACTTCGAGCTGATGAGCCAATTCTAAAGAAGGTAATTCCAAGGAGAGTGGAAGATTTTCCTCCCTCCCATATACCAGCATAAAAGGTGAATTTCCAATGGCCTTTTTAGGTGTGATTCGATCCACCCATAAGGTAGTCTTAAGTTGTGTATGTCAGTCCTTTTGTTAGCTTCCATCATCCGTTTGATGATCCTTATGAGATTCTTATTACTAGATTCAGCCAACCCATTTCCTTGTGGATAGTAATTGGATGAAGTCTTGAGATAGACCTCATTCATAACCTCCCACTCACTCAACTTTAAACCAAGGAAATCCATTGCATTATCAAAGATAACGGTAAATGGAACTCCAAACCTTGTCATTATATTTTCCAGGAAATCAAGGACCGCCTTTTCGTTACTTTCTTTTAAAGCCACCACCTCTTTCCATCAAGTGAAATAATATGTCTCTGTAAGGACCCATATGTGTCCGTTACTATGAGGGTTGATCATCCCAATAAAATCTAACCCCCATTGAATGAAAGGTTGATCTACCTGAATGGGGTGCAGGGGAAGGGCTGTCATTTTTGTTTGCCTACGAATAAGGCACATTATTTACATTTCCTCACCCAGAGATGGGCATCTTTGAAAAATATGGCCAATAGTAACCTGCTCGCATAATATTTATAGCAGTTATTTATGCAGAGTAATACTCTCTAGCCAAACCATTGTGGAATTCTTCCAGAATTCTACTTACTTGCTCTGGTTTGATACAACATAGAATAACACTGTTTAAGTCTTTTTGAAAAATAACATTGTTGATTGAGACATATGGAATAGACTGAAGGAGATAAGTACCTCTTTTAAATTCATCCATATTTGGAGGATATGCCCCTAAGAGGAGGAAATTTTACATCTTTTCAATCAATCAATTTGACAATCACTTACGTTGATGTTTAGGAGCGTAGCATCTTCTACATCCTTGGTCTCCATATTTGTAGCCAACTACTGGCATAACCCTTTACCCCTAACAAGTTTAGTTACTTTAATGTATACATCATACTTGATTACTTTCATGATCCACCCTGGATGATTCTCGTTCATTTATTTGTTCAACAAAAAATCCTTGATACTAGGATGAGAGACCATCAAGTGAACTTTGTTGTTGGACAACATGTGCCTAAATTTCTTTAGAGCTTGAATGAATGTAAAGACATGTTTCTCAATGAAGGAATACTTGAGCTCGTATTCTTTGAGAGACTGACTGAAGAAGGCAATTGGTTGCTAAATCATATTTTCATTTTCTTGGGTGAGAATCCCGAAATACTTTCCTACCGCAAAAGCATATAGATGAAATCTTTGTCGAACTTGGGGTTTACTAGTGTGGGGGCTTGGGAAATGGCCATTTTGATAGCCTCAAAAATCTCCCTCCCGTATTTCATCCATGAGAATGGAATGTTCTTTTTCAACATGGTTGTGAGCAGTTTATCCAATGTTACAAATATAGAAATGAATCTCTAGATGAAATTTATGGTTCCCAGGAAACTCTGGAGACCTTTCTTGTGAATCGGAAGAGATAAGGACAAAATTGAAAGAATTTTGGCTAGATCAATAGATAGTCCTTTTATAGAAACAACATTTCATAATAATTTTTCTTTTTGAACTACAAAAATGCACTTCTTATGATTCAGTGAGACTCCAAATTCTCTACATCTTCAAAAAAATTTTCTTATATGTGTGATATGATCTTCAACATGTTTGAAATACATAGTTATATCATCAAGGTAAACTAAGATGATATCATTAATGAGTCCTTTGAATTCCATGTCCATGGCTCTTTGGAAAGTAGCCCCTGCATTGGACAACCCAAATGGAATTTTGTTATAAGCATACGTGCCCCACTTGGTAGTGAAAGCTGTTTTGAATTGATCAAATTCTTAGACCAAAATATGATTATATCCTAAATATCCATCAAGAAAAGAAAACCTTTGAGCCCCTACCACTGTTTGGAGGATTTTCTCCATTGATGGAAGAGGGTAGTGGTCTTTCAATGAGGCATGGTTCAAATCCCTGAAGTCCACGCACAACCGAATCTCTTCATTCTTCTTCCTCATAGGCACCAGATTGGCTACCCACAAGGAATGCTTGATGGGAAAAATAATGCAGCCTTAATAAGCTTGGTTAGCTCCTTCCTCATTAATGGCTCAATTTTAGGATTAATTGGCCTCTATTTTTGATGAACTGGCTTAGAATTTGGATCCATCTCAATGGTGTGTTGAGCTAGGCAGGATCAAAACCACGTAAATATTTGTAACTCCATGCAAAAATATCATGATATTCTTGACATAGTTCAATGAAAGATTTCTTTTCTTGAGCAGTGCATACCTTACCAATTTTTTTAAAAAACACTTGCCACCTCAACTTCTTCAAAATCCTCTTCCTTTACCACCATATTAGTGCTCTTTTGTTTTTCCTGATCATCCAAATTGAATATGGATTCAAGTGTAACCAGCCTTTGGAAGCTTGTTTCCTTTCAATTGTATAATTTGATCACCATAAGAGTTTTGAAGTTTATCCTAATGTTTGGCAGTGAACTCCTCTTCTTGTTGTAGGAAGAGGACAATTTGTTGGTCACTATCAAACACCTTCTAGCTACTTACGTTATCTGGTACTACAGGATGGACCACCATTTTTACCATCTATTTCCCTTCTTTCATAATATCCGTGGGTACATCGTCTCATGAACCAATAGTAACAACTATGTCAAGATATTGCTTTTGCTTTCTAGGAATTACTTGAATTCCAAAAGCCGTAAAATCTTCTATTAGGTCCCAAACCTAATTTTTATATGATCTCAATAGATCATTCTTTGATACACTTTAGGTTACTTGATGCACAACCAATTCACTATCACCAAAGATGGTCAAGGTTTGGATTCCTCTTTTTTGGGCCCACTTAATTCCTTATATGAGAGCCTCATATTTGGTGACATTATTAGTACAACTAAACTGCAACCGAAAGGAAGAGAAATATTTATCTCCTTCCGGAGAAATCAACATAACTCCTAGCACTGGATCCATTTTTACTCCTTGAACCATCAAAGAACAGTTTCCATAGTCCCTCGGAACTATTGGATGTTTTAACCAACTGAGGTATGATTATACCTTCTTCGTGTGCATTATGTACCTAATCCAGTCTCTTCCAAGAACAACAAACTAGATTCTTCATCCGCCAATAAATCAGCATAGGGATCATATTGGTGATTGATACTTACCTCATCAAGCACTGTGTCAGAAAATTCTTCCATGAGAGTAGTTGGCTTGTGATCTGTATCCTCCTCATCTGGATCACAAATGGCATAATTCCCATTTATGGGTTTAGTAGTGTATGGTTCCACATGATTATGAAAAATAGGTTATGCTCTTATAGTCACCTTTGTCCCGTACCGAGTTCTAAGGATCATATGCGACCAGTCTGATGACAAATAACCACCCATCTTGGTAGTGAAATCATGTGATAATAAAATGGAAAAGAGGGGAGGGAGATCAATAACAGATATTTCTTATGTGAATGTCAAGCTAGGACATGCATGGATAGTAAGTTGAATCCCCTTAATGACTCCCATAGTTTGGACTGCAGTATCATCTAACTGGATAAATCCTCTTGAAATTGGAGTATATGGAATTCTTAACACATCTACAATCTACTTGGGAATCATGGAACTACTAGCTCCAAAACCAATCATACAATTTTACACCAAATTATCATTGATAATTGGTAAAATATCGAATGGCGGAGGTTTTTGGCCTTAGAAAACACTTTTGTTTCTTGTTGGCATAGGCTGGTTTCCACTACTACTTCTTGACCTGATGATTTATTGGTAGTACCAAAACTTTTGAAAGCCTTCCATAGAGAGTTTCTTTGACAAGGAATTGAGAACGTATCCCACATCGTGAAACTCAAATTGGTCTTCTTCATTTGCTCCACAATGCTAAATGGAATTTCCCTAACTTTTCTAATACCTTTTTGGGCATTAGAGTCTTATTTTGGAAATTTCCTATTGGGCATTGTGATACTTGAAGTCCCTTCCTTATTTATGGACTGATCTATTGATGCTTCTAGTGATTTCTTTCTCATGTTGTTATCATATGATATTTGTGTTTGAGATTGTGAAATAGATGCCTGATCAGTTTTGGAAGATTGTGGGTCTATTTCCCTCTTCTTGGAACATGTGTTGGATGCTACAGTGGAGATGTAAGTATTCAAACCACAAAAGTCTTCTGTTTTCCAATTTAGTAGTGTAGTTTCATCAGAAGGCTGGTCTTGGCTCTCTTGGGTGGATGGTCTAGTGGATGATTCAGGTGGGGTGGATATGCTTTGGACCATAAGGGCCTAACTCAAAACTCCATTTGGGAAAATATTCTAGTTGTGAGGCTGAGAACAAGGATAACACCATTCATAATCTTGAATGAGGTTATTCTGGACCGGTACTATGGCTCTAGAAGAACTAGAGGCGGAAGGGTCCCAAAAGTTTATAGCTTCACGCTTGCTACTTGGCCAGTGACTTGGTTCTAGGCCTAATTATTTCCTTTAAAAGGAGAATGATTTGCTTTATATTACGATTGGAATGGTTGATCAAATTAGGACTATTTCCTCTTAATCACTACAAGCTCATTTCTGAAGGTCTAGTGAAGTGATTTGACTTCAAATAGATCATTTGAAGAGGCAAGGGAAGATTTAGCTAGTTGATTAGAGATTTTTGGAATAGGAGAAATGATAGGCTAGTTATTTGTAAGATCCAAAGAAAATTGCATTGGCGTGATGAGGTGTTATCTTTCCATTCTGAATTAAGGAATTTTCCACATTTATGGATATGTCGTAAGCATCAGGTAATGTAGCCCCCAAGGATTGGATCATAGCTGCTACATCACTATTAAAAGCCCGTAAATAGTACAATAATGCATTATTTGGAGAAGGCTTAATGAGTTCTAGAATCCTATTCCAAGTTTTGTGAAATTGGAAGTTGAAATCACTCATGTACTCCTGGGGAGCTCTCTTTATGGTAGTGAGTTGTTCTAAGAGTGATAGGTGATCAATATTGTCTTAAATATGTTTACAGAGCTTGTCTCCTAACTTGTTCCAATTGGTTATACTGCCAACACGTAACCCTAAAAACCATTGAAGTGCTTTTCCCTTAAAGGAAGTGGCTAGAATTCTGAAAGCAACATTATCCTCCGTAATGTTATGTACTCAGGCAAATGATAGCTACATCAAGAATGTTCTCTACTAGAGTAACATGATTTTCCCCTATGTAAAAGGGTAAAATTTTGAGTTCTACAATAGGTATAGGGTCAAGTTGAGCCAAAAGAAGAGGACTCCTTACATTGAAAGGGGGAAAAACTTGGTTCTGTGCCATAGCAACAAGAGGTTGATTGTTCTTTGGTGGAGGAAACCTTCTCGTATGGAGGAGTTGAATGACCCCTACAAGATAAAGTTGTAGTTGGTGGAGTTGAAACACCTCTGCTTCTTCTCTTTGGAGGAGAAAAGGAAAGTTTTATATGCTAATAACTTCCTTACTTTGGAGAATCTCTTCTCTGAATTCTTCACATAAGTTAATGCATTGAAAATTAGAATCCAAAGATATAAAGTTGTCGTGTGATTTGATTTGTTCAAATGAGAATAGAAGTACCAAATCATCCCACAGACGTGCCATAAACTATTGTCACTAAATCACTACACCCCTCGAATGGCCATGATATAAGCAATTTGTTCAAAGGTGATTGGGATACACGGGATCACCTCTCAATATGTGGTACTTGGGTTTGAGGTGAACCTCCGGAGAAGACCGGATTCCTTTTCCTAAACTAAGTGTTGTATTACTCCTAGTGCAATAAAATGGCTACCTAATCCTAGGATAACATTTTATTGGATTTTAGGGAAAGGATTCTATAAAATGAAACTATAACAGGGATTGTGATGTACTTGAATAAAAGGATATGTTGAATCTCATGAAAGGTTAATGTGAGTAAGATGTAAACACTCGTTATTCAACTTCACCTATCATGCAACCTAGAAAGGGCATGAAATGCCACAAACCAAGCATATGTTCATTTGTTAAAACTTGATTCATACAAAATAGAGATACCAAATCATATTGAACATACAATTAACTAACCATGAGGATAAAACACATGCACATGTCAAACATTTATTTCGCTGATGATGGCTAACGATAATATAACTTTAAATAACAGAAGGAATTTTTTTTTCCAAAACTGACATAAAAGATGTTATATCACTTTTCCATAACATGAAACGAAATAATCTGAAATAAAGGAAAGCTAATCATTTATACTAAGGAATCATACATTCACAAAGCATATATAAATCAACCATTTAGCACAATAAATCAGGTTCTTCAAGGAAATATATCTCTCTAAATATAATTAAAAGGTTTTTTAAATATCTGAAGCACTCTTCTAAGCTTGAAGAGAAACTTCACCAAAATATGATCTATCTATCTCCAATGACTCCATAAACTAACTATTTATAAGTTCTTTAGGTGAGCCATTATAGCTAGGCCTTCAACTAACATTTTACTAAAAATATAAATGTCATTAATTCAAGGGAACATGTTCCCATAACCATAGAAATATTTTTGCAAGGGTTTGACTCATAACCCTACAACTCTTACCAATCCGAGCTTTGATCTATCCTTGCATGGCTGCTTAACTTTCGTCTTATTCTCGTAATGCCTTCCTCCTTTGCAATTTTTTGTTGTGGTTCCTCCCACACGGCCATTTCGATGTTTATACTTGATGAAGCATTTAATTATTCCTTGAATTTCTTCATCCCCTCACCCACATGCATACTTGATTTACCACATCTATTGTCTCAATTTCCCTCCCGATTTTAGCCGGAACTCTTCTAAGTTTACTCAAAAATTCTTCAACCTTCCCGTGAAACTTTTGTATAAAACCAACTTGTAAAAAGATTCGCTACCGAACGTTTTGGTAACCTCGACATAACATTTCACAAAATCTCTAAAATTCTTCTTGATCTGCTCCTCTAGAAGAGCATAAATGTTTTCATTGAAGAATCTATAGTTAATAATATGAAATTCCTCTGATATGTCATTTAAAGCATCTATAATATCTACTTTTTTATCATCCAACATACTTATTAAATCTTACAAAGACTTGACATCGTAATTCCATGGCCTTCGATATTCAAAAACTTTACAAAGATCATTGATTACATCCTCTTGTAGGAGTAGATCTAAATCCTCCTCTCGATCTCACTCCATGTTGTCAAATTAAAATTCAGGTTGTTATTGTCTTACAAAAATATTCATCCATTTTACAAATAGTAGTTTTTCCAACCCGCAAATCATTATAAATTTCAAAAATTCCTTAATCAAAGGATTATCTTTATGCAATATATGTTCCATCCATCCATCTATGATCTCCCTTTCTGGCCTATCTTTTCAATCTCATGATAAGAAATGTCATCAATAGTAGATGAAATGGTCATATCCGTAGTATTTGAGACTTCATTAGATGGATTTGGCTTTGTTACTTTCCACAGTAATGTAGTGAGGTGATCGACCTTGGCCTTAAGCTTGTCCTTAGAAGGTTTATCTGTATCATATTTTTCCAAAAGATTTCCAAGAGCAGTGTGTATATCTTTTTTCTCTCCTTCATGAGTGGATTTTCCCAATGAGAATCTAGAAATATGATAATCTACAGCTATAATTTTTCCTTAGTTTTCCCTCAACGAGAGTGGAAACCTCCACAACTCATTCCCTAGATGCATTCACTATCATGGATTGAAACAATATTTGGCCTCTTTTCTAATATCTTTAGCGTATGTTCCAATATGCTCAGGTATATTACATCTCAGAGAGGTACTTTATTCTTTTTCTTTGAATTTTTATGAAACAACCATTCTAGAATGGATGATGTTGATGAAGATAGAAAATTTGATTTAGTACCTAAAAATTTAGCCACAACAAGGGTACCAACAACATTAGTTGGAATTTGAATGGTAGTGGTAGTAATGGATGGGGTGGATGTGAGGACAGCCATAGGAGTTGATACAATGATGTTAGGGGATGAGATGGAAGAAAATGGAAGTGTTAGGGGAAGTGAAGTAGAAATGGGTGACCCAATAGTTTCTCCAGCTGAGAGAACTGGAAGGGATGAGAATACTTGGGCCATAGAAGGAGATGGGAAAGAAGAGATGATTGAAGAAGTGGAAGGAACTGATGTAGGAAGTGAAAATGGAAGAGAAAGGGGAAATGATGGGTCTTATGGGACACTAGGAGAATCACTGAATTCAACTATTTTTGTCACAGGTGCTGTAGGAGGCATGACTTTGGGAACAGGAGCCTTAGAAAGAGATGACCTCCTAACAAAAATGATTTTTTTAACTATATGGGTCTTTTGGGTTGACCTTTTCCCCTTTGTGGGTGTTTATTGGCTCATGGTTGATGGGGTTTTTGTATTTTTAGGTTTCTCTAACCCCTTAGGTGAGATTCCGAAGGTAACCAACCAACTATGAGTTCTTTAGCAGAATGGATCCCACCCTCTCCTTTGTGTTGCAACATTCTTCGACATACCAATCAATCCATGGAAATGGTTGATTGGAAATATTATTATTTTTATACACTTCATCCAAAACCTCATCATTGTCCTATATGTCTTTTGGTATATCAGTTATTCCAAATTTCCAAACCTCATCCAAAGTTATCCTTTCATAGTCTCTTTGTCAGATGATGAATTCATCCCAAAAATGGATCCATATATCTTCCAACTGGGGTACATGGGAACATGACCGATCTATTTCACCGAATTAGTCAAAATTAGTCCATGGATGCAAAGTACACAAGGTTAACTTTTCTATTTACTCATTGACATTCTTAGCCTTGTAAATATTTGGGAAAGTGTATCTGCTAATTGAAATAGGGAATTTCATTCCCACTTTGTGCCTTTTATTTTGGATCTTGTGGTAATCTAGCAATTTTCGAACCAATTCTAACAAGACCCACTTATTAGTGGGACATCTAGGTAGCTTTCAGAGTACCCACAAAACTTTTAAGAATGCACTCTACTCAACCGATTACAAATGGAGCTATTTATATTCTCCCCTTCTCTAATAAATTCACTATTCTTCTTGATAGTAGTGATATATAAGAACATCCACTCCTAAAATTCCTTCATAGAGGGAAGAGATGAGATCCTTATTAGTAACACAATAAGGTCACTGACCTCCTATTTCAAATTTGATAGATACATGGTCTATCAAAATTCAACAACGCTCTTGGCCACATAGGTTTTTAACATGACCCTCATGCACAACTCTACTTCTTTGTCCCAATGTTCCACCACTGACTCTGGTGAAATTTTGGCGTAATCTTCAACGTCAAGGAGTTTGAGTAAATATTCAAAGAAATATGGGTCCAGAAGATCACAAATTTTCCATCGGCATCTTTAATTGAAATAGATTCTTCATCATAGTGGGATGCTACAACTAAAAAAATTATGGGCAATGCATGGATGTGGGAAACTGAAAAACAAGAGAAAGCCCATTGTCATATATGGCCTGCATCCAGGGTTTCTTATTTGGGGCCTTCACCCTTGCCCAGAAGTATGGAAAATCAATTTTTCCAAGGTCGGTGTCCCCTATGTTTCCCAAGTCGGAAGATAAGAAAGAGTGAGGGGAAACCCCAAGGAATGAGTATTTCATTTTTTCCTTTCCCTTGGATGTGGAAGTAGACATTAAATTTTAAGTTCTGAAATGCCAAAGAGGAGAATCCTAAAAATTGAAAATCTACAACCTCTGAAAACCCAAATTGTAAACCTCCCAAATGGAGAAGTCTTAAATTCCTAATTGGAAACATCTAAAAATATGAATTGAAGAAGTCTAAAATGATAGCCTCTGAAAATTCAAAGGGGAGAAGTCTGAAATGATAGGTTTCAAAACCCAAAGTGGAAACCTTTGAAAACCTAAATTTGAGAATTCTGAAATGAAGAAGTGAAAACCTCCAAAGAAAGGACGTCTGAAATATCGAAAAAAATAACTCTGAAGTCTGAATGGCACAATCCCAAAAAAATGAGAAGCATCGTACAACTCAAATATCCTAATACTAAAAAAAGAGTTCTTCGAAAACATTGATCTCCAAACTCTAAAAACAAGAGGTGCTGAGAGGGAAAATTGGAGAACTCGAGAGGATCTTTGCAAACTTTGAGTTCCTGTAGAAACTCAAATTGTGGAAACATGGCAGTAATGAATTTTTCATTTCCCAAGGTATGAAGAGGTGGAAAAAAAAATAAACAAGGAGGAAACAAAATAAAAGATCTTAAACCAAAAAGAAAATGACCAAAATAAAAATACCTTGAGAATGACATCAAAAAGTACAAGATACAAAAAAATCGGGTTGTTAGAGCAAAGTGTTAGGTTAAAATGATAGATGAAAATGTGATTTAAATAGAAAAACCTGATATTAATGGAAAAATTCCAATCCGTATAGAAGTAGGTAGGAATTAAATGCATAGAGAGCTCCAAAAGTCTGAAACCCAAAATCCCAAAATTCTGAAATTTTAGAATTTCATTTGTTTAGACTTTAGAGATCAAGGGATGAAAATTGTGGAATGGCTCGGAAGAGTTCCAAAACCTAAAATCCCAAAAGTCTAAAATTTTAGAACTTCCTACTTTCAAACTTCATAAGTCCAAAAGAAATTGAATCGAAAATTATCGGTAGAGTTCTAAAACCCGAAAGCCCAAAATTTCAAAATTTCAGACTTTCGGACTTTGGAATTCGAAAGAATTTTTTCAAAAAGTGCGACCTAGAGTTCTAAAACCCAAAATCCCGAAAGTTCAAAATTTCAGACTTTCAAGGTTTTAGACTTCGAACTTGAAAGAGAATTTTCTACAAATCATAACTTCGAGTTTTGAAACCCGAAATCCCAAAAACTTGAAATTTCGCATATTGAGTTTCAGAATTTAGACCTTGAAAAACATAGTTTCAAATTTAATTCAATTAAACCCCAAAAGGGAAAATCCCCAAAGTCTGAAATCTGAATTTTTAGACTTTGGGACTTGGAGAAATTTCAAGATGTAGAGATCTTCTGTGTGAAGATTCTTTCAAAAAAATTCTGATCGATTTCAAAGTCTGCTTCTCAAGGTAGATTAAATTGGTAACAATATGGAAGGTTGAAGTTATTTATATCATGATCTATTCTTACTTATGTTATGGTTTATCACTTTTTCTCTCTCTCTTATTTGAGTATGGTAACTCATTTTGGAATGGCTTTCAATTGCTTGGGATTGTTTCATAACAACATAGTTCTCTTTATGAAACATTTAGCTAAAATCACATCATTTTAATGTTTAGTGCTTATCATGCTCAGTTCAATGAACTGACCCATGCTAGTAATTTTGCATATGGACTTTGTAAGTGATGAAAGGAGAAAATATTTACCGAAAGTTACATTTTTTTACCAAAGATATTGGATCTTTTATGATGAAATATGGTTCATTATTGAAATATATTTGATGGAAAAAGAAATTTTTACTTGTAATTGATCTTGTTATTGTTGTTTGACATTAGAAATTTCTGAAGTGTTTGGACTTATAATGTATGAATCATCTTGATGAATGAAAGATTTGTGGAATTTCTTGTACTTGATTTGTAATCCTTTTTAGGTATTCTGGAAAGGAAAAATGTATTTCTCTAATTTTTCTATTAGTAACATACCCTCTTAGGTTGGAATAGATTAAATAGAGATATGGGGTGCTAGATGTGCTACCCTCTCTAGTGAAAATATAATTTAGTAATTTTTCATTCTTGTATGGTTATCCAACTATAACACTATGACTATGTTTAATTCAAATGTTTGAATGAAGATAAAACTTGATGTTAATTTACAATGAACTATGAGGTTTCAAATGAACATTAACCCTCTATAAGGAAAAGGGAAGACAACTACCATGTAATTAATCATAGACTTGTCTTAGGACCTTTTGGGAATGAATCCGAATGTTAACTTTGGATAGTGGAAGGTGTGCTTCCTCTTGAAGAATTTATTAAACAAAATAAATAATGTAGGAAAGGAAAATAAATGGGATTAGACTTCATTCCATTGAAGTCTAATATAAAAAGAACTTACTCAGAACTTAAGTAAGCTAAGGTTTGGGTAAGTAAGTAAGCAAACATCTCTTTAATGTGTGTTGGATCTATTATGTAAAACATAAATAAGAATGTTAATGGTATAAAAACATAACTTATGAAATGATTAGGGAGAAGATGTATCTAGCATACCTACTTCTAATAGAAGTTTTAACTTGGAACCCTAATGTTCAATGAACCTAGTTTCTCGGTAGGGTAACTGCAATTAATCCTTAATGAGATAATTAATAAGTCATTAAATTTCTAGCTAAGGTATGTTTTCCTAGGTGAGGAAACTTTAGATGCATGCTGATACATGCCAATCTGCAGTGCAGGAAGACTAGGGTCTTTACAAGGATACTATGTTGCAGTTTACATGTTTCAATACCCTTTTGATTTTATTCATCTAGACTAACATAAACTCTGACTTGATCATAGATCTTCCTAGGTAGAGATAGTGGGATGACCTAGTGTCAAGGTCAAATCACATTGACTAAGAATAAATAAACACACCCAATCAACATAAGTCAATTGAGTATGTCTAAATACCTTTAGTCATCATAAGTAGTCCTCCACACTAGGCCATGTTGCTAACCTTGGCTAGGGTTAAAGTATGAACAAGTGAACTGATAGAAATCAAGAAGACCATTCTAGATAACAGATCAAGTAGGGTGAAGGACTTATTCTATTTGATGAGTATGTCATCTAGGAATATAAACATGAATAGTATGTTTAAAATATTTGGCCAAAGTATCATAAGTTATTGGTTACATTGTCCTATGTCACCTAGTTTAAGAAGTGGGATTTTAGATAAATATTGGTAACGAGATACTTAGATAGATCTCTTAACAATAACACTTGATACCTTTAAAAAGGGTAAAGAATCTAGTATACATGGTATACACATGATAGAGTTAACAAGATATATCGGATGACACCAAGTCATGAAATGAGAGATCGGTGTTTCACCGAGTCAATAGTTGTATATGGTATTCTGTTATGAGATTGATTATCTATGAATGTGTGTTCTAAATTATGTTAATTTAGAATAGAGAACATTATGAAAAAAACCCTTATTTCTAAAGTCTAAAAATGAGAATGTTACATCTTGGTATCAGAGCTAAAGGTTGCAACTCTTGGACATATTGTGTCCATAATCTGATAAAACTTAAATTTTCTTGTTAATATAAAATGGTTAGAACAAGGGGAAATATTACAAACAACCCACCACAAGATGGAGAAGTAGCAATTTCCCAAAAACACGATGAGATCCTTGTTTCCCTATTAGACACAAGATATCATTTGGTTGTATTAAAAAAACTAATGGTAAATGAGGAGGAGGAAGAAGATTCTGGTAATAACAATTAGCCACCTTCTATGGACAACACCAACATGGGGAATTCAGATGTTGATAACAATAATTCTGCCAATGTTAATGCAAATGCACCCAATCATCCTAAGAATAAAAAGGAAAGATTGGCAGTTGAACTCACTAATGATATAAAAAGGATAATTCCACCCAAGTTTGATGGAACTATACTAGGAGATGGAGCTAAGAACTTGATCAATGAAATGGAGAAGTACTTTGCTATAAGGAACTTCTCAGAGGAAACTAAAGAAATATGGGGAGCTTATTAGCTTTCCCATGAGGCATCTTCTTAGTGGGACAACCATAAGGCTGAGTTAAACATTGATGAAACAAACATCACTTGGGATCAATTTAAAAATTATTTTAGGCAACGATGGCTGCCACAACTTTACTATGATCAGAAAATGACTGAATTTCAGAACTTAGCTCAAGGAAATTTAACTATAAGAATACTAGGAGAAGTTTACTAAGCTTCTCAAGTGCGTACCTCATTATGAAATTGAGGAGAAATTTAGGATACAAAATTTATTATGGGATTAAATCCCATTATAGATGGTGAAGTGGATGTTCACAACCCAACCACTATGGAAGGGGTTGTTGAAAAATCTATAAGGAATGGGTAGAAATTGAAAGCAATCTCTTCCCACAAGGAAGAAACCAAAAATAAAGTTCCTAATTATTCTTCATTCCTTGCACCCAAAAAGGGACCATGGAAAAAAATTGGCATGAAAAGCAAATTTGTTGCTGATAATAACAAGAAAACTACAACAAATAAACTTGTTGCTAATGTACGAAATAACTTTGTCAAGAACAATAATAACAAACAGAAGTCCTATGGAGGAAAAAATGATAACTTTAAGGTTGGAAATAAATTTGAGCCTAAGAAAGGACCTGTAGGAGGCTGCTACAATTGTGGAAAAGATCATTATGTAAATCAGTTTCCTTTAAGGAAGGATGACTATAATCAACAACATAAGATACATGTTGCAGTAGTTGAAAAACAAGTTGAAAAGCAAGTTACGCCTATAGAAGTGCTAGGTAAGTTATTTGGTATACCTGTTACTATAATTTTTTATACTGGAGCTATTGAATGCTTTATTTCTACTAAATTAGCTTCAAAATTAAAAATAAAATATGGAAAAATGGATAAATCATGGGTTGTACATTATGGAAATAATGTTTTCCACACAGTTAGTATGTGTCTTTTTGGAGCAGTCCTTGACTTTCCTAGTTTTTCCACTGAAGTTGATCTTTATGTTTCTCCTTTGGGGTCTTATGATGTAATCATAGGTGTTAATTGGCTAGCTAAACATAAGGAAAAGGTTGATTGTTTTGAAAAACATATTAGTTGTCTAGATGACCTGCAGAAAATAACAGACATTCAAGGGGTAAAATGTGAGATTTTAGTTAGGAAATTGTCAGCCATGCAGCTTAAAAAGGCCAAAAACAAAGGCTATATTTTATATGCAGTAAAAATTTCTGAAACAACTAAAGGGGATAGTGACTTCTTGGAAAGATACCCATTGTTATGAAATTTCAGCGATGTGTTTCCAGAAGAACTACCCGGTCTTCCGCCCAAATAGGAGTTTGATTTCATGATTGAGATCAAGCCAGAACTGAACCTATTTCCAAGGAACCATATCGAATGACTACCATTGAATTGGTAGAGCTTAAGGCACATTTGCAAAAAAAAAAAAATTCTAAAGGTTTGATAATACCAAGTATCTCTCCTTTGGGAATACCACCATTTTTGTGAAAAAGAAAGATGGAACACTTATATTATGCATTGATTATAGGATGTTAAATAAGGCAACAATCAAAAATAGATATCCACTTCCTAGAATTGATGATTTGTTTGATCAGATGCATGGTGCATCAATATATTCTAAGATAGATCTTTGATATGGATATCATCAGTTAAGAATCAAGGATGAAGATATTCATAAAACAACTTTTAGGACAAGGTACAAACATTATGAGTTCACAGTTTTACCATTTGGTTTGAAAAATGCACCTGCAACTTTTATGAATTTAATGAATAATATTTTTCAAGAATACTTGGACAAATTTGTGCTTGTATTCTTGGATGATATTCTCATATATTCTAAAATCATTGATGAGCATCATGAGAATTTGAAGATAGTTCTGGAAATATTAAGAAAGAGAATATTGTATGGTAAGTTGTCCAAATGTTCTTTCTATGAGACAAAAGTGCACTATCTAGGACATGTCATAAGTAAAGATGGAATAGTTGTAGATCCATAAAAAAAAATGGAACAATTGAGTGGCCTACACCTAAGAATGTACATGAAGTTAGAAGCTTCATGGGTCTTGCTAGTTACTATAGAAAGTTTGTTAAAGACTTTTCAAAGGTTGTTGCACCAATAACTTCGTTGCAAAAGAAAGATAAGAAATTTGTGTGGAGTGAAAAATGTGAATTTGCATTTAAGACTCTAAAGAATCAGTTTACATTTGCACCTATTTTGGATGTACCTGATCCTAATGGAGACTTTAATGTAGTAAAATATGCTTCTAGGGAAGGGCTTGGAGGTATTTTGTTGCAAAATGAGCATGTTATAGCATATAAAAGTAGAAAACTCAAGTTACATGAACTGAACTATGCTCCCCATGACCTAGAGATTGCTGCCATTATTTATGCACTTTAGGTATGGAGGAATTATCTTCTTGGTAGACCTTTTGAATTAAAGACACACCATCTTGGGCTGGAGTATATTTTCTCGCTAGCCAAATCTGAAATCATTGAATGTTTTTGTGCTCCTTTTGATCTATTGTTGACTTCGCCCTTGTCACAGGGAATATTCAGCTTTCTCCCTCTTTGTCATGTCTTCTTGTGTCGTGTCGATGTTCTTGCTATTGGCCCCTAAAACATCCTTTACGATCTTCCTATTAAAGGAAAATCATGTTCTCGGATTGACAAACTTGATTTTCCATCATTATTAATATCATTATTATCACTATTTTTAAGTTGTAAAATTATTAAAAGATATATACATATATATATAATAAAAATAAAATAATGATAATAATTATATCATTAAGTTGTGTCGATGGCCAATATTTTATATTATTATTATTATTTTTACCTTGTTATCATTTATAATCGATATGAATATTAATTATCTCCTTGTCGTTTTGTTGTATCGTTCTGTTCGCTCTTGTAGACCGAATCTTGTTCTCGCATTGGAGAAGGGTTACCCTGTCTTGGCACCATGGTTGGTCATTGCTCCATGTTCACTTTCAAATGTTAACCTCTAGTTTCTACCCTCGGTCCTGTAACCCTACTATCATGTTGTCTTAGTCATTTTATAAAAAAATTACTTTTGCTTCCTCCAGCGTGCCCGTCGTACGCAATTTAATCTTCTAGGGTTGGCTTGTTCCACACTTGTTCAAACTTGATAGCATCAAAGGGGGTAAAAGAAAACATGCAACATTAATACTTTAATATAGGGTATAGTTTAATTCTTTCCATAGTATGATTATTTCTGCATAAAACCGTGGGCTTCATAAGAAATCTGCTCACTCATGTAATAGTGTAATTATGGACGTGTTGCTTCACACCTGTTTGGACAAATGGATGGTGCCAGTTACTTGACTTGATCATATGATTTTAATGCATTTCAACCAGAAAAATAAAGAAAACACTATTACTTTTTACTCCTCTCTTATCCTCTGTTGGGTGCCACTTTTTCCCTTGCCTCACTTTGTAAAAACATTCAAGTGTTAGCTAGCTGTTGGTGAAAAATTATGGTTTCCATTTATTATTTTTTTCTTCAATACGTATGGGTAGTATTTCCTAGCACGTTTCCTTGGGGGAAGCAATTGGGGGAAGAAATCATTTTCTTTTATTCTTGTTGGCCACATATTGGACCGACTCTTCCATTCCTTTTTTGTGACATGTTCTTCTCTTGTTAGTTAGATGTGTGTACGAGATGAGTTAAAAATCCTTGTTTTTCGTAGGTGGATACCTTGTGGGTTAGCCGCGTGTGTTCAAGGAGAATTTATAGGTTGTGTGGATTTGAATGGGGATTTTACATGCATGTTAAGCCTAAACCATGTAATTCTATGCTATCATTCTATAATCCCGTGAACCGAATGTCTCTCTTCTTGAATAGCGCCTTGGGTGGTTTGTTGTGTCTTAGTTATTAATTTTCTTTGAGTATATTGTTTTCCTATGTATCTCATTTTTTAAATCGTTGGTTTTGGCATGGAAAATATGAACTCTTCCTTATTAAATCCTTATGCGAAAATAAAAATAAAAATATAAGTTCATTTTTTTGGCTTCTTTGTTTGAATTTTTTTAGTATGAGGTTAAACAATCGTTTATGGTTGATCTGCTTGTATATATTCATTTCCATCTAATGGGTGTTTTCTATATGGATTTCATTTGGTCCTATTCAACCAAGACACAAAAAAGGGGTGATTATAGCAGAGTTTCTTCAAAACTTCCTGTGGCTTTTGAGATGCGAAGTATAGTTAAACTTGTGAATATATATAAAATAGTATGTGAATGTATTTTTTTTTAACTCATTTAAAATTTTGTGAGTAAGAGAAATAGTTGGGAAATGATGTCTGTTACATCATGATCTTTAGCCAAAATGGTTGGAGGAAATGTTGGCTCCATTTAGACTCTTAGATAACATATTCGAATTGTAAATATTTTCTAGTGGAGGTCAAAGCATGGGTATCTGAATATGTGGACTGAGGTGCATAGATTTAAGCTATGTATGATGGTAAAAGTTGTGTGATGTTATTTTTTGGTTGGAAAAATTAAACCCTTCTTCTAGGATTCCATGGTTTCCATTTATTTGAATACCCATATCTTATTGGGGTGCCTAGGAATAATATTCCATAGAACTTCTAGTTCTTTTATGGGTACAAATGGACTTTTGGAATGAATGCATTTTTATAAAAGTAGGATTAGGAATCTGGAGGATAAAATGTGTATGCCATTTTGGGTATCGTGATTTTCCTTTCCCTCTCCATATGCAATTTTAAGGTGCAAGTAATTCAACAATTTATACTCTCAATGATATATTACCTCTACTCAGGATAATATTGCTAAGAATTAATTATGAGAGGCATAAGCAATTAAAATAAACTAAGTTGGATTTGTAACTGTCATCCTTGGTTGAGTATGGTTGATACGTTGCTTGGGGGTTGTGTGATCTCTAAACAAACCTTTGACTATGGCTATAGACTAAGCCTGGTCAATAACATTTTAGCATTTAAAAAATGTGTAATTTATAAATTGAGCCATACCCGGATGTCTGCCTAGTTACCTTTCAAGTTAATCACGGGTAGTAATTACTTAACCTGATACTCTGGGTGTACGATGAGCTTTCACATATGTATTCCTTATATTATTTTGTGTAAAGGTAAATTTGTAGGCAAGGGTTTCCGGTTAGTGTCCCTTAGTTCGTTTAATAGCATAATAAGAGCTCAATCAACTCATTATACTTGTGTGAAGGAGTAAGTGACTAGAGCTATCTGGAGATATTACCTTGTCCTAAAAGAAATATTAAATTATATGGATGCAAACCTTCTGAGGTGTTGCATAATCTTTTTAAAAAATTAGTTATATGTCCTTTTCATATAGGCTAAAGGCTACTTTATGACCCCTGCTTTCATTAGGAAATCTTCCTAGATTTGATTCTTTGTAAAGGACCAAATGATGAGTAAAGTATAAATAATACTTCATGGTTAAGTTGTTGAAACTCCATATTTAACTATGATTTGTTTCTTTTGGGGTTACAAATCCCATTATGCTATGAAACCTCCCTCTGGAAAGATTGAATAACTTTGTTTTTCTTTTGGCACCTATGATCGTACTAGTATGCTTTGTCTTCTCTTGGACCTCTTTAGATGGATGGATTGAGTATTGGATTTTCAATCATGAAATCCATAGGATTACATGATTGAAATCTCAATACTCTTGACCTTCTTGTTCCTAACCCATAAGGTCTTGCCTTGATTAATGAGATATTGTTCTTACTAGTATTTTTGGCTTCCTCCTTGTTGGCTGGTATAAATCTCTTTCTCGTGTGAAGAATTTTTGGATTAGTGGGTTGTGCTTTGATCCATTCTAGAATTAGAACATTCCTTTCATGATATTGTTAAATGTTAGCTTAATTTTGTAGGGGTTAGTCTTAGCATGCTCGGTCTTGCGAACCCACTCAAGTTAATACTTGTGTAGATAGCTTGTGCATGTAGCTAAAACGAAAAGAATTGTCAAGGTTTCATCGGGTTGATCTATGAAGTTCTTGTAAAATTTAAAATGTGTTGTAATCTTGTAATGTTGCTTACAATGGAGTTTGGAAGGCCATTTTCCTTGGATTTTTAGGTAATTGTGAATTAGAGTGTCTTGTTCTTTTGTAGTTAAACTTGTAATTATCTTGCGAGAAATAATATTCAATCTTTACATTGTTAGGAGTATTCTTGTGGTAATATGTTTATCAATCATGAAAATTTTGTGGCATGGCTTGTCCAATGTTGTTATCCTCTTGCTCTTAGCTAAGTTATATTGAATCTCTTGACACTATTGTTCTGTGTGCCATGTTGAATAGAAATGTTATAATTGTGTTTAGCTCTCTTGTTAAGGAATGATAGTTTCTTCTTTCGAGTCATAAAAAAATCGTGTTTTAATAACCCTCCATGGTATTGGAAATCAATGTTGATTCTCTGTATATTTTAGTAATTAACAATCCTTATTCTGGAGTTAAACAAAAATAAATAAAGAAAAATGAATCCCTAGATAAATCAATAAATAAAATAATAGTGAAATTGAGTTATTGTTGAGAAATTTAAGAATCTTAATTTGGAAAGAAATGAGTTTTCTACCAGTGTAAAGAAACCTACCCTCAACTACGAATTAAAATTTATTCCCTTTTGTGAAACCTTAAGTCTTGTGCTTCCATTTTAGGAACCCCATGTGTATCCATTGTCGAACTTAATCAGGATGATTGCTAAAGGAAGCCTTTACCCAAAATCCAGATTATCCCTTAAGTTCTCTCGAAAGACCGGTTAATAACTAAATAGACCATAATGAAATAAATTGATTTTCTCTCTCTAACCATTACCATAGTACCTCGTAATCCTTTTCTAAGTTATGATAAAATGTTAATCCTTGAACAAAGAAGATTATGGTTCTGAACCTAAACAATACTCCACTTCTTTTGAATTTATGTTTGCTTCCTTATGCAAAGGAAGTATGAAACAAGTCTCAGTAGTGTGGGTCCAGATAGAGAGCCTGGTGGAATCGTTTACCTCTTGGTTTTGTAAACAAATTAAACAAGTAATTTTCATATTAGAGATGATCCTAGGATAGACCTTAATAGTATAAAAGAAAAGAAACCTAACCCTATAAGAAGAATTGTAAGAATCATAACATGAACCTTCTAGACCCCAAAGTCAGGTCCTGAAAGACTGTTAGTGAATAAATAACCTTAAGAATATTTTCACAGTGGGATGTCCTAAGCTATAACTATGTATTGTGGTTGGTCTTTTGTGGTGCCTTGTCAAAGAGAAGAGTGAATTGTCCTTGATGGGTGTGATCATTTCCATGCTGCCTTTTTGGTCATCCTTGTATCAAGTTGTTCATAGAGTTAGTTGTAACCTTGGTGACGACATGTTGTGTCATGTTATGTGTCAAGCAAGTCAAAAAAATTATCTTGTGTTTTTCTATGTAGTCTTCTGTGTTTATTATTGCGGGTGTTACAAAGCAATACACCGAAGATGGTTATAATTTCTATCTCGGTATGATTTTGACATAAGTTACATAAAAGGTAGGAAAACAAAGTGGCGGATGCACTAAGTCATATGAAACATATTTCTACACTTATAACGTTGAGAACTCAGTTTAAGGATGAAGTAAAAAGTGTTATGGAATCTTATTCTTATTTTCAACAAGTTGAAACAAGATTTGTTGCACATCCAAAAGATGTGAGGTATGGAGGTTTTCACTTTAATGAAGAAGGAATCTTGAGATATGATAATAGAGTATATATACCTTTGGTAAATAAATTAAGAAGGAAATTGTTAACTGAATTTCATAATTCACCTTTTTCAGGACATCGTGGCATTATGAAAATGCTTGCTGATATAAAACAACAATATTTTTGGAAAGGGATGAAAAATATGTAATTGATTTTGTGACACACTACTTAGAATGTCAGCGTGTTAAGGCTAAACATATGCATCTAGTTGGTTTATCTGTACCCTCATAGCATACCTCATTATAAATTGCAAGTAATTAGCATAGAATTTGTTCAAGGTCTTCCTATGTCAATAAATAAAAATGATGTTATTCTTTTTGTTGTGGATGAACTAAAAAAAGTAGCACATTTTATTGCTTGGTAATCTTAAGGATGATTCATTTGTTTTAGCAAAAATATTTGTGTATGAAATTTTCAGATTACATGGAGTACCTGAATTGATCATATCAAATAGAGATCCAAGAATGACATCTAGATTTTGGCAAACACTTAATGCAGCCTTAGGAACTAAACTAAATTTTAGTTTAGCATACCATCTGGAAACAGATGGGCAAACTGAAAGAGTTAATAAAGTTTTGGAAGATATGTTACAAATTTATTGCATAGTTAGTAGTACAAATGGTAATATTACCTTTCATTAGTTGAATTTTCTTATAATAACACGTATCATGCCTCTCTGAAAATGGCACCTTTCGAAGCATTATACGAAAGGAAATGTAGAACTCCAGTAAGTTGGGATAGCATAGAGGATAGAGAGGTAATTGGACCTGAAATCCTTACTGAAATGGAACAACAAGTTAAAATGATTCATGAACATTTAAAAGAAGCAACAAATAGGAAAAAACATTATGTAGACTTAAAAAGGGTTGACAAGAAATTTGAACTTGGTGAAAAGGTCTTTCTATGGGTTAAACCAAAAAGAGTTTTATAACTTTTGGTAAGGCTTCCAAGTTATCACCTCATTATGTGGGAACCTTTGAAATTGTCGAAATAATCAATCTTGTAGCTTATCGTTTAGATTTACCACCTACTTTATCACAAATGCATGATGTTTTCCATATTTCTTTACTTAAGAAATACGTTTCAGATTTATCACATGTATTAAACTAGAATTCCTTACAGGTCCAAGACCTAGGAATAGTCATGGTTAAACCCATTCGAGTGTTGGAAAATCACTAGTTGCACTTAATAAATCATGAAATAAGTCAATGCAAGGTCCAGTGGGACTATTTTAATGAAGAAAGTGCAACCTGGGAAAACCTCAAAGACATGAAAATTTCTTTTCCACATTTATTTGAGCAGAATTGATTCTATTGATTGATAAAACTTGAAGATTTTATTCTTAGCATATCAATAAACCTACTAGTTTTGGGTAGATACTAAATTCTTTAGTATTGAAACAACTATTTTAATGTTGAATAATTATGAAAATTTGAATTTCTCAAATTTGGTTCTATTATGAACTTATGAATGAAAGAATTATATTTTGGTTATATTCTTGATTGAATTTATTTTGAATAAGTTAATCATCGGGATGATGATGCTTTTTAGGAGGGAGGTATGTAACACCTCAAACATGACTAGTACCTATGATGATTTCTACTTTTGAAGGTACAAACATTGACATGTGATTTTGTCTTATGATGGTGTACTCTTATGACTTTGGAAATCATGTTTGCAGTAGAAAATAATTCATCTATTGAGCAAGTACATTCTGTCATGTTTTTGTTGTATTTAATAGAGCAACCCACCTCCTTATGCATAATTAGTTCACTTTTTGAATTGAGAAATTTGGTTTCTATTTTCATAAATTCTTCTTTCGAACATCATTACCTTAGATAAATTCCATTGATCCAAGGTATGCTTTTAATTCATAACTTTTTGGTCATAACAACCAAGTCAGATAGATCAATTGATCTCTAGATTCTGACTGTGCTAGAGAATGGATTAAGTATTTAGACCCTACTATATATTGAATTCTGATGTTGGGGCTAGATTCTTCTTTTGTTATCATGTCATGCTTTCTTTGATCGTTAATCTATTGTAGCTTGTCTAAATGTTTGTAACTATATCCTAGAGCTAAGTCTAACCTATGTCTCTATAATCTTTTGTTAGTTAGAATGTTAAGAATTTAACTAAGGACCTACCTATGGACCTATGTTGATTTCCTAAATTAATATTAACCTAACTATGGGAATGGCTAACCTAAGGGGGCCTAATGGATGACATGGAAATTGGGTTGGTCGGTGGCATCTTTTTCTAGACATTTAATTGGGATTTAAGGAAGACTTATACCTTAGTACTACCAAATTTGGCATGGGCATGAGAAAAGATATAGGGGGCTGAGTTGGCACCTCCACCGAGTTTGGTTGCATGCAAAATTTAAATTTATTCTTCACCAAATATGGAGATGGCAGTGGCATGGAAAAAGGAGGGAACTAACAGTCCTTGGCATTTAATGTTTTTGAACTTGGAAAAAACTACCTAGGAAGATGCATGAGGGTTTTAGTTGTTTTGATCTTTTTTTCAAGCTTAGGCTCTTCATGGTATTTTTCATATCTTTGAAGCTCCAGTTCGATTCTTGTATGACTATTATTTTTTTATTGCATAGAGCTATTATTGGACTTTGTGAAAACTATAAGAAGAAGGGAGAAGTGTTGAAAGTTGGTTGACGTTTCATGGAGAAGAAGAAGTTGTTGAAGTTTTGCTTAGAGATATTATGTGAATCAATGAAGGAGAAGATCTATCAGGCATGATAGGCTCTACCCATTAAGTTTTTTTTATTTTACTTAATTGATTCATTAAAATAACTCGCTCTTCTTGGGAACAATCTTGTTTTTGCATGGTTGTTTAGATCATCTCTGCATGTGTTTATTTTGTGGTGATGTTTTATGTGAATGTTGTTTCAACTCTTCTTGTATGAGGAAAGTGTTATCTAGGTTTTGTTCTTCTTAATTTGGTTTGTTGGGTTATGCTTTACTCCTTCTACATGAGCCTGAGATGAAGTCAAAACTAGTTGTACTCTTATTTGAGTTGTGTTAAGCTTGTAATTAGGTTGCTTAAATTTGTTGAACTTTTTATAAGAGATATTATCTCACAACACTTCGAGAGGAATAATGTTTTGATTTTCCTTTCTGAATTTTATATCTTGCATGAATATTTTTGGAAATAAACTTCTGTAACTCTATCTTTAGCTTATTCTACTGGGTTTTGTTGGAATGATAAAAATTTGAGAATTAGTCTATTTTCTTACCACTTCAGTGATTGTGATTATGGGTGTTTTTTTAACTTTCATGTTGCAGTAGCCTACTTCAATGGTTATTGAGGAAGTTAAATTATTGGGTTTTTCTCTGCAAGTGTTAATGTTTCATGATGTGTTAGTTCTTTCGGCTATTATTTTAAGCCTGCAATTTTTACTTCTGCTCTTTTATGAAATTATTCAGCCCCTATGCCTAACTATTTTATCCCATGAGGGAAATGAACTTAGTTTCTACTCTGTTGAGTTTTGGGTAACTAGTGAAAGTATGAGCATTCGATGCTAAGAAGGAAAAACTCCCTTGGTATTGGTTACTATTTTTTGGTTATTGTTGTCTATTTGATCTTCTGGGTAGTTCAATGGACATTGTTTATAGTTAGTCTATTTCTTGGCCTTGGGCCATCAAACTCATTTTCATTTATTTTATGAACTAAGGCTAATGTATCTTTGTTGAGAAGGAATGCATACTTGAGATTTGATATATCGTTATGCTCATGTATTTCCTCAAGGATCTGAATTTTATGAGTCTGTTTCAGACTTATCCTTTTGTCATCTTTTTGTTCCTTTCTGTGTACTGGGAAAAAAATTACTTGTGGACATGTGGATATTGAAACTGTCAATAATGTATCCTTGATTTTTTTGTTTAATTTATGAATTTTTTTCATCACTCTTTCTTCTCTCGGTTTTTCTGTACATTCAATTTGATCCTTGATTAGTTATGTATTTGGGATTTTAGTTTGGGACAAGATGGACTAAGATGTTAATAATTTTTCATGGTTATCTTTTAGTCCCTTCCTAATCATGCTTTAAACTATGATGAAGTAATATATCTCTCTTTTTCTTTAATCTTCTTCCTGCTTCAAACTAGATGAAGGTGTTGTCCTTCTTTGATCTATTCCATTATTTCAACTCTTGGACCTATTTGGTAAGATTGAGTTCAAGTTGTGCTAGGGTAGTATAGCTGAAGTAGAGTATGATTGATGGATTATTACGTTTGGTTGGAAATATTTTGAGTAAATATTTGTGCTTAGTAGAAAATATCTGGATGGTTGATTGAGTTGAAGTTGATTGTTAAACCCTTCCATTCTACTCTTTTGAATTAACATTGGTAATGTTGTATCTCTTTGGGGATTGTGTGTTTAGTCCCAATTGCATGCTAATTTGATCTTACCTTCTGATGAGATCTGTTTAGTTGTTGGAATTTAACTTAAATTGGGTTCTAATTCTGAATTTGAGTATTAGGATACTTAAATCAATAACACATTTAAGTTATGTGATTTGGATCATCCTAAACTTATTCCTATGTTTTTAATTTTATTATTGGCATCTCAGATTTTAGGATGAATTTAGGTGAATGATATGTCGAGATGGAAGTATTGTTATCTACTGCTGAACTATTCCTAAAAGATAGTTAGGATAGTTATCTCCTTATGTTAAATAGGTTTAACTGAAAAGGAATGCATGGAAAGTAATGTATGAAAATAATATTTGGATTGTGATGAAAGAATAATTATTTGAATTATTGTTTTAATTATTTTTATGAAAGACAATAGTATGTTAAATATGTATTTTATCTACTACTAAAATATGCCTAAAAGATAGTTAGGATAGTTATCTCCTTATGTTAAATACGTTTAACTAAGAAGGGATACATGTAAAGTAACGCATGAAAATAATATTTGGATTGTGATGAAAGGATACTTATATGAATTATTGTTTTAATTATTTTTATGAAAGATAATTGTATGCAAGGTTGAATTTTATATCATGACCTATTCTTACTTTTGTTATGGTTTATCACTTTTTCTCTCTCTCTTATTTGAGTATGGTAACTCCTTTTGGTATGTATTTCTGAATTGCTTAGGACTATTTCATAACAACAGAGTTCTCTTTATGAAACAGTTAGCTAAAAGAACATCGTTTTAATGTTTAGTTCTTATCATTCCCAGTTCAATGAGTTGGCCCGTGCTAGTAATTTTGTAGATGGAATTCGTAAGTGATGAAAGGAGAAAATATTTATAGGAAGTTACATTTGTTTACCAAAGAGACTAGATATTTTATGATGAAATATGGTTCATTATTGAAATGTATTTGATGGAAAAGAAAGTTGTACTTGTAATTGATCTTGTTATTGTTGTTTGACATTAGAAATGTCTGAAGTGTTTGGACTTATAATGTATGAATCATCTTGATGAATGAAATATTTGTGGACTTTCTTGTACTTGATGTGTAATCCTTTTTGGGTATTCTGTGAATGGAAATGTTAAGTATTTCTCTAATTTTTCTATTAGTAACATACCCTCTTGGGTTGGAATAGATTAAATAGAGATCCGGGGTGCTAGATGTGCTACCCTCTCTAGTGAAAATGCAACTTAGTAAGTTGTCATTCTTGCATGGTTATCCAACTATAACACTATGACTATGTTTAATTCAAATGTTTGAATGAAGATAAAACTTGATGTTAATTTACAATGAACTATGAGGTTTCAAATGAACATTAACCCTCTATAAGGAAAAGGGAAGACAACTACCATGTAATTAATCATAGACTTGTCTTAAGACCTTTTGGGAATGAATCCGAATGTTAACTTTGGATAGTGGAAGGTGTGCTTCCTCTTGAAGAATTCCTTAAACAAAATAGGAATGTAGGAAAGGAAAATAAATGGGATTAGACTTCATTCCATTGAAGTCTAATATAAAAATAACTTACTCAGAACTTAAGTAAGATAAGGTTTGGGTAAGTAAGCAAACATCTCTTTAATGTGTGTTGGATCTGTTATGTAAAACATAAATCAGAATGTTAATGGTATAAAAACATAACTTATGAAATGATTAGGGAGAAGATGTATTTACATACCTACTTCTAATTGTAGTTTTAACTTAGAACCCTAATGTTCAATGAACCTAGTTTCTCGGTAGGGTAACTACAATTAATCCTTAATGAGATAATTAATAAGTCATTAAATTTATAGCTAAGGTATGTTTTCCTAGATGAGGAAACTTTAGACGCATTCGATACATGCCAACCGGAGTGCAGTACTTAGGAAGACTAGGGTGTTCACAAGGATATTAATTTGAGTTGACATGTTTCAACACCCTTTCGAGTTTATTCATCTAGACTAACATAAACTCTAACTTGATCATAGTTCCCTAGGTAGAGATAGGGGCATGATCTAGTGTTGAGGTCAACTCACATTGACTTAGGATAAATAGACATGCCCAATCGACACAAGTCAATTGATTATGTCTAAATACCCTTAGTCACCATAAACAGTCCTCCACACTAGGCCATGTTGCTAACCTTGGCTAGGGTTAAACCTTGAACAAGTGGACTAACAAAAGTTAGTGAAGACCATTCTAGATAACATATCAAGTAGGGTGAAGGATGTATTCTGTTAAACGAGTATGCCGTCTAGGAATATAAACATGAATAGTATGTTTAAAATCTTTGGCCAAAGTATTGCAAGCTACTGGTTACGTTATCCTATGTCACCTAGTTTAAGAAGTGGGATTTTAAATGAATATCTATAAGAGATACTCGAGATAGTCCTCTTAAATAGAAAAATTGACACCTTTTAAAAGGGTAAAGAATCCAAGATGCATGGTATACACATAATAGAGTTAACTTGAGAGATCGATGTTTCACGTAGTCATTTATAGCTTCATATGGTATTCTATTATGAGATTGATTGGCTATGAATGTGTGTTCTAAATTATGTTAATTTAGAATAGATAAAATTATACAAAAAAATAGATAAATTCCCCTTGTTTTTAAATTCTTAAAATGGGAATGTTACAGCTTAAACACCTTCTTTACTCCTCGTGAATATGGAAGCCTTCACTAACACCCACATTATGACCATTATGTAGGAGAGCTTTTTCCATACGGCCCTCCCCACCTTCACACCAACCTGGCATATGGGGGATTAGACACTTCTTCCTATTCTCTAGAACCACCTATAAAAACCTAGCCTTTCTCATCTAATTTTCAATACCTCACCAACCATAACTTCACCAATAATTTTCTTCATCGATGTACTTGGAAGGGTTTTTGTTTTGGTATCTATGAGAAGGGTTGTCACACATTCATACCTTACACCACTCATAAACACAAGGACCTTTGTGGACTTGGTTTCTCTTTACAGCCTCCTCCTAAGAAGGCTCACATTACACTTGTCGAAGACAAAAATCCGTCTTCACCTTCCCCACATTCCTCTCCTATTGCACCACCTTCACCCATGGATTCCATGGATCCAGAATCTATCCCCCTAACTTTTCTTTTGTGATCACCATTTCCTTGGGACCTCTAACTTATTAGCGTGATGGAAAGGTTCCATCTTCCATTCCTTTTCTTTATCTTGACATGTTATATACTAACATACCTTCTATCAAAGTCATTCGATGTCGGGATGATGATTCTATTCTCACCTATTTAGGAGTAGAATATTATTACATTCACCAATATTTACCTTCGAAGACCTAAACCATGCTAAATGAATCAACCATAGAGATCAATATTCACACTAAGGACAACACTCACATTCTAAAGATAGGCCAATATTTAGATTCTACTGAACAAGAAGCTTTCATATCTTTCCTCTGAGATCATAGCAATGTTTTTTTGGCCTTGTATCGATATGCCTAGTATTGACCCTAATATCATGGTCCAAAACATCATGACTATCCCCAATGCCAAACCTATGAAATAGAAGCTACAAAGAATGCATCCGGTAGTGCCCTTCTTGTGAAAGAATAACTTCAGTGCCTTCTTTATGTTTCCTTCATTCTACCCATTGATTATCCATAATGGATTTCTAACATTGTTCCTATCACAAAAGTGATAGGGGGACTCCACATTTGCATAGACTTCTATGACCTTAATATTTCTTTCCCTAAAGATGAATTTCCTCTCGCCTAGCATCGACCAAATTTTTTATCTTACATCTAGCCATGAGATGTTATCTCTTATGGATAAATTCTTGATTTATAATATAATATTACTCACACCAAAAGATCAACACAAAACCACCTTCATCACCCCTTGAGGGAAATTTTGTTATCGCGTCATGCCCTTTGGCTTGAAAAAGTTGGTGCCACTTATCAGTGTGTTCTAACCTATATCTTCCATGATATCATGTATGAAATATTAAAGTATTATGTCCACGACCTCCTCGGTAAGTCCAAAAGTCATGTCAAACACCTCTCGGTCCTTAAAGTCATATTTGATCATCTCATTAAATACTATGTTTGACTTCAACCAAAGAAGTATGTCTTTACTATTTTCTCTGAAAACTCCTTGGTTTCATTGTCTATTTGTGAGGCATCAAAGTTAATCCTTCCAAAATCAAGGAAATTGTTGAGATGCCTCCACCTACTAATCTTCGAAACCTTCATAGTTTGTAAGGAAAATTATAATCCATTCGACGCTTTATTTCCCAACTTTCAAAATAATTTCATCATTTCCATCGTGTTCTTAAAAATGATCTCTCCTTTAATTGGAATTATTAGTGTTGCAAAGCCTTTGAAGTGTTGCAAACATACCTTCTTTAGCCACCCGTGCTCATCCCACCTAAAGATGAAAACCTTTTTCCTCTACATTTCTACCATTGTCCATTCCTTGGTGCCATAATCGCTCATCACAATGATCAACATAGGGAGAAAGAATTTTATTATATAATCCATACTCTTTTAGACTATGAAACTAGGTATGTAGTCATTTTTACACCCATCACAAAGGAAAGGAATCCCATCCGCGCCGGCCTATCACCCAAAGGGGGCGCCGGCTCCGACCCGAGGCATGCGTGGGTGATGAGTCTCTCTTTTATGTGCGTTTAGTGGGAAACATCATCTATGATCTGATTTTAAGAGATTTGAAATGAAATATGACATACAAGCACCATAGAGCTGAGAATGACTTCTAGATCCTTGTAGTCATTCCGCACAAAAAAAGAGCCGAATAGATTATAGAACTTACACCAAAACAGAAAGGAAGTTGTACAAGCATTCATACTTAGTTCATAAACATAAATTAAAAAGAGTTATGAAGAAGGATGTATGCATCAAAACCATTAATGTTCATATTCACATAAACAGTAACCTCATTACATTCATTAGGCCCATTACAAAATGTCACAGAAAGGCAAACCGTAGTCATGCATTATAACCGGATTCATATAACTAGGCCCTCAAAAGAAAATTAAAACCCCTAACCCTTGATACATCCTTTTCTACGCTTATTTACCCAAGCTAGCAGAGTCCTTGTAGTATTTTTGTAGAGCTCCGCTCTCTATCCATTTCATCTCCCTTTGCTTCTACAGGCACTTGTATATATAGCCTTCTTGAACTACTAACTCATTCTTATGCAATATTAGACGTGCCACCAAGTGTCTGAATGTGGTCCTCCATGAGTGCATGCTCCTCTAAGCCTGAGCTCACCACTCCTTTCCATGATGTCCTTCTAGAAGCTTCTAGCGTAGGGCATATTCCTTCCAGGCCACCCTATTGCCAGGCTGGCACCTTATCCACCTGGGTCACATTTTTCTCACATCCTGCCCAAAAGGTTGAAAATGGCTAAGTCCCCGATTCTGCTCCATAGGCGTGCATCCTGGGTTCTACCAAAACCCTACTTGAACCCTTCCCTACATGCCTTATCTTGCACACTTTGTTCAACTCGTGCCTGCCTATGCGCCTTTATTGGACTTAGTTGATATTTCAGGGACCAACATCACCCCACACTTTACCTGTTCTCTACCCTTGGAAACTTCCTTAAAGAATAAATAAATACACAATAAAGGGGACAAAGAATGGGAAAAGAAGGAAGAATGAGGAGTGCTACTACTTAAATCAATAAGAAAGGAAATTTCTTCGTAATTTGGCCTCCGTAGATTGTTCCAAGCATCGACCTCATTATGTGCTCTCTAGAAAAGATCACCTACTAAGGTGCTCACCTAATCAAAACCCAGCCCATCCCCTTGTGCACTCATGGTGTCAACAATTTTCTCTAACTCCTTGCCTATATCCTCTAGCACATCCATCCTTCATGTAATTTGTGGGTATAGTTCCTTTAGCTGGTTTTTAATTGAGCCCCATAAAGCCTCAATAGCTTCTAATTTATTTTCTACCTCGACTAGGATATTTTATCGCTCCACTTTGTTCCCCTTGTTCTTCACCTAGAAATCTTTAAGTTCTACTTCATCAATGATGACCAAATACCAGCCACTTTTTATTTATCCATGTAGTTCTCGTACACCGCCTCAACAAATTCTGGGAAGCAATATTTACATCAACAAGGACCTTTTTGTATTTAGCTATGAGCATCACAACCTTAAATTTATCCTCCTTTTCTAATGCGCGACCACTTCTTCTATAGATTCCAAGGGTAGCAGATACCTCTCCATGGTGAGGATTCTTTTTAAGTCCTCCAGGGCATTCCAGAAAGATGCATACTTATGCTCGGGAGGCACTAGGTCCGATGCTTCAACACTATTACATTTGTAATGACTCCACCTTTTGTATAATTTGCGTACTCTTTCCTTCTCATCCCTTAACTCGTGCTACAACTAGGTGCTTGATTAGATTTTCATGACTCGGCTCCTTTATCCTGCAGCTAGTTCTTCCTCTTTCTTTTCCAATTTATCCTCCAGATCTTTGATTCTATCATTCCACCCAAAGAGTCTAGCTTTGACCTCAATGAAAACCTTTTTGAGTGTGTTGCATAGTTTTTCATCTTAGAGCTGTTGAGCATTCACCAATGGGTTGTCTCCTTTTGATTCTAGCAATGTTATTATTGCCCCGTGGCTTACTTCAAATTTTGGCTCATCAAGATGGGACTCAAATGCCCATGAGAGCATCTTCCTTGTCCCGAGTGCCTTCCCCCTCCTATCTACCCTCTCTCTAGGAGAAGGTGTACTAATTATTCTCTCCTTCTCTCGTCCTCCGAGTCATGTACATTGAACATAGTTTCTTGGTCTACCTCAGCTTATCTTCCTCATCATCATCCCTTTCACCTTGGTAGGCCCCCAAGCTCTCAGTGTACTCATAATTCGACTCCTCCGTCATCTTCTACTTCTTTCCAACTGGGGATTCTGGTGTAGGTGACTCTATCTCTTCTTCTTGTGATGACTCATCATCTAACGGCTCCTCTTGCTCTAGAGTCTTCCCTTTGACTATGGACTTTTTCTTGTGTGAATACATACTTTTTTGGCACTTGTCCCAGGGGTACCTATTCCCTGTGTATTCACTACAATTGGTACTTTCTCCTTTCATTATTTTTCCTTCTTCCTAGGCGTGGGTCTCTTCCTTCCAGTTGGGTCCTCAGGTATGGGTATCTCATTCTCCAGATATGCACCCTTCTCAAATCTGGGCCTTATGCAAAGGTATACTCACGTCACATGATACGAGTCCCTCCTATAATGGGAAAAGTCATGGGTATCATCATTTGGACCTCATGTGAGACGTACTTCTCTATGTACACATGTTTGTTGGGGTAGACCAACCCTTTGAACATTTATCTAGTGATACCAGGTCTAGATTACCAAGGTCCAACTTCAAATTCTTGGATTCTTTGAACCTATTCACTCCTGCTTGGAAGTGTTGAGTTGTGAACACAAAGGGAGCTTACACCATGGGCTCCATGTCTCATCCATCAGTTTAAATCTATCGAGGTAGAAATGTTGGTACACAACAAACTCGATTATCCCTCGGTGGTCGCCGGCGCTTTTCAGGATCCTCCATTCCACCCTAAACATGTTCCTCAGGTGTGTGTACCACTTCTCTAGGCACGCCTTATGCATGGCTGTCATACTATCATAGGTGTACTTCTCAAACCTCTTTGCGAGTGAAGGTTCTTCAGCAAGGTACTCCCACATGAACTTGTCTACTACATCCGGCACCCCAATCTCTGAGAATACAATGGTTAACAGGACATTACCAAAAAGGATTCTATCACCTTCCTTCACGCTGTTGACAATCTCATCCACGATGAATGTAGATAAGTTGTAGATGGTGCCCTCCAAAATCCTCTTGCAAACATTCAACCAGGCCTTGTTTACCCAGGTCAATCTCTCCTAGCCATTTAAATTTTTCACAAGGTGTGTGGCCATCGTCATCACTGGGTCCTTAATGTCTATGATATTAAATTACTTCGATCCCTTTTTGTATGCATAAGTAGTGATGATTTCCTTAATTTCCTTCTTGTCACTTAGGTCATCCTCCAAACTCTCTCCTTCACAGATGAGGCCTGTGAAATGTGAAACAAGCTGAGGGGTAATGTGCATCTTGTGCCCTGTGAAGTGAAAGTAATATTCATGCACACACGACATCAACCATTGATATAGGCACTCAGGCTTCCCAAAGTAGGGAAACTCAAAGAGTTGTAATAATCTTGAATTCTTCATCTTCACTTTTACATCATCATTATAGATGGGAAAACCCTTTAGTGTCCTTTTATTCATCGAGTGGACTAACTCTAGCGCCATTTCCTTCTCGATTGTGCTCGAACGATGATTGTAATCATTTACTGACATATTTCTTAAATGGGACTCCCAGTCGCACCTAAGGAATACTCCATCTGGGGACTGCATTTCTGTGTACCACTCTTCATTTGTACCCGTGATAGTGTCTTGTTGCTTACTCTTTCCCTTTCCCTACTTAGGTGTGCCAACTAGTTTCTTGGGTGCCATTGTTTATGTCAACACTTCAAATTCTTTCACTTTCTTTGTTTTACTACCCCTTTCCAAGTTTAGATTTCAAACGGGAAAAGAAACTCTTTTCCGACCCATTCCCTAGATGCCAAACCCTAATTGGAACCTCTTTTCACCAAACGACACTTCTCCACAACTCTTCCCACACCCGTGAATCACTTCCTTTCTGGTTTATAACTCTAGATTGGTTACTCATGCTCAAATTATTGTAATTTTTCTTCACATGGATCAACTCTAGAAACCCTAGTTCGCAAAATCTCCTCTTTGTATACGCAAAGTGAAAAAAATGAAATGTTTGAACCTTTATTTATAGTTTTTCCCATTTTTAAGCATTAAATGCTACTTCACCTACCACCATAATTTTAACATTTAATGCAGATTTTTCAAACAAAGCTTGACTTTTACACCCTAACTCACATGCCCAACCCTGTGTGGAAAATCTTCTAACCTTCTGGCATGCAACCAATCCATCTTGATAGGAGACTTGCGCACGTGTAACCAAAGACTCAAGGTACTTCTTCTGTCATGATTTTTTCTCTCACCTACCTCGTGTTGTTTATGCACTTCTTCCTCTATACGTGGGGACTGAAAGTAGCCTTATCTTGACACTAACCATTCTTTTCTACCTTTTCTTTCATGCACCTTTTTCAACAAGGCCATTCAACCAGGATTTTCAACACAATCCTCCTTGGCACTTTACCCATGCTTTCCTTCACATCACTCCACCCCACACTTAAAATGATGTGTGGTCCTCTAGCGCATTAAAAACCTCAAAAAGTAACAAGGTTACTGGTGTCCAAGGTGCAAAACAAAAAAAAAAGTGAAAGGTAAACACAATAAAGGAAATGCATAAAGAAAATTCTAAACTATCTGGAAAAACTGCCTTATTTACAAACATCAAGAAGCCTTATTTATAGTAGGACTTTAGCCTACTCCCATTAAAGTGTCTAAGAAATTTCATTTCATCCAAGATTTAGAATCGGACCATGCCCAAATCAAGGATGTACAAGATTATATAGGGACCCAACCAATGGACCTTTAACTTCTAGGGTGGCTCAAAACTTAGAATCATAAAGTAAAACCATCTTCCCAACCAAAAACTTCTTGTTCCTAATGTGGTGATCAAGAAATACTTTTTAGTTTTCTTTTTTGTTGTTTGGCTCCACCTCCGGTGAGTGATCGTATTTCATATAGATTCATCAATCAATAAATTCTTTCTTCTAGTGCTTGCTCATCATCCATCCCTCCTGCGTGTACTATTTATAGAGAAGGTAACATGAACTCAACCGGTAGAATAACTTCCATGCCAAACACCAATTGAAATGGTGTGGATATTTTCAACCTTTTATAAGTTTTCCAGAAGACCATAATATAGCTGATACTTTGTCATCCCAATCTTGTCTTCCGACATCACAAATTTTTTTGTCAAGGTATGACTCAAGATTTTGTTAAATGCTTCTTCATTTCCATTTGCTTGTGGGTGATAAGGTGTAGTCTTGTGATGTGCCACCATGAACTCATTAATGTGGATCCTTAGGGTCTCAATAAATAAATGTGTACCCATATCATTGGTTAAAATTAAAGGGAATCCATACCTTGTGATAATGTTCTCCCAAAAATCTTGTTTCGTAGTTGTTGTGTAGTCTTTAGTTGGGGCTTCTGTGATGTCATCTTCAACTAACACTTGAGACCAAGAAACAAACTAGGAAAATTATGGAATAATTTTTTTATATATAGGAAGAGTCTACAATCAAGTTGCTATTGTCAAAATTTCCCCCCCGGGTAAATTTCGATAACATGCATCAAAAGTTGCAGAAAGGCAAATAGGTTGATCCGGGAAAAATCGTGAAAATCAGCTAAGTCCTAGTCCTAGGAGCAAATGGGACATTTGGGACAGAAATGCGTGGATTGGCTGAAAAGCCTCCAGGCAGCCCAAGTAGCAACAGGGACATCTGGGACAAAAGTACGCGGCAGGCGCGAAAAGCCGATCCGGTCGAAAGAGAGAAAATTGGCTAACTGCTGAGAGGGACGCCAGTGGGACAAGCGGGCCAAAAAGGCGTGAACCGGCCGAACCGGGCGGAAAAGGGCCAGACAGTCCAAAGCAAAATGGGACATTTAGGACAAAAGGCGCGAACCGGCCGAACCGGTGAAAAAGGGCCAGACAGTCCAAAGCAAAATGGGACATTTAGGACAAATGGACGCGAACCGGCCGGTTCGCGCGAAATCAGCACAAGGAGTCCGAAGCATTTGGGACATCCGGGATGAAAAGACGTGAAGGGCGCGAAAGAGCCGGCAGGGCCGAGAGCCAATCAGATCATGACACGTGTCTCAAGGAGAAAAGGTCAAAAAGTCAAAGGGCGAGTTTTCGAGCACCGATCCGAACCAATGGGATAATGCCACGTGTCCCAGTTAGGGCCCACAAGGAAATTTCAAAAGGAGAACCCATTGAGAAGTGGAGGAGAGAGAGTTGCTCAGCGAGTCAGCACGTGCCACGTGTCGTCCAGGTGGCAGAGCGCGGGAAGAAATTTAAAAAATCTGTTTTCGCCTGTTCCGTGCCCTAAATCTTCAGATTGCCATATCTTTTGATCCAGAGCTCAGATTTCCACGTTCTTTATATCAACGGAAAGCTGATGATATTCTCTACATGATTCTAGGATCAATAATGAGTTTTGGTTCAGTTTGGAGGATGAAAATCAAGAAACACCTCTGGCGCGAATAACAAATAGAAGTGATGCGTCAACGAACAACTTTAATGCAGCGACCGGTTCGCCGCTTCTATTAGGCAGTCCGCCGTTTCACCAAGATCTGCCACTTCTGCCATGATAAGATGAGTTAAGTGCATTCGAGGTGGTTGGGGTAGGTTTCGATTTCCTCTCTCTTTTCTCTCTCATTCTTCCTATAAATTGTAAGGAGGGGCTTCTTTTTAACGGTTGGACATTTTTGTTTTGCAACCCCTCCCTTCTCTCCTACTTGCAAGAGAATTCGTGGAGTTTTCAAGCCTCCCACATGGATTGTAATGCCATTTTTTCCTTTTGGCCATTGCAATGTATTGAATCGATCCTTTGAGCAATATATATGTCTGTGATTAAATTTAAATCCTCTCATGTATTCATTGTTGTCATTTTGATCTCTCATTGCATTTCGGTTACCTGTGCATGGTGTGGTATTGCATCTATATGGTCTGTGTTTATTTTTGCAAAGCTTATGTTCTTCATTCCTCGGTGCATCACCCCCTTAGCTTAGGTTTATTTATGTACATTTCTCTCTCCCTGTCTCCTTGGTAGTTAGTTTAGGTTTTTGGGTAAACCTCTGCGTTTCATTGGTGCATCTGAACAGAGGAATAGGAACCAGCCTTTCTCTGGAGAATCTTTTCTCATTTTTCAAGTCCCACACTTGGAGAAAGGATTCAATGTTATGCAATCACACTGGATGCCTAAGTGATCAACCTAGAAACTCGATCTGCCTCCAGGGGTGCTGTGATTTTGCATCAACAGTTTTGGCACGCCCGGTGGGACCTAGAGGTCTCATTTTTATTGCAGCAAAGTTGATATGCATCTGCTGCAATTTTCTTGCTTAAAAAGAGCTATTATTTGCATATCTGGCGACTCCAAGGGGAAGAATCAACTGGTTTCAGCAGTACAGGCCTAAAAGCTTATGAGAAGAATCACAAGGTCAAGAGCTGGAGAAGAAGAAGTGTTGTTTGAATACCTGCAATTATCTCCAAGAAGAAGGCAAAGAGGAAGAAGGATTCAAAGGTCTCCATCTCCACCAAACAGAACTCTCTCAACTCCTCCACCTGACAGGCCTTTCTTTCAATATACAAGGGTTTTAAGACCAATCAGAATGGTGCAACCAGTGAACCCCTATGTCAACTTCACAGGCAGCAGCCCACTTGCTCTCAATGCACAAAATCCAATCCCAGTTGCAGCACTGAAGAACATTCCATACTTTACTGGAGAAAATCAGACCACTCCTGGTGATCATGTCAAAGACATTGCTAACATTTGTGCAATCCACGAGATTAATGAGATGCAAGTAGCTGTCAAATTGCTGGCGTCTTCATTCAAGGGGAAAGCATTGCAATGGTTTAGGAGCCTTGGAGCTGGCTCTATCACAAACTGGAATCAGCTGTGTATTGCACTTCATGATCAATTTGGAGAGAAGGGAGACAACTTGTCTCTTTTAGAGCAGCTGACAACCATCAAGAGAGCTTCTAATGAGCAGCTAACTACTTCAACTTCAGATTTCAAAGATCTTGGGATAGAATTCCAGATGCTGATCGGCCAACAAAGCGAGAAGGTTCTTTTCTATACTACCTTAAAGCTTTAAATTCTGATATTTCTATGTTGCTTCAATCTATGGGAGGCACAACTATCCCTGCTGCATATAGTATTGCCATTAGAGCTAAAATTGTCTGATTCAAGCTGGCAAGCTAGCTCCTAGGCCTCCAATGCCATTATATCCAAGTTTAGAGAGCCCAAGTCTTGGTCAAGCATCATGCTTAGCTCCTATTCCCACTCCTAGGAATCAGAGTTCAAATGAAGCTTCCACTTCATCTCCAAGTGCCCCAAATGAGCTTCAAGAAGTCATGAAGCAACTGCAAAATTTAGGTAATGAGCTGGTCACACTCAAGAGACAACAAGCTCAAGGTTTTAGACCTTCGTATCAGCCTCAAGCTCAACCTAATAGGCAGCCATATCAGCCTCAAAGACCACCTAATCCAGCTGCAAATATGAATCAAACAAGGCCTCCTGTCAATAGACCTTTCCAGCCCTATAATCCAAATGCCATATCTGCCTCTAAGGCATTAGTACCAGCACAAAATAACATGGCACAGGAGTACGACTGGTGTTACCCTTGCAATCTACCTCACAATCAGTCAGCATGTTTCAATGGTGCACTAAATCAGGCCTTGATGGTGCAAACCATTGGTGTTGCTCAAGATCCAAGCCAGGAGGAGAATCAACAGCAACAAACGCAACAAGAAGGACCTCCAACAGAAACCACATTGGCAAATTGGCAAACGGAAGACTTCTGTGGAGTTAACCAACAGCCTTTTCAAGGCATGGCTGCCAATACACGGTCAAAGAAGAGAAGCATAGAAGAGGGACAACCATCTAATCCAGTTGTTTCTCAACCCACTCTTACACAACAAGGGGTCAGTAGACCAAACGCAGCTCCAAACCTGCAAAATCAACCCAAGGTCCCTGTTATAGCAACACATGCACCCATTCAAGTTCAAGAAAAGGTTGTACCAAGTAAGGGGCAGCAAAAAGACAGTTCATCCCCTTTCAACATCATCGATCAAATGAAGAAGACACATGTGAACATTTCCATGTGGGAATCACTGGCGATCCCAGGACAACGAGACTTACTGCAAGCTGCAATGGCTAATTGGTCTGCCACGAATGTATCAAACCAGGGACATGAGAAAGTTCTCACTAATGCGGTACATACATGATGGGGACCGACAAGGAAAAATTTGAAGCCTCCACCATTCTATGTTTCATTGATTGTTGGAAACCACTTGTACACAATCGTATGTTAGATTCGGGGCGATGGTTCGGTAATGCCGAAGCAAATAGCGAATCAGGTGGGTTTGAAATATGAGCCGATCTTTGAAAGGAGTAAAGTAAATACTGGTATATGGAATGGCGGTAGGGACTGTTGGGAGTCATCAAGGGGTTAAGCCTAACACTACATTCTGTCCTAATGTTACGCTTTTGCAAGATGTGTCCGTGATTGACCTTCCGCCACTCTTTGCGTTGTGTCTATCAAGAGACTTCACTAAGAAAATTGGCGATATTTATCTGCAGATAAATCGTCACACATGATTTTTAGGACGAGGTATGGAGCCAAAGTAACAATCGTGTCGAAACCAATTGCCAATTTCCATATTGAGCCTTATGTACCAGGTCCTGTCAATGCAAATTTCTCAGCTTTTGATCAGGAGGAGTGTTCAAGTGATCTAGAAACAGGTACTAAGGTCGAGGGAATTCCTGATTTAACTTTGGATGAATGGGCAAACAAAAGTCATGAATTTGATCCATATAAGGAAATTGAAGAATCTGAATTGGGCGTGTATTGTATACACGAGGAAAATTCACCCATCCCCGACATCATTCAGCCTGAACAAAAGGATGAAAACAAAGTCTGGAGATTATTCTTCGATGGTTCGAGAAGCAGACAAGGTTCTGGAGGCGGTGCAGTGTTGATTTCACCACAGGACATCAAGTATTATTCAGCTTTTCGTTTCCAGTTTTCTTGTTCAAATAACACGGCTGAATACGAAGCATTGATTCATGGACTTCATTGGGCCAGGAAAAAGGGCATAAAGAACTTGCAGGTGTTTGGAGATAGCGAGCTAATCATCAACCAAGTTAAGGGACAACATGCTACAAAGAACGACTTGCTGAGGAGCTACAAGAATAGGGTATGGGACCTCATTGAGGATTTCGAAGCTTTCAACATTGTGTCCATACCCAGGAAGAAAAATGAAGCCGCAGATAGGCTCGCAGCAGTTGGAGCAACGTTTGATGTGGTTGACAACATCAGAAGAGAAAACGCAGCCACACATCCATGTGGTTGTAAGGCCAGCAGTTCCAGATAATAACACAAGCTGGCAGGTGTTTGAGAACGATCAACAGATCGTCAATTTCTTACAAGAAGAAGCTGAATTTTCAGCTAGGAATCGAGATGGAGATCAAGTGGTACAAATGCGGAAAAATAAGCTTCCTAAGGGGTTGGTAACATTGGAGTCTATCTTCGACCCTAACGACCGCCATAAGGAAAAGGCTAATATACGAGTCAAGAGAGAGGATTCGAGAACCACCTCGGTTGGGAAGGCAAAACACTTCAAATTGTCAAAGTGGCCACTGAACAGGAGAAATCAGATTTCATACAACTTTGCCAAGAATTTCCAGATGTCTTCGCTTGGAGCTATGAAGACTTAAGAGGATTCGATCCAAATTTGGCACAACATACCATAGAATTGGATCCAGATGCTAAGCCCATCAGGCAGAAGCAGAGACCAGTCAACCCTCACATTGAGCCTCTAATGAAGAAAGAGCTTAACAAGCTAATCGAGGCAAGCATTATATTCCCTATCAAGCACTCAAGCTGGGTTGCGAACTTGGTTCCGGTCAGGAAGAAGAGCGGAGAAATTAGGTTGTGTGTGGACTTCCGAGACCTCAATAGGGCATCTCTCAAAGACCATTACCCGCTCCTTCAATGGAACAAATATTGCAAGTAGTATCCTGGTTCAGAGAGATTCTCTCTCCTAGATGGCTACTCAGGGTATAATCAGGTGATGGTGAAAGAAGATGACCAATTCAAGACGGCTTTCACCACCAAATGGGGGACCTATGCCTACAAGAAAATGCCATTTGGGCTATCAAATGCTGGAGCCACCTTCCAAAGGGCAATGGATATGGCATTCAAGGGGTTGATCAATAAAATAGTTTTGATATATCTTGACGACATCACTGTATTCTCAAAAAATGCAGCGGATCACCTCTGTCATTTGAGGCAGGTATTTCAGAGGTGTAGAAGATTTGGGGTATCATTGAATCCCAAAAAATGCATATTCTTGGCTCACGAGGGAAAACTCCTTGGCCATATTGTCTCCAAGGAAGGATTAGCAATCGATCCAGAGAGGGTTGAAGCCATAAGAGCTCTACCATTGGCAAGCCACAAGAAGGCCCTTCAGAGTTTCCTGGGGAGGATAAACTTTGTTCGGAGGTTTGTCCCAAATTTTGCAGCCCTTGTCAAGCCCATCACAAAATTTTTAAAGAAAAGCATGGCTTTCAAGTGGACGGTAGAAGGCAAGGAGGGTTTTGAAGCAATCAAAGAAGCCATCTCCCAAGCACCCACTCTCATCAACCCAAACTTTTCCAAGGATTTCATCCTCTATGCATTTGGAGGTGATGACACTATTTCTGCCATTCTGGTACAATAGAACAAAGATAATGATGAGCAGCCGATTGCCTTCTTCAGCCAGAGCCTAGGTGACTGCGAAGTGAGGTACTCTTTTATTGAAAAGCATGTGCTTGCAGTAATCAGAAGCTTGAAGAAATTCAAGCATTTAGTCTCAAACAACAAGGTCCAGTTATTGGTCTCACATGCTGGGGTTAAGGACTTCCTCCTCAACAAGGATTTGAATGAGAAAAGGGCAGGATGGATCACCCGTGTCATGGAGTATGACATTGAGATCAAGATCACCAAGCTGGTAAGAGGCAAAGGTTTGTGTGAGCAGCTCGCTTCCAAACAACCAGACAGCCCAACAGATGAAGAAGACGTTGTCCTGCTATTACAAGATGATCAAAAACAAGAAAATGATGATGTGTCTACTCCCTGTTGGACTCAGAATATGATACATTTCCTACAGACGGGCATGTGCCCTCCAGAAATGAGCAAAGAAAAAAGAAGGTACTTCAGATTACAAGCAGTTCCTTATGTGCTTGTTGATGGTGTTTTGTTTAAAAAAGACATCAACGGTGTTCTATTGAGATGCATTGAGACAGGTCAGATTGAGAGGATCTTACAAGAGTTCCATGACGGGGAGGTAGGAGGCCATTTCACCCCACGAGTAACAGCTCTCAAAATCATGAAAGCTGGTTACTATTGGCCTACTGTATTCAATGATTGCTACTCATGGGTTAAGAAATGCAGGAAATGTGCATTCTTCACAGGGAAAGGAAGGTTTGCAGCACTCCCCCTTCATCCAATTTCAGTAGATTATCCATTCATGCAATGGGGATTAGACTTCATTGGAGTCATCAATCCCAATTCGAGTCAAGGCCACAAGTGGATTCTTACAGCGACAGACTATTTCACCAAGTGGACCGAGGCAGTAGCGCTCAAAGAGGCAAGTGAGTCTAGCATACTAGACTTTTATGAAGGGATAGTAACCAGGTTCGGTGTGCCGGCCACCATCATATCAGATAATGCATTAGCATTCATAGGTTCAAAAATTACAGAATGGGCTGTCAAGAATGGAATCTATTTGAGCACCTCTTCAAATTATTACCCGCAGGGTAATGGACAGGCAGAGTCCACAAACAAGAATTTGCTAAAAATCATCAGAAGGACTCTGGATGAAAATCAAAGAACATGGCATACAAGGCTAAAATCAGCATTATGGGTGACAGATAACACCAAAGAGGTCTACAGGTAATTCTCCCTACAAGTTGGTCTATGGGAAGGAGGCAGTATTGCCTATATCATTAGAATTGCCAGCCTTGGAGCTCATGAAGCAGTTTGAGTTATCTGAGTTCGAACCAATGGAGGTCAGGTATGTAGAATTGATGGAATTAGAAGAAATCAGAGAACATGCAGTTCAGACGATTGAAAAGGATCAGGCCTTAGTAAAAAGATGGTTTGATAAAAGAGCAGAGCAAGGACCTTCCAGGAAGGGGACCTAGTTCTGAAATGGGATGCAGATCGGGCAAAACCAGGAAGGCATTCCAAGTTTGATGCCATCTGGAGTGGTCCCTACATGGTCACGGGATGCAAAAATAGTAATGCCTTCCAATTGTCTGCATTGGATGGAGAGGAACTTCCGATTCCGGTTAACGGAATCTATCTTAAACATTGCTACTAAGAGAAATGTTTTACCCTTGTAAATATTAGTTTAGATTTTTCTTAATTCCTCTAAGTGCGTATGCACATTGTCCTGTTGTAGTTAGGTTTCTATTTCCCTAAGTGCTTTGGCACAGGTTTCGCTGCTCTCAGGTTGTTTTCTACAATTCAGAGTGTTGCTGGAGAAGAAGTTGCAGTATCAGGCTTGTTTCAGGTTACTGCTTATGACTCCATGCCCAATGGATCGCTAAAAGGCCACTGATCTTCTACCTAGCAGGCAGGTAACCCCGCTGAGTCATCAAAACTGTTGTCAAAATTTCCCCCAGGGTAAATTTCGATAACATGCATCAAAAGTTGCAGAAAGGCAAATAGGTTGATCCGGGAAAAATCATGAAAATCGGCTAAGTCCTAGTCCTAGGAGCAAATGGGACATTTGGGACAGAAATGCGCGGATCGGCCGAAAAGCCTCCAGGCGGCCCAAGTAGCAACAGGGGACATCTGGGACAAAAGTACGCGGCGGCGCGAAAAGCCGATCCGGCCGAAAGAGAGAAAATTGGCTAACTGCTGAGAGGGATGCCAGTGGGACAAGCGGGCCAAAAAGGCGCGAACCGGCCGAACCGGGCGAAAAAGGGCCAGACAGTCCAAAGAAAAATGGGACATTTAGGACAAAAATGCGCAAACCGGCCGAACCGGGTGAAAAAGGACCAGACAGTCCAAAGCAAAATGGGACATTTAGGACAAATGGACGCAAACCGGCCGGTTCGCGCGAAATCAGCACAAGGAGTCTGAAGCATTTGGGACACCCGGGATGAAAATACGTGAAGGGCATGAAAGAGCCGGCAGGACCGAGAGCCAATCAGATCATGACACATGTCTCAAGGAGAAAAGGTCAAAAAGTCAAAGGGCGAGTTTTCGAGCACCGATCCGAACCAATGGGATAATGCCACGTGTCCCAGTTAGGGCCCACAAGGAAATTTCAAAAGGAGAACCCACCGAGAAGTGGAGGAGAGAGAGTTGCTCAGTGAGTCAGCACGTGCCACGTGTCGTCCAGGTGGCGAGAGCGGGAAGAAATTTAAAAAATCTGTTTTCACCTGTTCCGTGCCCTAAATCTTCAGATTGCCATATCTTTTGATCCAGAGCTCGGATTTCCACGTTCTTTATATCAACGGAAATCTTATGAGATTCTCTACATGATTCTAGGATCAATCTCGAGTTTTGGTTCAGTTTGGAGGATGAAAATCAAGAAACGCCTCTGGCGCGAATAACAAACAGAAGTGATGCGTCAACGAACAACTTTAATGCAGCAGACAGTTCGCCGCTTCTGTTAGGCAGTCCGCCGTTTCGCCAGGATCCACCACTTCTGCCATGATGAGATGAGTTAAGTGCATTCTGGAGGTGGTTGGGGCAGGTTTCGATTTCCTCTCTCTTTTCTCTCTCATTCTTCCTATAAATTGTAAGGAGGGGCTTCTTTCTAACGGTTGGACATTTTTGTTTTGCAACCCCTCCCTTCTCTCCTGCTTGCAAGAGAATTCGTGGAGTTTTCAAGCCTCCCACATGGACTGTAATGCCATTGTTGCCTTTTGGCCATTGCAATGTATTGAATCGACCCTTTGAGCAATATATATGTCTGTGATTAAATTTAAATCCTCTCATGTATTCATTGTTGTCATTTTGATCTCTCATTGCATTTCGGTTACCTGTGCATGGTGTGGTATTGCATCTATATGGTCTGTGTTTATTTTTGCAAAGCTTATGTTCTTCATTCCTCGGTGCATCACCCCTTTAGCTTAGGTTTATTTATGTACATTTCTCTCTCCCTGTCTCCTTGGTAGTTAGTTTAGGTTTTTTGGGTAAACCTCTACGTTTCATTGGTGCATCTGAACAGAGGAATAGGAACCAGCCTTTCTCTGGAGAATCTTTTCTCATTTTTCAAGTCCCACACTTGGAGAAAGGATTCAATGTTATGCAATCACACTGGATGCCTAAGTGATCAACCTAGAAACTCGATCTGCCTTCAGGGGTGCTTTGTGATTTTGCATCAACAGTTTTGGCACGCCTGGGACCTAGAGGTCTCATTTTTATTGCAGCAAAGTTGATATGCATCTGCTGCAATTTTCTTGCTTAAAAAGAGCTATTATTTGCATATCTGGCGACTCCAAGGGAAGAATCAACTGGTTTAGGCGAAGACAGGCCTAAAAGCTTATGAGAAGAATCACGAGGTCAAGAGTGGAGAAGAAGAAGTGTCTTTGTTTGAATACCTGCAATTATCTCCAAGAAGAAGGAAAAGAGGAAGAAGGATTCAAAGGTCTCCATCTCCACCAAACAGAACTCTCTCAACTCCTCCACCTGACAGGCCTTTCTTTCAATATACAAGGGTTTTAAGACCAATCAGAATGGCGTAACCAGTGAACCCCTATGTCAACTTCACAGGCGATCCCACTTGTTCTCAATGCAAAAATCCAATCCCAGTTGCAACACTGAAGAACATTCCATACTTTACTGGAGAAAATCAGACCACTCCTGGTGATCATGTCAAAGACATTGCTAACATTTGTGCAATCCACGAGATTAATGAGATGCAAGTAGCTGTCAAATTGCTGGCGTCTTCATTCAAGGGGAAAGCATTGCAATGGTTTAGGAGCCTTGGAGCTGGCTCTATCACAAACTGGAATCAGCTAGTGTATTGCACTTCATGATCAATTTGGAGAGAAGGGAGACAACTTGTCTCTTTTGGAGCAGCTGACAACCATCAAGAGAGCTTCCAATGAGCAGCTAACTGACTTCAACTTCAGATTTCAAAGATCTTGGGATAGAATTCCAGTAGCAGTCAGGCCAACAGCAGAAGGTGCTTTTCTATACTACCTTAAAGCTTTAAATTCTGATATTTCTATGTTGGTTCAATCTATGGGAGGCACAACTATCCCTGCTGCTTATAGTATTGCCATTAGAGCTGAAAATTGTCTGATTCAAGCTGGCAAGCTAGCTCCTAGGCCTCCAATGCCATTATATCCAAGTTTAGAGAGCCCAAGTACTAGTCAAGCACCTGTCTTAGCTCCTATTCCCACTCCTAGGAATCAGAGTTCAAATGAAGCTTCCACTTCATCTCCAAGTGCCCCAAATGAGCTTCAAGAAGTCATGAAGCAACTGCAAAATTTAGGTAATGAGCTGGTCACACTCAAGAGACAGCAAGCTCAAGGTTTTAGACCTTCGTATCAGCCTCAAGCTCAACCTAATAGGCAGCCATATCAGCCTCAAAGACCACCTAATCCAGCTGCAAATATGAATCAAACAAGGCCTCCTGTCAATAGACCTTTCCAGCCCTATAATCCAAATGCCATATCTACCTCTAAGGCATTAGTACCAGCACAAAATAACATGGCACAGGAGTACGATTGGTGTTACCCTTGCAATCTACCTCACAATCAGTCAGCATGTTTCAATGGTGCACTAAATCAGGCCTTGATGGTGCAAACCATTGGTGTTGCTCAAGATCCAAGCCAGGAGGAGAATCAACAGCAACAAACGCAACAAGAAGGACCTCCAACAGAAACCACATTGGCAAATTGGCAAATAGAAAACTTCTGTGGAGTTAACCAACAGCCTTTTCAAGGCATGGTTGCCCAATACAGGGTCAAAGAACGAAGCATGGAAGAGGGACAACCATCTAATCCAGTTGTTTCTCAACCCACTCTTACACAACAAGGGGTCAGTAGACCAAACGCAGCTCCAAACCTGCAAAATCAACCCAAGGTCCCTGTTATAGCAACACATGCACCCATTCAAGTTCAAGAAAAGGTTGTACCAAGTAAGGGGCAGCAAAAAGATAGTTCATCCCCTTTCAACATCATCGATCAAATGAAGAAGACACATGTGAACATTTCCATGTGGGAATCACTGGCGATCCCAGGACAACGAGACTTACTGCAAGCTGCAATGGCTAATTGGTCTGCCACGAATGTATCAAACCAGGGACATGAGAAAGTTCTCACTAATGCAGTACAACATGATGGGGACCAGACAAGGAAAAATTTGAAGCCTCCACCATTCTATGTTTCATTGATTGTTGGAAACCACTTGGTACACAACTGTATGTTAGATTCAGGGGCCAGTAGTTCAGTAATGCCGAAGCAAATAGCGGATCAGCTGGGTTTGAAATATGAGCCAGTGCTGAAAGGAGTAGTACAGCTAGATGGAACGGCAGTAGGGACTGTTGGAGTCATCAAGGGGTTAAGCCTAACACTACATTCCTATCCTAATGTTACAGTTTTGCAAGATGTGTCTGTGATTGACCTTCCGCCACTCTTTGCGTTGTGTCTATCAAGAGACTTCACTACGAAAATCGGCAGATATTTATCTGCAGATTGGTCACACATGATTTTTAGGACGAGGTATGGATCCAAAGCAACAATCGTGTCGAACCAATTGCCAATTTCCATATTGAGCCTTATGTACCAGGTCCTGTCAATGCAAATTGCTCAGCTTTTGATCAGGAGGAGTGTTCAAGTGATCTAGAAACAGGTACTAAGGTCGAGGGAATTCCTGATTTAACTTTGGATGAATGGGCAAACAAAAGTCATGAATTTGATCCATACAAGGAAATTGAAGAATCTGAATTGGGCGTGTATTGTATACACGAGGAAAATTCACCCATCCCCGACATCATTCAACCTGAACAAAAGGATGAAAACAAAGTCTGGAGATTATTCTTCGATGGTTCGAGAAGCAGACAAGGTTCTGGAGGCGGTGCAGTGTTGATTTCACCACAGGACATCAAGTATTATTCAGCTTTTCATTTCTAGTTTTCTTGTTCAAATAACACGGCTGAATACGAAGCATTGATTCATGGACTTCATTGGGCCAGGAAAAAGGGCATAAAGAACTTGCAGGTGTTTGGAGATAGCGAGCTAATCGTCAACCAAGTTAAGGGACAACATGCTACAAAGAACGACTTGCTGAGGAGCTACAAGAATAGGGTATGGGACCTCATTGAGGATTTCGAAGCTTTCAACATTGTGTCCATACCCAGGAAGAAAAATGAAGCCGCAGAGATAGGCTCGGCAGCATTGAGCAACGTTTGATGTGGTTGACAACATCAGAAGAAGAAAAAACACAGCCACACATCCATGTGGTTGTAAGGCCAGCAGTTCCAGATAATAACACAAGCTGGCAGGTGTTTGAGAACGATCAACAGATCGTCAATTTCTTACAAGAAGAAGCTGAATTTTCAGCTAGGAATCAGGATAGGCTAGAGCAGCAGTATGGAGATCAAGTGGTACAGCTGCGGACAAACAAGCTTCCTAAGGGGTTGGTAACATTGGAGTCTATCTTCGACCCTAACGACCAGTTTCGTAAGGAAAAGGCTAATATACAGGTCAAGAGAGAGGATTCAGAGCCAATTCTGGTTGGGGAAGGCAAAACACTTCAAATTGGCAAAGTGGCCACTGAACAGGAGAAATCAGATTTCATACAACTTTGCCAAGAATTTCCAGATGTCTTCGCTTGGAGCTATGAAGACTTAAGAGGATTCGATCCAAATTTGGCACAACATACCATAGAATTGGATCCAGATGCCAAGCCCGTCAGGCAGAAGCAGAGACCAGTCAACCCTCACATTGAGCCTCTAATGAAGAAAGAGCTTAACAAGCTAATCGAGGCAAACATTATATTCCCTATCAAGCACTCAAGTTGGGTTGCGAACTTGGTTCCGGTCAGGAAGAAGAGCGGAGAAATCAGGTTGTGTGTGGACTTCCGAGACCTCAATAGGGCATCTCTCAAAGACCATTACCCGCTCCCTTCAATGGAACAAATATTGCAAGTAGTATCCGGTTCAGAGAGATTCTCTCTCCTAGATGGCTACTCAGGGTATAATCAGGTGATGGTGAAAGAAGATGACCAATTCAAGACGGCTTTCACCACCAAATGGGGGACCTATGCCTACAAGAAAATGCCATTTGGGCTATCAAATGCTGGAGCCACCTTCCAAAGGGCAATGGATATGGCATTCAAGGGGTTGATCAATAAAATAGTTTTGATATATCTTGACGACATCACTGTATTCTCAAAAAATGCAGCGGATCACCTCTGTCATTTGAGGCAGGTATTTCAGAGGTGTAGAAGATTTGGGGTATCATTGAATCCCAAAAAATGCATATTCTTGGCTCACGAGGGAAAACTCCTTGGCCATATTGTCTCCAAGGAAGGATTAGCAATCGATCCAGAGAGGGTTGAAGCCATAAGAGCTCTACCATTGCCAAGCCACAAGAAGGCCCTTCAGAGTTTCCTGGGAAGGATAAACTTTGTTCGGAGGTTTGTCCCAAATTTTGCAGCCCTTGTCAAGCCCATCACCAAAATGTTAAAGAAAAGCATGGCTTTCAAGTGGACGGCAGAAGGCAAGGAGAGTTTTGAAGCAATCAAAGAAGCCATCTCCCAGGCACCCACTCTCATCAACCCAGACTTTTCCAAGGATTTCATCCTCTATGCATTTGGAGGTGATGACACTATTTCTGCCATTCTGGTACAGCAGAACAAAGATAATGATGAGCAGCCGATTGCCTTCTTCAGCCAGAGCCTAGGTGACTGCGAAGTGAGGTACTCTTTTATTGAAAAGCATGTGCTTGCAGTAATCAAAAGCTTGAAGAAATTCAAGCATTTAGTCTCAAACAACAAGGTCCAGTTATTGGTCTCACATGCTGGGGTTAAGGACTTCCTCCTCAACAAGGATTTGAATGAGAAAAGGGCAGGATGGATCACCCGTGTCATGGAGTATGACATTGAGATCAAGATCACCAAGCTGGTAAGAGGCAAAGGTTTGTGTGAGTAGCTCGCTTCCAAACAACCAGACAGCCCAGCAGATGAAGAAGACGCTGTCTTGCTATTACAAGATGATCAAAAACAAGAAAATGATGATGTGTCTACTCCCTGTTGGACTCAGAATATGATACATTTCCTATAGACGGGCATGTGCCCTCCAGAAATGAGCAAATAAAAAGAAGGTACTTCAGATTACAAGCAGTTCCTTATGTGCTTGTTGATGGTGTTTTGTTTAAAAAAGACATCAACAATGTTCTATTGAGATGCATTGAGACAGGTCAGATTGAGAGGATCTTACAAGAGTTCCATGACGGGGAGGTAGGAGGCCATTTCACCCCATGAGTAATAGCTCTCAAAATCATGAAAGCTGGTTATTATTGGCCTACTGTATTCAATGATTGCTACTCATGGGTTAAGAAATGTAGGAAATGTGCATTCTTCACAGGGAAAGGAAGGTTTGCAGCACTCCCCCTTCATCCAATTTCAGTAGATTATCCATTCATGCAATGGGGATTAGACTTCATTGGAGTCATCAATCCCAATTCGAGTCAAGGCCACAAGTGGATTCTTACAAAGGCATGACTATTTCACCAAGTGGACCGAGGCAGTAGCGCTCAAAGAGGCAAGTGAGTCTAGCATACTAGACTTTTATGAAGGGATAGTAACCAGGTTCGGTGTGCCGGCCACCATCATATCAGATAATGCATTAGCATTCATAGGTTCAAAAATTATAGAATGGGCTGTCAAGAATGGAATCTATTTGAGCACCTCTTCAAATTATTACCCGCAGGGTAATGGACAGGCAGAGTCCACAAACAAGAATTTGCTAAAAATCATCAGAAGGACTCTGGATGAAAATCAAAGAACATGGCATACAAGGCTAAAATCAGCATTATGGGCTGACAGGATAACACCAAAGAGGTCTACAGGTAATTCTCCCTACAAGTTGGTCTATGGGAAGGAGGCAATATTGCCTATATCATTAGAATTGCCAGCCTTGGAGCTCATGAAGTAGTTTGAGTTATCTGAGTTCGAACCAATGGAGGTCAGGTATGCAGAATTGATGGAATTAGAAGAAATCAGAGAACATGCAGTTCAGACGATTGAAAAGGATCAGGCCTTAGTAAAAAGATGGTTTGATAAAAGAGCAGAGCAAGGACCTTCCAGGAAGGGGACCTAGTTCTGAAATGGGATGTAGATAGGGAAAAACCAAGAAGGCATTCCAAGTTTGATGCCATCTGGAGTGGTCCCTACATGGTCATGGGATGCAAAAATAGTAATGCCTTCCAATTGTCTGCATTGGATGGAGAGGAACTTCCGATTCCGGTTAACGGAATCTATCTTAAACATTGCTACTAAGAGAAATGTTTTACCCTTGTAGATATTAGTCTAGATTTTTCTTATTTCCTCTAAGTGCGTATGCACATTGTCCTGTTGTAGTTAGGTTTCTATTTCCCTAAGTGCTTTGGCACAGGTTTCGCTGCTCTCAGGTTGTTTTCTACAGTTCAGAGTGTTGCTGGAGAAGAAGTTGCAGTATCAGGCTTGTTTCAGGTTACTGCTTATGACTCCATGCCCAATGGATCGCTAAAAGGCCACTGATCTTCTACCTAGCAGGCAGGTGACCCCGCTGAGTCGTCAAAACTGTTGTCAAAATTTCCCCCAGGGTAAATTTCGATAACATGCATCAAAAGTTGCAGAAAGGCAAATAGGTTGATCCAGGAAAAATTGTGAAAATCGGCTAAGTCCTAGTCCTAGGAGCAAATGGGACATTTGGGATAGAAATGTGTAGATCGGCCGAAAAGCCTCCATGCGGCCCAAGTAGCAACAGGGGACATTTGGGACAAAAGTACGTGGCGGCGAAAAGCTGATCCGGTCAAAAGAGAGAAAATTGGCTAACTGCTGAGAGGGACGCCAGTGGGACAAGCGGGCCAAAAAGGCGCGAACCGTCAAACCAAGGCGGAAAAGGGCCGAGCAGGTCAAAGAAAAATGGGACATTTAGGACAAAAGGCACGAACCGGGCGAAAAAGGGCCAGACAATCCAAAGCAAAATGGGACATTTAGGACAAATGGACGCGAACCGGCCGGTTCGCGCGAAATCAGCACAAGGAGTCCGAAGCATTTGGGACATCTCGGGATGAAAAGACGTGAAGGGCGTGAAAGAGCCGCAGGATAGAGAGCCAATCAGATCATGACACGTGTCTCAAGGAGAAAAGGTCAAAAAAGTCAAAGGGCGAGTTTTCGAGCACCGATCCGAACCAATGGGATAATGCCACGTGTCCCAGTTAGGGCCCACAAGGAAATTTCAAAAGGAGAACCCGCCGAGAAGTGGAGGAGAGAGTTGCTCAAATGAGTCGGCCACGTGCCACGTGTCGTCCAGTGGCGAGCGCGGAAGAAATTTAAAAAAATCTGTTTTCGCCTGTTCCGTGCCCTAAATCTTCAGATTGCCATATCTTTTGATCCAGAGCTCGGATTTCCATGTTCTTTATATTAAAGAAAAGCTTATGAGATTCTCTACATGATTATGGGATCAATCTCAAGTTTTGGTTCAGTGTGGAGGATGAAAATCAAGAAACACCTCTGGCGCAAATAACAAACAGAAGTGATGCGTCAACGAACAACTTTAATGCAGCAGAGACAGGTTTGCCGCTTACATTGGCGGCATCATCCGTTTCACTAGGATCCGCCGCTTCTGCCATGATGAGATGAGTTAAGTGCATTCTGGAGGTGGTTGGGGCAGGTTTCGATTTCCTCTCTCTTTTCTCTCTCATTCTTCCTATAAATTGTAAGGAGGGGCTTCTTTCTAATGGTTGGACATTTTTGTTTTGCAACCCCTCCCTTCTCTCCTGCTTGTAAGAGAATTCGTGGAGTTTTCAAGCCTCCCACATGGACTGTAATGCCATTGTTGCCTTTTGGCCATTGCAATGTATTGAATCGACCCTTTGAGCAATATATATATGTCTGTGATTAAATTTAAATCCTCTCATGTATTCATTGTTGTCATTTTGATCTCTCATTGCATTTCGGTTACCTGTGCATGGTGTGGTATTGCATCTATATGGTCTGTGTTTATTTTTGCAAAGCTTATGTTCTTCATTCCTCGGTGCATCACCCCCTTAGCTTAGGTTTATTTATGTACATTTCTCTCTCCCTGTCTCCTTGGTAGTTAGTTTAGGTTTTTTGGGTAAACCTCTGCATTTCATTGGTGCATCTGAACAGAGGAATAGGAACCAGCCTTTCTCTAGAGAATCTTTTCTCATTTTTCAAGTCCCACACTTGGAGAAAGGATTCAATGTTATGCAATCACACTGGATGCCTATGTGATCAACCTAGAAACTCGATCTGCCTCCGGGGTGTCTTTGTGATTTTGCATCAATAGTTGCAAGACACTAGTTTGAAACTAAATAGGTTCCGAGAACAAATTATGATTAACAAAACACAATATTTCCATTTTTATCTTATAACAAGTTTACAAGGCTTCAATTTGGAGGTTACAAGTTTTACTAATGTTCGTGGGAAATTTATCTCCGTGTCTGCTCTCTATCAAGCCCTTAACTTCAACTATATTTTTAACACACTTAGATTTATCAAAACTTTCCTAAACTAGACTCATTGGATAGGAAATTTCCTCACCTTTCCAACCATATAAAGAAGTCCTCCTAACTCCTTGTAAAACTCAAGTTATGGCCGGGCGGAGTTTTAGGGGAAAATTTTCCCTTGGAGGTCCGTGGGGTTAGGGAGAAAATTGGGAAAATTTTCCCAAATGCCATGTGTCATCACGTGATTGGTGCAGGCCAGTGGGTCATGGGGAAAAATTTGAAATTTTTCCCAAAACCAAAGTCTCAATTTTCCAAAGGAAAATTTTCCTCCATGCCTCTGCACTTGCTCAAATGGCCATGTGGCGCTTTGTGATTGGCCGCGGGCCAATGGCGGAGGAAATTTAGATTTTTCACCCATGGGGTTAAAAGGTTAAAAGAATTGCATGGACCCGTGCACCCATGGGGACACGTGTCAACATCCTATTGGCTGTGGGGATGTGGGTCGGTGGAGGAAAAAGTGAAATTTTTCCAAAAGGGCAAAAAGTTAAGTTTTCATTTCTAAATCCACGGGCCCTCCCTGCCACGTGTCAACATGTGATTGGTTTGGGTCTGCGAGGGTGGAGGGAGAAAAGTGAAAATTTTCCCAAAGAAAAAAAAAAGTTAAGTTTTCCATTTTGATCCATGCACCCCCTACCACGTGTCAGCACGTGATTGGTTGGGGGCCAGGGAATGTTTTAGGAACTTTTTCCAAAGTTCAAAATTTAAATATTTCTAAGGTCAAATTATTTCATTTTTGGTTTGGGATGGCCATTTTGAAGTAAAACTTCAAATGGCCATAAATTTTGATAGGAAGCTCCATTTTAGGAAAACGAGGACTTTATGGAAATCTCTCGAGTCCTATTTACACAAAAATCATCAATTTTAGAATTTGGTGAAGTATCAAGGGTCAATTTTAAGAAATTGATCTGCAGGGATTATAATTTTAAAACGGCAATTTTTTCCTACTTGTAAGATTTGTTCAATTTGATAAAATTTGAACTCTTCTTCCACTCAACATGTCAAACAGACATGGAGGATCAACTTAGGGAAGAATTAGAATGTTTTAAGTATGTCAATTTGATCAATTTATACAAGTTTTCAATTTTCTGACAGTTGATGGGAAAAACGACCATGCAAGCTCCGAATTGAAATTCTTTGAGTTTTGGAGATTTATTCTTGACTGTTTTAGTGAATTTGGATTCCTCAAGTCTTCCTAAGTGTAAATTTCAAGTTTTGTAATTTATTGTTGAGTATAAAGTCGAACTGCTCATTTAATCCAATGCACATTACCAGTTTTAACTTTAAAACAGTGAGTTTACTGGTATGGTGATTTGTCTTCTGGGTGAGCATAAGATTATGACTTAATCCATATCATTGCTTCACAATTTCAAACATTCAACTCTAATTAAAATGCATCTCTGATTTTCAATTTTAACATGACAGTTTATAAAGAAAATAATGTTAAATTTCATTCCATAAGCATCTTCTTTTACATTCCAAAATAGAGATTCTTATTCCTTTTCAACAGATCTTCATTCATTGACAACAATACAAATTTAAAGGGATCAATGCTATCCTTGATTGATAATTCAAGTAAACTTTCAACTGAACTTCTTTCCTACTGATTTGGTTTTCACATTTCACATGCAAGGTACAAAAATTCATTCACCTTTTCTTTTCCAAATAAAACAGATAAGTATGATTCTTCTTAACATTTCTCAAATTGATTTACAACTTCCAATTACAAGGTATGCATTTCACATCTCAATATCAATTACATTCATCCACTTGGAGTGGGAAGGATTTCATTTAAAATTACAAAAGGGTGACTGTCAAACTGTTTTCTCCAAGCTCCAAACAGCAACATGTTGAATTCTTCATCTTTATTCTTCTAATCACAACAAGGAAGGGGGAAAGGCAATGCTCTCCACCCAACCAAGACATCCAATGGGAAAAGAGAAGCCATCTTTCCCCATTGGCCCCCGAGCCCCAACCATATTGGAATGGAACATGATGATACAACACATGGCAACATGGCTTCTTCACATACAAGCATAAATTCACAAACACAAATAAACACAAAGCAAGAAGATGTAGTTCTCAACTACAACAATCAATTCCAAACAAAACAAAGGCTCCTTCTCCAAGCAAGCAAGCCAAGCAAGAGCAAGAACTATGGAGGTCTCCTTATGCCTCCCAAGTTGAATTTTGGGCATCCACCAAGAGAAAACCGCCAAGATCATAGCAATCCCATAAACCTTATCCCTCCTCAACCCCTCCTTATCCCTCCTCCAAATTTATCCCTTATACCTCCCCCAAAGTAGGAAATGCAAGCAATTTCCTTTCCTAGGTGGATCCCAAACCAACATTCCCTCCCAAGAACAAATAACAATGGAAAATCCCTTATCCCTCCTCTGATAACCTCATAGTCTTCTCTCCACACCATGCCCTAAGCATTCTACCCATCCCTCAAAAAAAATTACAAACACAACACATTCAAATTCATGCTAAAAGAGGAAAATACAACAGTTTTAAAAGAGTGGGAGCCTACCTCTCCATAATGGAGACTTGTTTCCAAAACAGCAGGTTCTTTGTTGCACAAAAACCAGTCCCAATCAGCAAGAGGAATGCATGCACAAGTAATTCCACTTCTTCCACCAAGCAAGCTCCAAAAATGCAAGAAAATTTGACCCAAGAGTGAAATCTCCAACTTTCAACAACCTCAAAATGAGAGGAAATTTTAATTTTTAAAGGAGATGGAGGGAGAGGATGATGTGGATTCCAAGTGGGATGCCACATCATTGTTCCTCATCCCAAAAGCATTCAACATCAAGGAAAAATAAATCATAATAAATTAAAATGACAAAATTACTTACATACACAATGTAGCCCATACCCCAAAAGGAATGCATTTAAAATTTGTAAGACAAGTGCAATCAAATCTCACACAAAATCATGTCAAAATGCAATAAAATAAATTGATTTTGACTCCAAATTAATAAACATGGTTGGTGGAGGATTTTGAGAGGTGTGGGACAAGTTTAACTTGTCCCACAAGCCTCCAAATTTGTCCTCCAAGCTCAAATTCGAATTTCAAGAGAGAGATGGAGTGTCTGACCTTCCAAAATCTTCTTACAACCTCTTACAATTTCATACACAATCTATCACTTCACTTACACAACCCATACTTGGTAACTTACACACTCTTTTAAAATACATTTATTTCTATGACATTTATTTATTACAAACTTTAGACACAACCATATATTTAATTACCATATGGTTATAAAATATATAAATAAATTTCATTTTCAACCAAGACAATAACATTTAATTTATCTTCCACATCCCAATTAATATAATTGAAATTTAACTATAAGACTCTCACATTATACTATCACATTAAAATAATTAAAATAAAGAGCACATTACAAATAAAATACATACAACAATAATTTAAAAAGGGAACACAACAAATAAAGCACACATATACCCCATGGTCACAATAATGGAAATCCCCCCATGGGAAATCCTAACAAAACACAACATATAACTCAAACACAGTTGCCATGGTGACCTTGTTGATTTCACACTGAATTCCAATATGGTTAGTCTCCAGTCCCCCGACATTGTTGTGATTTTTAACCTGCAAAATGCAATATACCCCTTCGGCCTCGTGGCCATATCAGAACATCCAAATGATATAAGCAACATACAATTATTAAATCCAAATCACAACATTATCAAGAATTTAACATTTATCATTTAAATTCAACTGCAACTATATCATCATCCAATAGATCTCTATACTATAGCTATTCATAATATCAATGTCACATGTCTAAAATTAAAAGCAATAACCTATCCATGTCAACCAGTATATCATCATCCACATAATAATAATAATGTCTCAATGATCATCAAGCAAAATATCTGAATCCAGATCAATATTAATCCAGGATCTAACATCTAACCATCATACTAATCAAAACATAATAATGTCCATAATAATCCCTGATACATCATACTACATCAAAACATAATAATATCCAAAATGTGACCAATAGTGTCAGGATCAGTATCTGAATAGTGTCCAAGGAAAGTGGGCACTACACTACCTCTACCCACCTTGTTAAATAGTCCGTGCAAGTGATTACATAGCGTGATCTAGTCTTATGCGTTGTTGGTGCAATAGGGCCTACAAAGTCTATTGCCCATTTCTCAAAAGGTTCAGCGCTAGGGATAGGGTGCAAAGGCATTTCATCTCTCCATCCTGGCTTTCCAATGTACTGACAATGGTCACACGCTTTACAATACTCCTTGTAGTCCTTATACAAATTTTTCCATCATAATCCTACCATTAATATTTTATGTGTGGTGGCATCGCTTGCATAATGTCCACCTGCACTTCCTCCATGTGCTTACTCTATGATGGTGAGTTGCTCATGCTCTAGTACACACATGCACAAAAATTTATCACACTCTAATTTGTATAAGTCCCTACTGATCAACATGTAGGGTGTGACGCTTATGGCTAGTTGCTTTTTCTCTATTGTCTTCATCCCTTTCGGCACCACACCTTACTTTAGCAATACTAAAGCTTCCTCCAAATCGAGGGTGTGTGCCACAACCTAAATAGTTACGTGTCTAGCATAGTCTCTTCAATGCTCTACACATCCTCCCCTAAATCAATTCTTGACAAATGATCAGGTCCACAATTACTCTTTCTAGGATTCACAACTACCATGAACTCAAAATCTTGAAATAACAACACCCACCGACATATGTGCCCTTGTAGAATGGGCTTGTTCACCAAATACTTTAATGCCATGTGGTCAGTGTAGAAGATAAAGGGAGTTTCCAGCAGATACTACCTGAACTTGTGAAGTGCGTAGATCATTGACAATGCTTCGTGCTCAGTCGTAGTATAATTCTACTTTGCTGGTGTCAACTTCTTGCTTACAAAGCATAGGGGGTGATCAACAATTCCCTCACTAGGCTATGCAAGTACTACCCCAATGGTCATTCTAGAGGCATCTACATGAACATGGAAGGGCTTATCCCAAGAGGGAAAACGTAATATAGGTGTAGTGACAAGCCTATCCTTTAATGTGTTAAATGCCCTCTATTGCGCCTTTCCCCAATGGAAGGCACTTTTATGTCTAAGAAATTATTCTAAAGGCGTGGTGATCTTGGAATACCCCTTGATGAAATTCCAATAGTATCCCACGTGTCCAAGAAACTCATGCACTGCACTTGGGCTAGTAAGCTCCCCCGAAAGCCACAATAATCGCAACCTTGGTAGGATCTACTAATAAGCCCTCCTTACATATGATATGCCCCAAGAACATTCTAAAGGGGGTAAAGAAAGACACATTTCTTAATATTAAGGGATATGCTCAACTACTAACACCTCTCAAACATCAACTTCAATTTATCACAATGGTCTTTTACTAGCCCATACACCATCCAATTATCCAGATAAAATTGGAGGAATTTATGGATGAAGTCCTAGAATGCTTGTACCACTATGCGTGAGAAAACAATAGGCATATTCTTTAACCCAAAAGGCATGACCATGTATGCAAAAATTCCCCATTCAGTGGTGAAATTTGTCTTCATTTGGTCTTCCTTTGCAATCCGTACTTGGTGGTACCCCGAAAATCCATCCGTAAAGGAATAGATTTTGCGCCCAGCAAATCCCTCCAAAATTTCTTTGGTGAAGGGGGTTGGAAAAGGATCGATGACACAAACTACATTCAGCTCCCTATAATCCACATAGATCCTAATCCACCCATCCTTCTTGATATTGATTACCATTGGACTTATCCATTTCGATTCTTTGACAAATTCAATGATCCCAAATTCTATCATTTTGTCTAACTCTTCCTTTACCTTCACACACAAATTGGGATTCATTTGGTAGGGTCTTTTCCTGACTAGGCACGCACTATCCTTCAGCTTTATCCTCATCACCCCTAAGGAATGGTTGATTCGTTTGAGCTCATGGTGCATGCGCAGAATAAATCCTCAAATTCACAAAAAGATCAATGATCTTGGGTACTACCTTCTCGACTAGTAATCTCCAATGATAACTTCCTTAGGTTCTTCTCCCAAGCTGATGTTAACCTTTTTAGTTTTTAAAGGTTCATGGTAGGTGCACATGAGGATCAACACTGTCCATTACCTCACACATCCCTACAGAATGGTTAACATCCAAGATTTCTACTTCCTCCCCATCAATCACATATACAAGCTTTCCTTTCTCCTTTTTCACACACGCACACTCAAGCTAAACCTCCTCTATTTCCTCTTCTTCAAAGTGTGCCTCCAAACCTGGTTCACCAAGCAAGTCCAACAGCCAATCTTCTCATCATGGCACTATCCCCCATGGTAAGGCACTTGACAACCTGTAATGCCTTATCAACTGATGGCTTGGTACTTCGATACTCAAATGTTTGAACTAGGTCAGTCGTTAGCTCTTGCAAATTTCTTGTCTGCGTAGCATGTCTCGAGTGGATGTACCATGCATGCATGTAACCCTGTAGTGTAGAATATAGTTTGTGCACCTAGAGGGATGGTGGCAAAGATTCTATGCCTTCCCTCTAGGTTCTTTCATAGGCTTGGACATGGAAAGAGGCGGTCTCCTTACCATGGTATTCCTTGATGGTGGTGGGTGCATTGCTTCTAGAGAAACGAACAACGAAGGAAGTTTTCACTTTGTACCATTCCAAGAGATTATCTTGATGTGTTTCCCATAAGCACGCAACAGTTCCTAGTAGGAAGTAACTTAACATCCCCCTTCTTTCATTTTCCTCTTTCCACTGAGCTTCCATTTCCTACTAAAAGACCTTAGAGGAGGCTCCTCCTGAGTATTTAGGTATCTCTTTTCCTCCTAAGCACCCGATTGTTTCCACCTTTGTTACCTTTTTCACCGATCCTCTTAAATGTTGTTTGATCAATTCATAGGGCCCATGCGCCCAATTATCACATGTTATAGTAGTTTTGTCACTTACCAACTGAGCATCTTCAAAATGGATAACTCCATCGGTAGGATGGATTAGCTCTAGGTCCCTGATTGAGCACACATCTATTCTATCTAGGACCTCCTCTCCCAAAGGTTCAATATAGGGTGTTGACTTCCCATCAGCCAGGGGTATGATGACTCATTCCTCCTCATTTTCAAAGATGTTGTACCCCTTTTTGAACTAAAGATCCACATTGTTCTTATAACACCATGGGTGCCCAAGCAATGCTGGGAAATTTTTGCCTCGGTGAGTGCCAAGACTTCAAAGTCCCCAATAAACTTAGCTCCATGAATGGTAGTGGTTACATCCTTTAAGACATCAATGGAAATTTACTTCATTTTGTTTTCCATATACAACACATTTAAAGATGGCTGTAATGCAAGTCTTCTCATCTGATGCCATGCATCCAAGGTCAGAACATTGACTTTTGTGCCTATGTGAATGAGGATATTACTCAAAGATTCATCCATCCACTATTACATTAAGTGTGATCTCCTATCATAGTCAAGGATGTGAGGGGAGGTTTTCACATAGGACCTACCTCTCCCAATATTCTCTGGAATGTGGTACCTTCTCTCTCAACCATGCTCTTAACAAGGGAATAATATTCTCTTGCCTTAGCATTTTACACACTTCCTTGACCTCATCTAGGTCATCCTTTGGTGCCTCGACCTTCCCTCTTTGCTCCTCACTCTTGGACTTCTCCTTTAGACACTAGATTTCTCCTTGTGAAATATAAATGATGTCCATGATATCTTGATATACCTCTTTCGATGAGCGGGATCGAGTACTTTCCATGTACCACTTTGTCTCTAGAAACCAAATTCCTCTACCTTGGTATTTCCTTTACACGCGCGGCCTCTACTCTTATTGTTACCATGATAGATTCCAAACTTGTATCATGTGTCACCCATGACATCCATTATGTGTCTGTCTTCTTAATTCTTACCATTGCAGTGCCCTTGTCTTTTCATTGTTGTTGATTCATATGCTCAAACAACTCAGGGAACTCCTCATACTTATGTTTCTTCTCGCACCATGAGCACTACAATAGGTCTGGGAACTCTCATTTGTAATGCTCTATAGACCCACAATTAAAATAGGTTCCACGTGGAAAATCACTTCTTCCTCCTCCATGGTTACCATGACCATGGAATCCTCCGCAAAATCCCCTTTGCGCGTGCCTCCATATTCGTGCTCCTCATAATGGCAATCATCACCTTTAGAACTACTAGAAATGCTGGTCTGGTGCACCCCATGATCAATGGCCTCATGGATCTAGTCAATAAGCCTAAAATCCTTAGTATCATGGGTTGTAGAGGTACAAATATTATAGTAGCAAGACACATTCTTCTAAATTGCACTGTAATAAGGGACATCTACTTGCATCATGGTCCCCATGAAAAATTTCATAGTCTATTGTCACGATGCATACGCTCCTTTGGGGGAAACTATCCTTTATATACTACTTCACAATCTATACACCATATACCAATGTGTGTCTCATGGGATGAGTGTGCGACAACCTCTCCAAACTGCTTAGCCATAACTGCAATCTGAGCCTCCAAAAATGGGTTGATACCAATATCAACACTTCCAACAACCTCATTGTGCAAAGAAACTTCTAACTCCTCGTATGGGTCTATGAAATTTTTATGGGATAAATCTCTTCTAAAAGGTGTGATCAACCCTCCAACAAACCACTGAGCATGTTGTGAAGGGTGAATATCATATGATAACTTAGATAAGAGAGTTTTAAAGTATGCATCATATTCCCGCACACTCTCTGCCATTCCTTGTTAAATCTCATTCAGGGTGCTAATGCTCTTCTGTTTAAACTTAGGAATGTGGAATTCTACCAATAAGGAATTCTTTAAAGTAGTATAATCCACTACTATTTCATGAGGGTCATATTTACTATACCATCTATGTGTGCACCCCGTAATATCATTTCAAACTAACTTGCCTTCCGCTGGGGTTGTGATCCCCTTTGTGTGCCATAGCAATTCACACGTGTGAACATGTTCTGTAACATCTTTAATACCTTTATAATCTCAAAAATGTAAATAAATTTCAAAGAAGACTTGAGGGGGTGGCTGGGGCCCTTGTCCTCCTGAGCTAGAGCCTTGGTTCCCTCCGGTGTTTCCTCCATCGCTGGATCCACCAGATCCACCATGTCCTATGCCTCTTGAGCCACTAGATTCACCGTGTCCTATTCCTCCTAGCCCACTAGATCAATCAAATCCACTAGATTATGTTTCTCTTAACCCACTAGATCCACCAGGTCCTATATTGGTTGTGCCAAGTGTACCCAAGGTTCCATTAAATTACACACCGACAGTCTGCCTATGATAATGCCCCACTACCACTAGTGTACCCCACACCACTCCCAGATGTGAGACCAAAGGCTTGTGTACTTGCTCCTTGTCCAAAAATTCCTCCGAATACTGGAATATGCATAGCCATAGAAGTGGGAAATGAAAAATTGTATCTCTTGGGCACATATCTGTCACTTCCTTTAATACCAACTAGGTCAATGTTACTCCTTCCTTGATCAAGAAAACCAAGCACTAGAGTTTGGTCACTAGGTGGGTTCAGATACGTGCAAACGAATCTTCTCTCTCTACATGATGAACTCTCATTAGAAGATGAATGGGTTTCTCTTATGCACTTTCCATGATGGGGTAGTACAAACTACTCAGGTTCCACATCCTCCGTGTGAACCTTTACTCCTTCCCGTAACATCTACCTCCATAGATCCATCACACTTGTAACCTCACATTTTCTTTCAATCTTCTTTTCATGTGCTTCACTATACTTGATCCATCTCTCCTCCCTTTCTTTCTTTGTCGTAATATCTACCATCTTTCTCCTCCCTAGCTTCCTCACCTGGGCTTCGTAACGGTTTAACCGGCCACTGGAAATGCCTCTAAACTCAAGGTAACAATCAAGATCTTCATTTATAGAGGGATAACTAGTAGAAATAATCCTTTGGGCTCCCATAGAAATTCAAACTCAGAAACTTCTAGACAAGAATATGTAGAAATAGTGTACTCCAGAGTGTAGTTAGCCAAAAACCCTCCCACCAATGATCCACAACATGATTCCACATCAGATCTACATCCTACAACCTTTGGTATTATTCTTGGGTCCATGCGCATGATCTATAATACCATCTTGATCTAGATGCATATGTTGAGAGCCATTCATATAGTTCTACTGGGAAGCAACAGAAAAAGTTTCATATAAATCATGGCTAAGGTTCTCTTCTACCCATCTACGTGCATTAAACTCATATCCAGTGTTGAATCTCTCAAAAAAATTATCCTCCATGATTTTGAACCATGATTCAACACTTTCCAAAGTTAAACGTTCTTCCATTAATCATTACACAGATCATGATGTATGTCATTTCCCACTACAAAATTGAAAAGAGGTCCCAGCAACGGAACCAAGATGCAATCATTTTCACACCCATCACAAAGGAAAGGAATCCCATGTGTGTCAACCTATCACCCAGTGGGCGTTGGGTGCTCACCCAAGGCATGCGCGGGTGCAGAGTCTCTCTTTTATGTGATTTTAGTGGGAAACATCATCTATTATCTGATTTTAAGAGATTTGAGAGGGAATAAGACATACAAGCATCATAGAGCTCATAACAGCTTCTAGATCCTTGCAGGTCATTCCAGATACAAAAAAGTGTTGAAAAAATTATAGAACTTTCACCAAAAAAGAAAGGAGGTTATACAAGGATTCATACTTAGTTCATAAACATAAATGAAAAATAGTTATCAAGAAGTATGTATGGATCGTAGAACCATTAATGTTCATATTCACATAAACTAGTAACCTCATTACATTCATTAGGCCCATTACAAAATGTCATAGAAAGGAAGGTCGTAGTCGTGCATTTTTCAACCGGATTCATATAACTAGTTTCTCAAAATAAAATTTAAAACCCCGAACCATTGATACATCATTTCCTACGCTTATTTACCCAAGCTAGGAGATTCCTTACGATATTTATGCAAATCTCCACTCTCTATCCATTTCATCTCCCTTTTCTTCTACAAGCACTTGTATATATAGCCTTCTTGAATCCGCTAACTCATTTGTATGCGGCCTCGGACTGTTGCCAAGTGTTTGAATTTGGTCCTCCATGGGTGCATGCTCCTATAGGCCTAATCTCACAACTCCTTTCCATGATGTCCTTCTAGAAGCTTTGAGCACGGGGCATATTCCTTCTAGGCCACCCCATTAGGCGGCACCTTATCCACCCAGTCACATTTTTCTCGCATCCTATTGGAAAGGTTGAAAATGGATAAGTCCCTGATTCTACTCTATGGGTGTGCATCATGGGTTCTACCAAAACCCTACTTGAACCCTTCCTTGTGCGACTTAGTTGATATTTTAGGGGCCCAATAAGGTACACTCACGTTGAAAAGATCCGCCTAGCCTTGGTCTTCATGGCTACTAAACTTTGCCACTACTTACTTAACCAAAAACCTTCATCATTACTAACACCAACCCTTTGCATTACATTTATGCTAAAACATACCAACATCAATGCACCTCATGTTGGCTCATTCTCCTTGCCAACCTAGATGTAGAATTCATTCATCAAAATTATGTTAAGGGACAAACCATTTCCGATCAGCTTATCGATGCTCATCTTCTTGGACATTGATATTCTAACTTAATTTTTCCTAATGAATCTATTGCTACCCTCTCCCTTGATGAAAGTGTGTATTAGATGACCTTATTCTTTGACGATTCTAAATATCAATGTGGGGGTGGCGTAGAATTCATCCTCATTCCTCTTGATTGAGAGCCTATGCTTTTATCCTTCAAGCTTGATTTCAACTCGCACCAAGAACATCACCATGTAGTAAGGAATTTTCTTGGGTCTTCAAATTTCCAACACCTTAGATGTTAAAACCATTAATATATATAGTGATTCTCAACTGGTTGTGAACCAAGTTAATGATTTGTACCATTTTTGTAACAAGGTTCTTCAAAAATATAAACATCATGTCGACGTATTTCTGACCATGTTTGACACCAACCTCATTAAAACTATTCCATGATCTACTAATAAATTCATGGATACCATGGCCTAACTCACCAAACAAATACATGCCTCACCTTCAGATTCTAAAATATTTTTCATAGTATAATGGTTGCAGTCACCTTCTTATCTTAGTTGTGACGTTAATTTTGTGGGAAGAATCGAAACTGACCCACATGATGTTTAGTATAAGTGATTCATAGACTATATCTCCCTTTCAATTCTACCTCAAAATATCACTCAAAATAGATGAAAAGCATTCCTCTAAAGTGTCGCTCACTACGTCGTCATGGGAGGTCTTCTCTACAAATGTGGCTTTGGCAATATCCTTCTTAGGTTCCTCACTAGTTCTTAAATTTTGTACACCATTACAGAAATCCATGATGGGATTTGTGGTGCACATTTCATTGGACTCACCATTTCTAAACATTTCATTTTCCTTTGTTATTACTATCCAAACCTTAACTAATATTGTTGTGAATATTTCAAGTGTTGTGTGAAGTTTTAGAAACTCGCTAACCTTCACTACACCCCGAGTCATGCCTTACAAGTCTTTAAATACTTTTGGCCTTTCTCTCAATGGGGTTTGGATCTCATTAGAGAGATTAACCCTCATTCTTCTCAACGTCATCAATGGATCATCATAGTGACCAAATACTACACAAAATGGGTGGAGGTCATTCCTCTCATTTCTACCAAATCTGAAAATATCGTGGAGTTCATCAATCATCATATCATTTTTCATTTTGGTGTTCCTCATTGCCTTGTCACTAAAAATTGAAAACAATTCAAAAATAAAACCCTACATAAACTGTGTGAAAACTTTGGCATTCAAATCAGTTTCTCTTCACCCTATTACCCATAGACAAATGGCCAAGCTGAATCTTCCAACAAAACCCTCAATAAAATTCTTATGAATTTTTTGACGACACAACGGTAAGGATTGGCACGTGGATATTCCTTTCAGCTTATGGGATTATTGCTAGCATTTGTACTTGTACCAATGCCACACCTTTATATTTTGTCTAAGGTACAGAGGTTGTCCTTCCTCTTGAGGTCAAAATTCCATCTCTTCATATATCACTCAAAGATATGCTCTCTGACAATGGTTTCTGACAAGAACCTTTGGAACAACTTGAGTTACTAGATTAACATCATCTAAACACTCTAAACCACCTTCTAATATACAAAAGTTGCATCAAGTGTGCCTATGACAAAATTGTTCATGAATAAACCTTTAAGTTTGGTTATCTTGTCCTTAAGGAAAACCAACATGTAACCAAATCCAAGAAAATTAAATGATGCAAGTTTTCTCCTAATTTTCCTAGACCATATATTGTTTCCCATGCCTATGGATCAAGTACTTATCGTTTATCCTTTCTTAAGGGTAAACCCGATCTTAATCCCCTTAATGCTTTGCATCTTTAACCATTCTATTGTTGAATAAAGTACTACATCACTTTATGTCACTTATATTATCATCTCTTGAGTGAACCTTTCTATCCACCTACCTTTTTAAAGGACCAATGACTAAACTAGAATTGTGTGATTATATATCACCATCCAACCTTTTCTTTAATATGAGTACCAAATCTCTACTCATGGCATGATTCTCATGGATACTTTTATTCATTTTTAGGATGGAATCTCATGATTTTTCACCACTTTAAAAATCTCTTCCATAAGTGGGATACCTAAAATTTTACTCCTTGAGTCAAGTTTCTTATAAATAGATGAATCCCTCAAAAGTAAATATATCTTTCTCTCTCGTGCTATTATAAATAGATTGCTCCCTCAAAGCAAAACTATAAAAATCTAGCCAAATATTGTATCTAGTCTATCCAAAAAGAAGACTAATCTTTAATTTTCAAAAATAAAATTATTCTAGAGCTTCCCGCATTGATCAGCTTCACAAAGACCTTAAGGGGAGCCTATTAATCCCAATATATACTTCTCACATCGATCAGTCTATACGTGTGAAAAAAAAGTCAAGAAAAATACAAAAAAAAATTCATGAACTTGTCTATTCCATTTTTGGGTATCTTGTAGAAGGGGCATGTTGTCCCGAAAAGGTTACACTTAACGAACTCTTCCACCTTACCTTCTTTGTATTATCTTCTAAATGAATTCATTGGATGTGGTATGTATTCTACACATTGTGATCACACAACTTATTTCAACTCTAGACCCATCGCTCATGTAGTGTATCTAGGGACTTCTATTCAATAAGTCTAGGGGTATGACCATTTTGGTTCTTGCCAACTATGGAGCATTTTACTTCTCTTCAGTTCACCTTTTTCCTACTTGTTGCTTCTTCACACAAGATAAGACCATCAAAATTAAAACCACCTTGATAACTTCATCTATGCCTATGCCTAATTCACCTTGCCTATTACCTATTCAACATTTGACCTTTCCTATTTTCAAAACATGCCTTACCCGACCCACTTACCTATTCATCTTACCGAACCCAATCTCATTCTTCCCTGGTTTATGGGAGAACTACATCACCTGAGGCCCTTTCACAAGGGCTATGTAGGTAGCACTCTAGGGCATGGGGCCCTTGAAGGTTAGCTCAACCACTCTTTTCCCTCACCATTTTCCCCTTATAAAAAAACACGATTTAGTTAGTTTCCATAAAAACAATAACTTGGAATTTAACACAAAATGAACATACAACATCCAACTACATCATTATTTATTTTCCAAAATACCAATAACTTGGAAATTAAATCTAAAAAAATAAAACTCCACCATGCTTAATCATCTAGTTTCCATAACATCAATACATTGGAAATTAAACCATTCACTCAACTCATTCATTATACCCATGCATAATCATCTAGTTTCCATGACATCAATATAATGGAAATGAAATAAAAATACAAAAAAATAACTTAAAAATGCCTACTCATGTAGTTTCCATGACATTAATATAATGGAAATTAAACCAATCATTCACAACACACATCATCCAAACCATGCCTATACATCTAGTTTCCATGACATCAATACAATGGAAATAAAACACAATACAACATAGATAAATACCATACTCCGTCTATATATTAGAATTTATGTATATCAATACACTCTATATACGATATAAATACAATTAACTCAAAAACTCTTATATACATCTCACATATTCGACATGTAGGCTGGTATAAATAAATTCAAAAATAAATAACTAATCAACAATTATCTCCATATCATCATCAGGAGGGCCTAGCATGTCTCATTGCTCTCTCTTGTACACTCATCGAATCTGTCACCGCGAGATAGTCACCTCCTTCTCACCTTGCCTATGGGACTGGTGGCTCTCGAGTTGTTGATACTTCGTGTACATGAGTTAGACCTTGGACTAGTTATTTATGGCTCTTTATGCTCATCATAAGTCACATACGGGATACCACTCTCTATCAACCAATCCCGATAGAACATAGTCTCGAAACATCATTTTTATAACTAGTCAAGGATATCACCTAAGGAGGTTCCATCTCTCTAACGCCAACCTGTTGACCCTATCCTAGTAATAGTGGCCCCTATTCCTATATCAGTGGCCCATGTCCTGTTTCCTATAAAATGGAACCATGTCCTTGTGCATGTGGTTGTATAATGGGACCCCTGTCCCATTGTTAGTTCTATAAGGAATTCACTACAACATGTTCCCATAGCCTATTCCTATAAGACAGTCACCCTAGCCTACGATCCTGTAGCTTCTCCCCATCCCCTGCCTATTCCTATGCCTGCACTTATGCCTCGGATGTTGCTAGCTTCCCTTGTAAAGTGGCCACCTTTTCGTGTAATGTGGTACTTGAGCCTGCAGTCTTACAACTTTCCCATACCTTATTGGTGCCTGGGCCTATGTTAGATTTCTATATAGGGTATTCACTTGTGCCTGTTACTATGTTAGTTGTCCCTATCAAGCCATCACCTACCCTTGTAGTTGTTCCCTCTGTACCATAATTGTAGTAAAATTAGGTTGTCTATTGGGCCCCTAAAATATTGGTGAAGTACAAGAAGGTGTGTGGGCATGTAAGGCCTATCTGAAGGAGGGTGCATGCCTAGTTCAGAAGAGGCCATACTTAATGAATCCTAACCTACGCGTGAAGGTCAAGGAAGAAATAGATAAGATAATAGCATCATGTATCGTTGAAGCGCTTAAAGAATTAGAGTGGGTAAGTCGATAGTCATTAGTATAAAAAGGATGGAAGGATAAGGATCTGTGTAGACTATAGGGAATTGAATGCGCTTGTGTCATTGATCCTTTTCCAACCCCCTTCATCAAGAAATTTTGGAAGGAGTGGCCGGTGCAAAGTCTACTCCTTTACGGATGGATTTTTTAGGGTACCATCAGGTTTGAATTGCAAAGGAGGACCAGGAGGATACAAATTTTGTCACCGAGTGGGAAATTTTTTCCTATATGGTCATTCCCTTTGGGTTGAAGAATGCACTGTTGTGTTCTCACGCATTATGGTATAGGCATTTTAGGATTTTATCCACAAATTTCTTCAATTCTATCTGGATGATTGGACAATGTATGAGTTAGTGAAGGACCAATTTGATAAGTTAAGATTAATGTTTGAGAGATGTTGGCGTTGAGAATATCCCTCAACATTAAGAAATGTGTCTTTCTTTACCCCATTTGAAACATTATTAGGGCACATCATATGTAGGGAGAGATTACTAGTAGATCTTGCCAAATTTTTTGTCATTGTGGTGTTGGGGAGCCTTCTAGCCAAATCGCAATGCATGGATTCCTTGTGTATATAGGGTCTTACAAAAAGTTCATCAAGGGATATGCCGGGATAATCAGCGCCTTATAAGATATACTTAAACATAAGAGTACCCTCTTTTTGGGAGATGCACAATGGAAGGAATTTAATACTCTAAAGGATAATCTTGTCACCATGCCCATACTATGATTCCCTTCTTGGGATAAGCCATTCCATGTTCATGTTGATGCCTCAGACACAACCATTGGAGTAGTACTGGCACAACCTGGTGAAGGGATTTTTGATCATTGTTTGTGTTTTTCCAATAGAAATTTAACACTAGCAAAGAAAAATTACACAACTACTGATCACAAAGCATTATCCATTATCTATGCACTACATAAGTTTAGGTAGTATCTATTAGATCACCCTTTATATTCTAAACGAACTACATGACATTAAAATACTTAGTCAATAAGCTTATTTCTCAAGGGAACATATGTCATTGGGTCCTTCTATTTCAATAATTTGAGTTTACCATGGTTGTGAAGCCAAGAAAGAGTAACTCTGGGCCCGACCATCTATCTAGGATTGACTTAGGGGAGGATGCGTAGATCATTGAGGAGACTATGCCGGACACAAAACTATTTAGATTATTGTGCACACCCTCGGACTTGGAATATATCGTAGTATTATTAAAGATAGGTGTGGTGCCAGAAGGGATGAGGGCCATGGAGAGAAAGAAGTTTGCTATACATGCCACACCCTACATGCTTATTAGTGGATATTTATACAAATTAAGTCGTGATGAGGTTCTACGCCGATGCATGCTAGAACATGAGCACATTGCAATTATGGAAGAAGCACATGGTGGAATCACATGAGGATATTATATGGGAAATACAACCACATGGAAGATTTTTCTTGCGGGATTGGGTAGAATCCATTTACCAAGATTGTATTAAGTTTTTCAAGGCCTGTGACCATTGCCAGCACCTTGGAAAACCTGGAAAGAGGGATGAAATTCCCTTATGACCTATATCCATCGTAGAACCATTTGATAAATGGGCTATTGACTTTGTAGGACCAATCTCGCTAGTGGTGCAAATGACTAGCTCATGGTATATCATCACTTGCACTGATTATTTGACATGGTGGGTAGAGGCAACACCTACAAAGTATTATAAAGTGGCTACAACTGCTAGATTTTTATGGGAAAATGTAATCAGTAGGTATGGATGCCTATTGAGTTTGACAAGTGATAGAGGTACGCACTTTCTCAATGAGACAAGTCATGATTCTCTCATCAAAATTTATGGTGACCCATCATAAGACTACCCCTACCACAATCAAACAATTGAACTGTTGAGGCATTTAATAAAATATTTAATCACACGTTAACTAAGATATGTGATGTTGTTAGGAAATATTGGGATGAAAAGTTTCAGCCATTCTTTGGGCATACAAGACAACCTACAAGAGGTTAAATAAGACCATACCATTTCAATTAGTGTTTTGTGCTAAGGATGTCCTACTAGTTGAATTCATGTTACCTTCACTGCGTATAACACGCATAGGAGGTTTAGCCGATGAGCAAGCGCTGGAAGAAAGAATTGATAAATTAATGCAGTTTGATGAAAGGTGATCACTTGCTAGGTGGAGTCAAAAGATAGAAAAATCAAGACAAAAAGCATGACATGATCATCATATCAAGAACAATAAGTTTGAGGTTGGGCAGTTGGTGTTATTGTATGATTCCAAGTATCTACGCCATCCTAGGAAGTTAAAATTCCATTGGTTGTCACCTTACCTAATATCGTGCATTCTTGATCCAAGAACTTGCTAGTTGCAAGTGTTGGATGGGACAAGATTACCATGTCACTTCAATGGGAGTAGGTTGAAGCCCTACTATAAATAATTCTTCTTGGTGTTTGTAAATAAGGCCATGTTGCTAGTTAGTTTAGGTTTCCCTTTATGCAATTTCCTTTTCTGTGTTTCCCTTTCTCGTCATTTGTTCTATTGTTTGTTTTACACCTTGGGCGTTGGTAACCACATTACTTTTTGAAGGTTGTACATATACAGAGGACTGTGCATCTATTTTAGTGTGAGATGGAGTGACAGGATAATTTTAGCGGAATATATAGTATATTTTTTTTGGGGGGTCGGCTTCGCCTTCATTTGAAAACATCTCCTATAAAAACCTATGTGATTCACCGGTAGTATACCTCAAGTAGCTTACCAAATTACCAATACTGTGAAATTTGAACTCGCATACCCTTGAGCACCAGAGATTCATATTACTGTTAGCCTGTGATTGTTGACGCGCGACAAATGCAGTGTTGACGCGCGACAAGGGCATTATTGACGCGCGACAAGAGTCATTGACGACGCGCGACAAGAGTCAACGATGCGACAAGAGCTCATACGACGCGCGACAAGAGTCGATCGACGCGCGACAAGAGCTCGCATGACGACGCGACAAGAGCTGACGACGCGACAAGAGCTTTACTGACGCGCGACTTGGGCTAGGAAGTGACGCGCGACAGAGGAAGGGTTGACGCGCGACAAGGGAAGTGTTGACGCGCGACTTGGGCAGAGTTGACGCGCGACCTCAGACAGTTCACGCGCGACAAGACCTCAGAGACTGGACAGAGTCGCTTCTTGGTTCTTTTGCTGACGCAGGACTCTTTTCAGAATAATGGAAGGTGCCAGCTCAAAGAATACGAATAACCTAAAAGTAAGTAAGAAATCTCAGAAATCACTCTTCAAGTATTTTGGAAACTCATGATACGTATATCAGAAATACCAATCATATAGATGCCACCAAAAAGAATCAATACCGACTCGTGGAAGGTATTATTGAGGTGGACATGCATTCTCGCACAAAGATCACAACCAAACAAATGAAACCTACGATAATATGCCGATCTTGAAGATATTGTTCCCGTTGGGGCAACTGTATGCAAATAGATATCACAGATATAAACACTCAAAGAAAATGGAAGACAAAATCAAAATCAAACTCGTCCAAGAAAGAGGAAACCAGTGATTGTGATATTGCTCAAAATTCTACTCAAAAAGTAAAGCATCAAAACGAACAAGAATATGTGGACCATCGGTAGACATACAAGTTTGATTGGGCAATAAATTTCCATTTATCAACCTCGTACAATCATCTAATTCTCAAGAAATCCCATGTGAATGTACATGTACAATATGTACGTGGAAATTGGGAAAGCAACAAAAATGCAATCAAGCTGACACTATAGAAAAACATTGTGGAAAACAATATTTAATCAGTAATTCGGGGCGATGGCCGTAAAATCAAAACACATAGGTGGAAAATCAAAAGGAGTGCATGCATGTTAGATACGCAGCTGGAATATGAGGCAGAGCAGTAAAAAAACACATATCTCGTTGAAAAGGGAGGAACGATCACATCGCATATTGGTAAGATGAAAGAAACAAATCTACATGCAAAATTCATACAATTCTCTACTCTTTTTCAAATACTTAAAAAGGAAGAGCGATGTCGATTTCTCGATTTCAAAGTTTTGTATCAATTTAACTGAATGTCAATGTACCTCGCCTCATTGGTCCGAGAGTAGTGGATGGGAAATGGCAAAATGCCTCTCGATGATAGAGAAGGAAGATTTGAAAGAGAATGTAAAAAAGCAAACTTTATCTCTCTTCAATTGATGAAGTGACAAAGAAATGACAACACCGCATGGGTATGTATCCACATCTATACATTAGAAAATCATATAAGGACACCTCATCTCGTTGGGTGTTATGAAAATGGTTGAAAATCGCAATGCTGAAAACCTATATAAAATAGTTGTTTCTCATTTGAAAGATGTCATTGGTATGACTGATTATGAAATTGCTACGGTTGGTATGCGTTGGAGCAGATGGTGCATCCGCATGCAGGGTCACCGAACAGGTATGTGTGTTAGATTACAAACAACAAGGGCCCCATATATGCTACCAATTCACCGTATGGCTCACGTAATGAATTTAGCATATAAAGGTAAGCAACCACGAAAATGTTGCTAAATTAGAAGACATCATAAGAGAACTTCATGCCTATATGTCAAGCAGCCCAAAGCGTTTTCTCGAGTTCCAAAATTTGCAATTGGAATTACAGATGGCAAAAACTTCAAGGATGTGGAGACTAGATGGATATCTTTGTATGAACCTCATGCATGCAGAGTTCGTGAGGAGTATCCTTCATCGGTTGGTTTCATGCACAAATACCGCATGAAGTTGATAGGGCAAGGGACCCGTTGTTCCGCTTTAACCGATTTGGAGACATTGCTTACATTGGTCGGGTATTCTTCCAATGTTAAAGGAGATCAATACACTCGATGAAGCATGCACAGGCAGATTAATCTATATTGTGGATTTTATACGGATGAGGAAAATGGTATGTCAAAGTCTTGATATATCAGATCGCTCCCGTGATAGTTTTGATGCACCTGCTTTTGAAAATTGAGAGATTTATTAGATCTTAAAAATCCTAACACCTTTGAGATTTAATATCCACGATCACCTATGCATCTCTCGTTAATGGGAGGGAAATACCAATGCACATTTTGCAAAAACGCCAAGATATTACAGATCGAAACGAGAAGATGTTCCCGTGACACGTAATTTGTTTGAGTCTCGTGATAGTTGAAACCAATAAAGCTTAAAAAAATTTCAAACCTTGTCATCGTAAATTAGGAACGCTTTCAGAAAGATAAAATTCTCGAAGCCATGGGTGTGATGAATCCGAATTTTTGGAATACGTATATGGCCGTGGCAGACTTTTGTCAAGAAGCATTTCCATAAATCAATGGGTACAATAATGGAACAATTTACAAAGACGCTCGAGCTCAAGGGTACGGAAATCAAAGGTATACTGAATGCCGATTTATTAAAGTTTCAAATAACAAATTTTGCAACAACAATGAGGAACCAATATAGGAATTTAGATCAACCTTCTGAAAGTGGTGCTATTACAAGGCTATGGCGAGGAATCTATCAAAGTTCTATCTTACAAGAAGATATCAATGAATATTTCAGACTATATGAGTTATGCCGCATAATGATTTTGGGGTCTCTGTGGAGGATGAAAGGGTTTTCAAGGCATTGTCATTTATAAAATCAAAACCGAGAAACAAAGTTGATAAAAATCGAAAGTCAGATGAGGTGTTACGCTTCTCGATACTCCTCGAAACCTTCCGCTTGACAGAGCAATCACACCGAATTCCTTTCATGAAAGAAGAGGTGTAAATAATACAGCTACAAGTACAAATATTCCCAACCTTGAGAGTGTAATTGGCTCTTCGTCACATTCTACAGAAGACAACATCGACTTTGATGAAGCTATTGATAATGGATTGTTTCAACTTTAAGTAGGTATCTTCTTTATCTATCTTTTATTTTTATCATTAAAGATGTTACAGGTCTATATACTAAAAATGTCAGGCAATTCACCCATCTATCTACTAATCCATTTCTCGTGTTGGAATTTTTTAAAACACAGATCTAGCTCATTACCAGTGGCAGTGATGATTTCAACTTTAAGCAGGTATCTTTTTCCCCTTAATCTTATTGTTTGTTTCTATTCATTTTTTGACAGAGCAATTGCTCACTGGAATTCCCTTTACGAAAGAAGAGGTGTAAATAATACAGCTACAAGTACAAATATTCCCAACCTTGAGAGTGTAATTGGCTCTTCGTCACATTCTACAGAAGACAACATCGACTTTGATGAAGCTATTGATAATGGATTGTTTCAACTTTAAGTAGGTATCTTCTTTATCTATCTTTTATCTTTATCATTAAAGATGTTACAGGTCTATATACTAAAAATGTCAGGCAATTAACCCATCTATCTACTAATCCATTTCTCGTGTTGGATTTTTTTAAAACAAAGATCTAGCTCATTACCAGTGGCAGTGATGATTTCAACTTTAAGCAGGTATCTTTTTCCCCTTAATCTTATTGTTTGTTACTATTCATTTTTTCAGCTATGGTTATAATTAAAGATGTTACAGGTGTATGTATTTACATTTAGTTAAATACAATCTTTTTATTTTTTGAAAACGTGGGTTGACATCCGTCCGAGGAAGCTGTTACTTCTCGGGACTGACAATGTCAGGCAACTCACCCATCTATCTACTAATCAATTTTTTGTGTTGAATTTTTTAAGACAAAGATATAGCACATTACCGGTGATGATTTCAATTTTAAATAGGTATCTTCTTCAACATAATCTTATTGTTTGTTACTTTACATTTTTTCAGCTCTTGTTATCATTAAAGACGTTACAGGTCTAATTCTTTATATTTACATTTATTTAAAGATATTGTTGGTCTATATATTTAAAGATGTTGCTGGCACTTCTCAGGACTGATAATGTCAGGCAACTCACCCCTCCATCTACAATGTCATGTTACCCTTGATGATTGCAATACTCAAGAGGTAAGCTAAACCCTAAAGATATTTGCAATTATGTTTAATTTCTTACCAGTGATGATTCTTTCTTGATTTCTTAGAATTATATTTAATTTATTTTTAAATACAAGTCCACATAAAATTCCTAATAAAATTCACATAAAATTCGGGATAAACAATACATTATACGATTTTAAATATAAGTCCACATAAAATTCCTCATCATCCATATATATCATATCATCACCATATCATTATCATATCCTCATTATCATCATCTATCATTAATTATCAATTATCATCATTCATCATCTACGTCCACATACAATTCATGACAATGCAAGTAAACAAGAAACATACATATAATTCATGATAATCAACATCTAATGCAATTAAAATTAAAGATTGTATGTAAATCCATATAATTAAATTCAAATACCATAGTACATACACAATAGACAATAGTAGAAGTTTTCAAATTCATTATTTAAAGTTTCCACAATAATAAAAGTTTCTAGTTTTCAAAACCCTCTTTTTCTTTATCCAATTCTACTCCTCTGCACTATTCCCCAACGGCTTCTTCCACTGTGGCTGTACCTCTTTCCCAAACACTAGAAATCTCCATGCGACAACAAATTTGGATCAGCTGCAGCGTATAAACTATCCCGTTGCCAATAATTTTCGTAACGACTAATAATCTCATTGATAAGAACCTTAGCCCTTCTGTCCCATTCTATAAGCTGATTGATATGAGGAAGCATCTCCATCTTTCTCATCAACCCACACAAAATCTTTTTTGTGCTTGTCCAGATCTATGAAATACTCCTTGCCCTCTTTAGAAGTACTTGTGCCCAAACCGGGAACCCTGTATGGTCCAAGCAACAAGTGATACCTAATCAGCAAGTGAACAAAACCAGAACTTGAAAACATATAAAGAGAAAACAAACTAGCATTACTTTGTTGCACTATATGGTCCAGCTGGTTATCGATCCACTCAATGATTCTCTCCAAGCTTCATACTCAGGAATTGTGTAGAAAGATAACACATTTCCATTTTTGTGAGTTGCCTACATCAACATGTGCCGACATTAGACATGGAGATACATAACATCTGGAGGCTTAGAAAACAAATATAAAAAGTCTCGAAACACAACCAAATATACAGGGGGAACATTTACAGAAACTAAACAGCGCTATACAAAGATCATGTACCTGGTCTGTCATTATCATCAGATGGCCATATCTTAAAGATTTAATGCTGTCATATATTTTATCTTCCTGTAGACCAAGGATTTTTTTTCTATTTACTATCTCTTTATTCTCCATTTGTTGGTGAGTGGTAGCTTCCCAAAAAATAGATATTCCTGCCACCTGATAGGATAAAGATAACTAAAATAACAAAAAATTAAATTGGAAAGTGATGTCGAAACATGTCACAATACTACCAAATTCAGTATTCACATTTCCCTGATTCAAGGCACAAACACTTACAGCGACTGCAAGAGCCTTGGCTGAGTCACCCTCCGTTAATATTAAAGTACATTGATCAGAATTCTTCCCCCCTGCTTGATTTGCATCATCAGGTTTGGGAACATCAATTAATTTCCCCTTCTTGGTTCCATCAGTTTTCTTAAGATCTTTTTTTTGTTTAAACTTTTCCACTGCACTCATCAGGTACAAAGCTCATCTTAGGCACTAGCATTGCAAAAATTACATGTACTCAGAAATGCTACATATTAGACACCACGCCTGGATATATGGACATGGGCTAAAAATGTGAAACAGAATAAAAAATATGAATTAAAACGAGTTATACTTACAATCAACATGGAAACCAAACGTTGATTCGAGAAAATTCTTTTCTTCCACGAGTGTTGCCTTGTCAGAATAATTGGTAAATTTTTGAACTAAGGCCCGTAAAACGATGGATGTCATTTGCTTCGATATCAATTGAAAAATTCGCAATCGCTCGTAGTCACATAAAAATGCCGCCTCTCAATCAGGATGACAAAAAGTAATTCAAAATATCCGGATCTGCTTTCAAATGGGGCATATTAACGATATGGATGTGAGGGCATAAGGGACATCGATTGAATTGATTCTCTTGATTTTTGTTATCAACTTGCAGCTTGGGAAGCATTGAGACCTCGCAAAATTCAAGAGCCGGAAGATGAAAACGAGAAAATGACCGTCAAGGGTATTTATAGGCTAAATCAGGCCAATGGGCTTCACTTGACGCGCGCAATAGATGCCAGACGCGCACAATATGCCACGCGCGCGACGCGCACAATAGATGCGACGCGCCAATAGATGCCAATGCGACGCACGCCAATAGATGCCAATGCGCGCGCCAATAGATGCCAAGCGACGCTGCGCCAATAGATGCCAACGCCGCGCGCAATAATGCCAGCGCGTCAATAGATGCCAATGACGCACGTCAATAGATGCCAGACGCGCGAATAATATATAGCGATGCGCGCCGCCAATAGGGGCGCGCGCGTGGTCAAAATAATTGATGCCCATGACGCGCGTCAGGAGTGATGAGTAACTAGATGAATGTCTTTATACACAGAAAGAATGAGACTACCAAATAATTGATTTCTTATCCAAAATTTAATGGAATTCGAAGTTTTCACCTCTTTTGCACTAGAGGAAATTCCCTTCATGTTTGCAATGCAGCCAATTGAGATGAAGACTTCAAATTTATCCCCAGACCAAAGAAACAAACAGTGATTGGTGTGTACTTGATGATGATAGGGTCTTGTTTGATAAGTTCATAAAGAAACTTCATGATATATGCTAAGACTGAGTTTGAGATGAGGTACCAGTAAGGCACTCTTGACAAAATTTACACAATGTTACCTTTTTAAGATGATCCAACCTTGCACTCTTGACAAAATTTACACAATGTTACCTTTTTAAGATGATCCAACCTCGCACAGAACTTTATGTTGAGTCAGAAATTTTTTTCAATATTTTAGACACTTGATTTTATAGATTGTACTTCAAGAAGATCATGATTAATCAATTCAAGGCATAGAAATGGCGGAGCTTCAAGAAAATTGTCTTCAAACATACACTTGAACATCAGATCTTCAAAGAAAGGAAAACAAAACAAGGTGGTAGCAGGAATTTTATACTTTGATACTCATTGCACGGGTCAACCAAGTATTTCATCAGCTCAACAATGATAATTAGAAGAAAGTAAAAACAACTTTCCGTTACACAACAATTTTGATCACTTTACCCTTATTGTATCTTTCAAACCTTCTTGTAACTAATACGATATGTAAACAACCTTATTGAGCTATGATCATATGCACCACCTTAAAATTTGAAAAAAAAGAGATTTTTTAATTCAACCACTCCAAGAATCAGTCCCGAAGAGAGAATCTCAATATGTGAATCCTATACAACATATTTTACTATGATCATGTTTGCAAAATTCAATATTTTCTTATACACTCAAAATTATTCCAACTTATAGCCTCCCAGTTCTAATCCACAATTATTCTTCACCCTTATCAAATATAAAAAAATGATCCAGTTCTTCAACCTATGAACTTGATCTATACAGACTAATCTTCATGATAAAAACCTTATATGTTTTACATTAAACTTCAAAGTTCTATATCGAGCTTGACCTATCTTTTAATCACATGGTTATTCCAACTTTGGTTAATCTAGCCTCCATAGCCTCCATAATCTACTCTACACAAAACAATATCCATGATAAAAAAACCATATCTTTTAAACCATGGTCTTGATTATTTCCCAAGCTCTAATTCTTATGGCCTGGAATTTAACTATTTCATAATTGGCTAATCTAGCCTCTACATCAATGATTGTTTCCAAAGAAAACGTTATTTTCTGACAAATGGTCTTGACTATTTTGGATGTCAAACAAGCTCTGTAATGAGAGATTATGCACTAATATAGAGGTGAATCTCTTTAAAATAGAATTTTCCGACACCATAAGTCTATTAAGGAGAAATCCTAAATAGTAAAGATCTGTTTCAAATCTTAGTTGCTATTTTTTCCCCAAAGACAATTTTCAAGATAATTAAAGTCCCACAAGATATTTAGGCACTAAATTTGACATTATACACATTAAATTGATCATCGTCTTTCATCATCATCTATCATTGATTATCAATTGTCATCATTCATCATCTACGTCCACATACAATTCATGACAATGCAAGTAAACAAGAAACATACATATAATTCATGATAATCACCATCTAATCACCATATAATTAAATTCAAATACCATAGTACATACTCAATAGTAGAAGTTTTCAAATTCAATATTTAAAGTTTCCTCAATAATAAAAGTTTCTAATTTTCAAAACCCTCTTTTTCTTTAGACAATTCTACTCTGCTCTCTTCCCCAACGGCTTCTTCCATCGTGGCTGTACCTCTTTCCCCAACACCAGAAATAACCCCTGAACTTATAAGATCTTCAGCAGCGCTGTCCAGATTTTTTAAAATTCTTTCTTCTTGATTTGTTGCATCTCCATGCGACAGCAAATTTGGATCAGCAGCTGCTTTGGCTTTGAACAATATGTCAGGGTCGAGACCATGCTCTTTAATTATCCGCTTTAGTGTATTGTTTTGTTTGTTAACCAAAACAATATTTTGCTTCAAATTTTTTGTCATGATAAGTCGTTTTTTGTCATTGCTTCCAAGTGAACTTGCAAAACCTTCGCCTGACTCTTCAAATTTTCATATTTCAACTGCACAAAAAGAGTAATGTCAATTCAAAATATTAATGTAAATTCAAAATTTCAAATTAACAAAAATGATTGTTTGAATGTAATAGTACTTACAACCGCTCTATCTCTTTCGGCATTTGCGATTGATACCAAATCCTTGTCCTTGGACCATTTGTTAAAATATGCCTGGGCCTCGGCACTAATATTTTCCAATTTGTTTAGTGCCTTATCTAAAATGTCGTCTTTATAGTTGTTGTTAAACGTGATAAATCCCACATTTTACTTGGGTAAGTAAGGAATCCATCTTCGCAGTTGATTCTGACTGCAGCAGATAAACTATCCCGCTGCAATAATTTTCATAACGACTAATAATCTCATTGATAAGAACTTTAGCCCTTCTCTCCCATTCTATCACCGTTGGATATGAGGAATAATAAACTCACCGACATGGGATCGACAATCATTACCTATTAAGTTCTCCAAAGGAAAAGGTGGGAACTCTTCACTATCTCGAACTGATGCGCATTTATCTGCTGAGAAGAATGGGGCTTTCACAAAGATCAACCGCTCTTGTTTCTACCTTTGGGTGGGCTGATCCTCTTTTTGAAAAAATAAATCAAGATTTAGATAAATAAATTTAAATCGAATGTAATTCAAAATTGTAAAGCATATTAAAATTGAAATTTGAAGTATACCTTCCGCCTTGAATCATCTCGCGGTATCGAAAAACCAGCTTGGGTCATCTATCAATGCCCAAATAATCTTCATCTAAATTTATATTGTTCAAAACAGATATGCCCATTGCACTGGGCAAGCCACCAAGTGAGAGAGTTGGAATTCGAAACGAGGTGTCAAGGTTTAGTGTCCCACTAGGGGCCGGAGCAAAAGGCATGCGTTTACCAATGTTCTTTTTCACTGTTCCTCTGGTTGGCATTTTAAAAATTAATGGTTGAGTGGGTGTCGGTGCCGTGGTTTGATCATGACTGACATGTGCTGAAAAGTACAAGAAAAAAATGAAAATATTAAAACAATTCATAAAGTGAAAACTACGAAATTAAACGTACTATAGAAAAGTTGACCTTGTCATTGGGGGGTTGTTTTTTTCGGTGCCACGGTGGCCTCAGTAGGAGTTGAACTCAAAGGGCTGTCGTAAGATATGAATGCATGCGACTGTATGGAGTGAGTTGGGGAAGAAGGTTCCAAATTCCCTGCAATTCATCAATATTAAATGTTGTCAATTCATTTGGTTAAAATTTAAATTGAAAAATAAATATGCAACTTTGGAATTTGTAAATAATATATGAGAATGTATTACTTCTCTGGCGTTTAACGAGTTCAAACGCTTGAGGGTTTGGAGAGTGAGCTTCCATTTCAGATTGGGAGTCCCCCGAAGCCTCCGCGTGTTGTTGGCCTCTTCCTCTCGACATCTTTTTTTTTCTTGGAATGGCTTCAAGATATCTTCTCTGCAAAACATTAAAATTTAAGTTTTAATAACTGTGCAATGTAATGACGAAAATTGTAATACAATTACAAACTAAATAGTTTATACCTGTTGTTCATCAAATGGAATTGAGAATTTCTTCAAAGCCTCATCAGAGCAAGTAGGAATTTCTTTATGTTTTAAATTTAAAAGTGCCTCATAGTAGAAGCCGAGGAGATAGTTTGTTGAATAAATGAAAGGTTTATCTGAGAGTTTTGAATTTGTTATTTCAGTTCTTATTTTTTTGGATAGATATGTGCACCAATCGAATTTATGTTTTGAGATAGTGGCACAAATATATGCAATGGCCCAATTTGGTATATCCGTTTGGCGACCCTGCAAAACAATTCTGGCTTGAAAAAATGAAATAAGTGCAGCAAGAAAGTGGTGTGCAATTGATTGTGTATTCTACACACACGCCCGGATTTATTGACATGGGCTGCAAATGCGAAACAGTGAAAATTACTTTAAATTTATAACAACAAATTGTATCAGAATAAAAATAGATTAAAAAATATGAATTAAAAGGAATTATACTTACAATCAACATGGAAACCGTACGTTGATTCGAGAAATTTCTTGTCTTCTTCCACTAGTGTTGCCTTGTCAGAAATAATTGGTAAATTTCTGATAGAAGGCCAAGAAACCGATGTATGTCATTTGCTTCAATAGTGAATTGGAACATTTGGCCATCGTTCAGAGTCACATAAAATATACCGTCCTCTGAATTGTAGCATGACAGAAGGTAATTCAAAATATCCGGATCTGTTTCGAAATGGGGCATATTAACGAGCCCTGTAAATTCACACTCTTCCATTATAGCTTGATATTCTGAAGACATCTTTAAAGCCGTATGGATGTGAGGGCATAAGGGATTCCTGTAGTTGATCTTGGAAATCGATTGAGTTGGATTCTCTTGATTTTCTTGCTGAACTTGCAATTGGGAAGCATGTGAAGTCGACATTATAGCAAGTTATCAAGGCGCTTTGTCAAAGATTTAGACCTACAAAAATTCAAGAACGGGAAAACGAAAACGAGAAAATGAGCGGCACATGGCTATTTATAACCTAAATAGGGCGTCATGGCCCCTATTGACGCGCGCAACAAAGTTACAATGACGCCGCCATTTGATTTGATTACAATGTCACATGTGCCAATAATACAAGATAGTGTCGCGCATAATATAAGATAGTGTCGCGCAATAGAAGATAGTGTCGCGCCAATAGAAGATAGTGTCGCGCGCAATAGAAGATAGTGTCGCATCAATAAGATAGTGTCGCGTCAATAAGATAGTGTCGCGCGCAAATAAGATAGTGTCGCGCGCAAATAAGATAGTGTCGCGCGTCAATAGATATAGTGTCGCGCGTCAATTGAATGTAGTGTCGCGCGTCAATAAAGCAAATGACGCACGCCAATAGAGAAGTGACGCGCGGTAGGAGCAAAACGCCATCACGCGCTATCGTGGCACAGTGTCGCATCATTACGACGACGTCGCGCGTCATTACGCCAAGTTTCGTGCGCGTTGTCATTTCGAGCTAGTGTCGCCGCAGCGTCGCTCGCATACTATCTAGTCGCCGCTTCCAAAGTCGTCATTCGCGTCATTACGAAACAAGTGTCGCCTGTGACGTGATGCGCGCCATTACGAACTAGTGTTAGTGTTAAAGACGCACCGATGGAGCCTTGAAAAACCAGGTGAAAATTTTGTTTTTTAATATCACAAATTCATTTGCACAACTGGGTTCAAACCGGTTACGGGATATTCACGTATTTCCACCTTTTCAATTTTATAGTTCTAAGCCCAAAGTAATTACCAAGATATTCATAAAGCAAGCAAAAACATCCTCTAAGCTCCCTCAAAAACTTGAACTCAAAGAACCTCTCGGCAAGAATACATCAAAATGACATATTCCAATAAATAACTAGTCATCACCCTCTTCCACTAGTGATCAATAGTACATGTCCATATCATATCTACATCCTACAACCTATAATAGTCATCTTGGGTCCACATGCATGATCTATAGAACCAACTTGATCTAGATGCATATGCTAAGAGCCATTCATATAGCTCTATTGGGAAGCAACAAAATAATGTCTCATACAACTCATTGTATAGGTTCTCTTCTACCCATCCACGGATACTAAACTCAGGTCGAGTGTTGTATCTTTGAGAAAACCTATCCTCCATTCTCTTGAACCACATTTCAACACTTTCTAAATTCATGCGTTCTGTCATTCCACATCACAAAGAAAAAAATGTATGTCATTTCTCATAATAACTTCAAAAAGAGGTCCTAACAACAGAACCAAGATGTAGTCATTTTTAATCTCTTCTAAAATAACAAGGAAATCCCATGCACACCAGCCTATCACCCGGTGGGTGCTGGGAACTCGGGCGAGCCATACGGGGCACCGAGTCCCTATTTTATGTAAGTTATGTGAGAATTCATTATTAACGATAGAAACTTAAGTGAACATATTAGAAGGGAACCATACATTCATCTTAGAGCTCGGATCAGCTTCTAGACAAATGTGTTCATTCATATAAGGAATGCATTATACAATATAGATCTAAATCATAATAGAAAATAAATGCACAGGGGTTTACACCCACTCATATGAAATATACATATAACCATGAATTAGAAATGGAACCACATATATATTCATATTAAGCATGTTGTTAACCATATTACAATAACTCAGGTAATCACATATTCATAATATAATGTAGATCAAGATCATGCATTAGAACTAGACTTAGGCCCTTCATCATTCAAGGAAAATTATTCAACCCATCCCCATATTACAATGTATTCCTACATATCCCCTAAACCTAACTTATGGAGCTCTCATAGTATTCCTGCATGGCTTCACCTCTTTCTTCTTCTCTCCTTTTCCTTTTGTGGGTTCTTGTATTTATATCCCTTCTCAACATCATCAAGCCTTCACAGGATTTTTATATCCGTTGCCAAGTGTCTAAGGTGGTCCTCCATGGGAACCTTCTTGTTAAGGCTCGAGCTCTCCACTCTTTAGAATGATTTCTTTCTAGTATCTTCCATCGTAAGGTATATTCCTTCCATGGGCAACAAGATGCCGTGGATGGCACCTTATCGATTCCACATGCCCAATCAGGTCACACTTTTCTCATGTTCTCGTGTGATATGCCATATATGGCTAAGTCCCAAAACCTTTTCTCTTCCTTATGTACTTTCTCCTTGCGCATCCGTCTCCAAATAGGCCTTGCGCGCCTACTCACCTTCTTGTACTTGGCCAATATTTTAAGGGACCAACATATATTTTGTGTACGTGGTTTCTTCAAGGATTTCTTGACACCAACCATTTATGTCCATCTCTTCTTTATGCGCCTACTACCCTTACGCGCCTTTAGTTCTTTAACTCGAGTCATTCACAATAACTTCTTCTAGCAATGAACTCGTATTACGGGCCTATACTTCGCATCACTCCACCCCACACTAAAACAGATGTGTGGTCCTCTGTGCATGCACAACCTTCAAAAATTAATGTGGTTACCAGTACCCAAGGCATAAAACAAACAACAGAACAAATGATGAGAAAGGGAAACCTAAACTAGATGACGACATGACCTTATTTACAAAAAACAAGAAGACTTATTTATAGTACGGCTTTAACCTACTCCCATTGAAGTCACCTAGTAACATTTTCCCATCCAACACTTATAATTGACAATCACCTAAATCAAGAATGTATGATTTGAGGTAAGGTCCCAACCAATGGACTTTCAACTTCCCAGGATGGAGTAGTTACTTGGAATCATATAATAACACCAACTGCCCAACCTCAAACTTCTTGTTCTTGATATGAAAATCATGAAATTATTTGTGTCTTACTTTTTCTATATTTTGAATCCACCTAGAAATTGATCACATTTCATCTAACTATATTAATTTATCAATTCTTTCTTCCAAAGCTTGCTCATCGGCTAAACCTCCTACACACATTATACACAGAGAAGGTAACATGAATTCAATGGTAGGAAAACCTCCATGCTAAACACTAATTGAAATGGTCTGGCCTTATTTAACCTCTTGTAGGTTGTCCTATGTGCCCAAAGAATGATTGAGACTTTATCATCCCAATCTTTCCTATAATGCAAGAACTCTCGAGCTGCAGCCTTACAACATGCCCCCATCTCTTGTTGGTACTGGCTTATGATAGATTTCCATGTAGGGTATTCACATGTGCCTATTACTATGCTAGTTGTCCCTATCAAGCCATCACCTACCCTTGTATCTGGTCCCTTTGTACCAAAATTATAGTAAAATGAGGTTTTCCCAGCCTTAGTGGTGTTGCCTTTAGTTGGGCTATTCTGCTAGCGCCTATACCTATTAGTTGTGCCTACATCATCAATCCACCAATCGACAACCTACTCCTCTTTCCCTACGGGATGTGTTGGATTTGGTGGAGATAATGGTCTCTGTACACACCCAAAATTACATGTGCTACATTGTTGGAAAATGGTTACAAAAGTCTCCAATGATGATTCACATCCTTTCAGAAGATGTTCAAGATCCAAAACCCATCTCGTAATGTATATTTGTATCCTAGACATCCTTACCTAAATTTTCCATGATTTTTCCATCTTCCCACTTCATTCTGTACATGTTTTGGCCTTTATTTCTAGGACTTCCACCCTACCTATGCCACGGTTCTAAAACCACCACCTAGGTAGGGCGGCGGTCCCGAGTGATTTTTCTAAATTCGTCATGCATGTTTTTAACATGTGATAATTCACTTAACTTCACTTTTAGGATACATTTGTGAACCCCTTTGTCTAAAAATAGTTTTGATTTCTTGGTTCTCCTCCCCTCTTCTATTTTTTCATGTGTTTTAGTTAGTTATAACTACCTCTTCTTGCCTTGTGTATGAAGGCACATCCCAGCTCCAATTCTTATATATTCCATGCTTATGTTCAAGTAAAAGTCTTGATAATTTTTCGTATCTTACATAATATTGTTGCCACAATCCTATTAGGAATTACATAGCTAAGCTCAAACCTCTTGTGTTATCTCTCTTCTACTTACATTGCAACCAGACTGCCTTCAAGCTACCATTTCTCAAGTGTATTCTTCTGTTGTTGTTCTTGCATTTCAAATTCCTTGAACTCATAGGAACACACAAAGAAAGAAAATAAAAAACTAAGGGGACAAACATAGATACAACCAAATTTTCCAAATCTCTTTCTTATCAAAGTTGGAATTACTTGTTTGTTTGATTCATTTTCCAAATTGTCAATTTTGAATCATTAGTTTCAATTACATATCAAATAGAGGAGTAAAAGTGTTCATTTCAATTGATTAGGAAATTACAAGTAGATAAAATCATTATAAATTTTACTCTTTCACATTACCAAGGAAGTTGTGGGAAACAATAGCACTTTCGGGGTCATGATTTGTTCTTCACCTCTCGAGGTAGGGTTTGAAGGGTCTTTATTAGATTAGGTTTTTTTTTTTATATTTAGATTCACATATTCACACAAGTAACTAGCTACATCCAGCTGATTGTTTGTCTTTATTTTTTTTATTAGATTAGAATGCATTTCTTGAAAACTAGAAAAGATTAAATTTTTTTAATTTTATTAGATTAGTTTTCTTTCATTGTTTTTCTCTAATATTTTGTGAAAATTCCAAAAACATATATTAGATTTCCTTTCATAGTTAGTTTGTTTTATAAATATCATTTCAATTTCATTCTACATGACCATCAATATCCCACAATGATAAAAGATGTATGGTTGTGATCCTTTTTTCTCACAACCCAACGGGCCAAAGTTGATAACGAGATATTGATACAAGTTTACATTTGACACTCTTATGCACACCATTTACATTCTCTAAGAAAATAGAACAACTAAACACGTTAAACATCACTACTAATCAAGCCTACAATTATTGGACTTCTCTTAGAAACAGGGTTTGATTACGCACATGACCATAACAAGACCATAACCTCCACGAGTTTTGGTTATGATCCTTAGGTCCAACAACCCAAAATCCTCGCTAACCAATTAGATTTCAATACTAGTTTACATGCATCATTATTTAGATCATCACAACTTATATCTCGATATTATTATACAAGTTTCATTATTGAACATAACAATTGATTAGGCTAAGACCTTATGGACCAGATCAAAAATCATTCATAGTCTTTGTGGATCCATTATGCATCTCACTCTTAATTCCATGACCTTGTCTAGAAATCTATACGAGGTGCCCACGGGTCACTTTCCGTGTGGTTAACAATTGGTGAATAGAATCTTGACAGAGCTTGATATAGACCGGAGTCTCGAGTAAGTATCATATTAGATCGATCCATCACACCACTTCAGGTTAGGATATTATTATTTTCCTTACATTCATAGATCTCGTTATTATGTGTCAAAGATAAAAGGTTACCTCATTAGCTTTTCCACCATCACCACACATACAAATCCATTTCTATTCTACATTGACTATTTTGGCACGACCTCGGGAAGTCAGGTGTGAAGAAGGTCACTTATTAGTTTTATTTCATATAAATTGGTGAACCCAATGTGAAGATCTAGTCTCTAATAATTTCCACTTTCTTCATCCCTCCTTTATTCTGCGGGTATTCTTATACCCCAGAATATGTCAATATACGATGAGTACGTTCAACCCATCCTTGTTTTTGACATGTATAACTACCAAATAGGTATACCACAATAATCACCTTCACTCTCAATGTGGGCAGACAACCACTCAATTACTCAAAATGATCTTATTCAAGGAACCAATGTTGGTTCCTCTGTGTGTATTGAGGAACTTGACCGAGATCACACAAACATATCCTCACAAACAATCAATTTCAAACAATATTAATTTCACTGGGATGTAAGTTCATCTCCTTAGGTATTGTTTTGAAAAACATTAGCATGTAATTGGGCCATCTCCCGCATCTATATGGGGAATACTAAGCATTATATGCTAATATTGAACAACACTTCGCAGAATATGAACCAAGATTTTGATAGGTTACAAGGAAAAAGTGATGTTCTACTCCAAAATAATAACGCTACCCCTCCACAAACTGAAAAATATTGCTAACAAGGGGTGACAAAATAGTGAACAATTCATAGAAGGATACCACACTCCTCAACAACCTCCAAGAGTTCAAAAACAAGCACCTAATCAAAACACCACCCAATCAATGGGTGACATCATCTCGTTGTTAGTAGAAAAATTAATGGAGGTAGATATTTCCCAAAATGCTCAAATTTCATATGCGAGGAAAGTATGAACTTCTCCCTATCCGTAAAATTATGGAAAAATACCTACTATGTAAAATCCTCCAGTTTATACGGGTGCTCCAAACCCTGGAGATTTGTTGACTAGGATGAGAACCTTGGGTATGCCCCCTCATGCCACATATGGATATATACAATAGGCACCAGTTGTAAGTGTGTTCTCAAATGCCATACCAATTAGAAATATAATGTTCCTTGGCTTCGTGCCTTTGATTCCATATCAAAGTAGTCAACCCCCCTATGTACACATGTATTCTAAATCACCATAGGGGGATATGTAAACTTACCCAGGTCCGTATGGACAGCCGCAAGGGATGCCATACACCCCAAAAAAAATTTGCGTTGTGCCATTTCAACAACCGATGCAACCTCCACCTCCCCAACAAGGATCTTTAATGGTGGAAATGTATGCAATGGGGACCTATTCTAAATATCTTAAGGAGCATCTAGACTTCTCCATCTGGACAATCATGCTCCCAATACCCTTTCCCAATCTTCTAAAATTCAAAGGGTAGGGAAATCCTAACACCCACATCAAATATTACGCAATGGCCATTCGAGATCTGCTCTAATGGGATGCAATTTTTGTGAATATTTTCCCTAAGATACTAGAAGGTATTGCTCTCAATCAGTATTGTAGGATAGTAGAGGCATTAATACACTCCTTCAAGAAACTCATATTATAATTTATTAAGGATTTTGATATGAACAAAATTTTGAGAACATGGATAAGATAATTCCTTGATATCAAAAAAGAGCACAATGAATCCACAACCCACTTCATTCAAAGGTGGTGACAGGTTCTCTACTCCTCCGCAAGTGCTCCGAATATGGATCAGAAAGAACTTTATGATTTGTTCCTCCATTCCCTAAATATGGAGACAAAGGAAGAAGTTCACAATTTCCCACTAAGGAGCTATGAAGAGGTGCTATAGAGTGCTCTTTGAATTGACCAAACAACCATTAAGAGTGGTCATAAGACTTATGGAGAAAATGGAAGGTTAGTCACTCCTAAACAAAATAACCTCGGTTACTCCAATAACACAAGAAATAATCAAGGGCCGAAGGTCCTTAATAAGAACCATGGGGTCACGAAGGATGGTGTTATTGGCCATCCCAAGAAGCCTAATTTTGTTAGTCCTCCCAATACAAATACTACCAATGATAAAAATAATGGAAATAATTAGAGGAACAATAAATTCTCACCCTCAGTCAATGTTGTAGATTTTAATCATAAAAAAAAATAACAACAATCACAAAGAAAAACCTCAACAATTAATACAAACACAAACCCAAGGGTCAAATCAATACCTAGGCGGGTATCCAAGCCAATTCCAAAACCAAGGGCAAGCATTCCCAAATTTTAACTATAACAATTATGATTTGAACAATAATCATATTTTTACCACAACAAGGTGTAAATCAAGGCCTTGAGATTATGGTCCCGATTTATATTGCGCTTCCATAAGGTTTACGGGCATGATGCAAGAACATGTTGTGATTGTAACAAGTTTCTACAACATTTTCCAGAGGATCAAAGACAATTATTTGTTGACATGTTTTTAGCAAACCCAACAGCACCAACTCAGAACACCTACATGGGACCGGTGTCCCCACAAAACACACCACTTAGAATCTTTAACGATCCTATGCCCACATGCATAAAGGATAGTAGAATATATCCCAATGGTTCAAACAAGGGTATTGTAATAGGTACCCATGATAGCATAGCCTTAAGCTCATCAAACCCACAAGTGGAACCTCCTTTGGATGGTCACCAAAAACAAAAAAATTGTGTGATTAGTGGAGTTGGACACTTTGAATCTCATATTAATGTTGGTACTAGAACCAAAGATTATTCTTTATAGCCAATCTCGATATACCCAACTATATAATATGACATTCACAATACGTTAGGAATATAGTAGGATCTTATGACTTTATTAATGATCTAACCAAGACCTTTTCTCACATTTCCTTCTTGGATGTATTGAAGAATTCCCTTGGTCAAAGTGCCACTCTATTAGAAGCACTAGGTCTTGGCTATTTGATTAATGTCGCCCCTCCTCCAGAGGTACAAATAAAAATGTGGACTTTGATGTCTATCCTTCTGGGGTATCCTGAAAAATATTTTGGACTCATATTTGACATTAGAAAGATGCCCATAGATGTTGAATTATCTCGTAGAGGTGATCCGACATTGTTTTTACAAGTCTGGATTTACAAAAAATATGTAAAGTGTGTGATAATTGATGACAGGGATGTGGTTAATATAGTTCCTTTCTATTTCCTTAAAAATTTGGGTTACAGAGAGACCAATTTCTCTTCAACATGAAATACAGTAAGAGGCTATGATAGCCTTAAGGAAACATCGATTAGAACTATAGTGTTGTCAGTCACCCTCGGGCCTAAGATGGTTCTAACCAAGTTTTATATTATAGATCAGGAAACCAACTATAATATGATCCTTGGTCATCCTTGGATTCATCACATGAAGGTGATTCCCTCCACTTTGTTTCAGGAAGTCAGGTTCCTACATTTAGGGAAGGTCTTTGTGGTACATGGTGATCCAAAACCCTTAGAGATACATCTAGCTAAAATAAAAAAGAGGATAGGGATCCACTCTAAGTTTGAGATTCCTACAAGTCAATTAAATAAACCTATAAGATCAGTGCCATAGGAAAATTTGGTTTCTACAATGGAATTAGAAGTCACAAGTTTGATCAAGGGAATTACGGTAATCAAAGATAAAACCATCATCATAGAGACAATGTCATTAGGAACCACAACGAATATTTTTGAGCTATTGGAGAAGGATTTACCTATACTCCTTCCTTTTGATTCTATGGGTATGAGACATACCCTAGGAATTGGTTATCTTCTAGCAGATGAATATTTTATGGTTGAAGTAACTGAGGTAAAAGAATAGGATGCAAAGGATGATCCAACATCCATTTTTCCAAGTAATTGTTGGACTCTCCATTTTGATGGAGCCAAGTGTCATTTTGGTGTTGGGTCGGTGTAATTCTTACCTCTCTCAAGGGAAGTATTATGCCTTTTGTCTTTAAGTTAAACTTTGAATGTACAAATAATGGGGCTGAATACGAATCCCTTCTACTTGGTATCATTATAGCCAAAAGAATGGGTGCTCTTAATATTAGGGTGTTGGGTGATTTGAAACTTATTGCAAATTAGATATCTGAGGTATATGAGACTAGAGCTAAGCATTTACAACTCTAAAAAATAAAAGTGCTAAATATAACAAAGGGGTTTGACTTCATATCGATTGAAGCAATTCCATGAGAGTAGAACCTCCTCGTAGACTCAATAACAACTTTCACTTCTCACTTTACTCCAAGCAGTGAGTTAGAAGATACAAACTTCATGGTCTCGGTTCATGTTGAACCTTTGGTTCGTAAGACACCGATAACTCCAATTTTGACATACATAGAAACTGAGAGTGAGTCTATCATTTTAGATCACGTTGACATTGACAAAGAAACTCTAGGATATTTAAACACTCTTGCACAATTGTATCTTACTCATAACGAGGTTGATATTTCCCTAACTCCACACTATTTTTCCTCTTTTGGAAATCCCATGATAAAATCTTTCCCTGTGAAGGAACTCAAAATTTATGAGGTAGGAGAAGAGGGGGGTTTAGAGTTACTTGTACGTACCCAAAATTTTAAGGTATCTTCATCTTTAACAACAACGTAACACGTACCCCAATAATGATACAGGTCTCCTCGCAAGGTTCTCGGGATCCGAAAAGCTCTCCAAGTGTGTGTTAACATCCCGCATGCCCCACTTAGCCCCACGTGCTTTGTTTTTCCCTTTTCCCCTCTTTTCTTGGCCTTTTTCTCTTCAAAGGACGAAACTTCCGCCCTACCTACGTGGTGGTCTCATGACCGCCACCCCGAACAGGAGGTGGTCCTATAACCGCCGCCCGCTTGGGCGGTGGGTCCTTTACGCATTTTCTAGAAAGCTCTTTTAACACGACTCACGTAAAATTCAATGATTCACCAGCTTTTTTTCACCGCCATAAGCTTGCATTAATGATTCTGGTTCCCTAGAATAGTGTTTTTCCATTGTTTATAGTTTAAGAGTTCTATTTGGTTTTTACCTTGGGTAAATCCAAATGCTATAAATAGTTGGCTTGTGCTCAAGCAAATGGCCCCTCAAATTTGCCTCTGAATTTCTCATTGCAATAGATTAGTCTTTCATTTTTCTTAGAATTCTTAGTTTCTTTCATTGCATGCTTAGTTAGCATTGTTTTGCTGTTAGTAAGCCACATATCCATCTTGTGCAAATGTTGTTGATATTTCACCCAATCCATTAGAGTAGAATAGTTTGTTTTCAATAGGAAGCCATTAAAGTTGCAGGTTTTGTTCTTCAAACAGGATAGTTTCAGGTTCTGGATGTTTTATGTTGCATGACTCATAATAAATCCCGCTAGGAATTACATAAGCCAAGCTCTATACTCTTGTGCTATCCCTCTCCTACTCGCATTGTATTCAATCTGTATCTTGAGTTGTCTTTGCCCCAATATCTATTTTTGTTGATGCTAGCATTACACGCTTTTATAGATCCACGTGAACATGAAGCAATGAGGAGATCACACTAAGGGGACATAGCCACACACACCATCGGATTCGCCACCATTTTTTGAATCCGGTTCTATCTTTCAAAGTTCTAAATTAGAAACATATCAAATAGAGTAGTTAATCACTTTATTTCACTCAATTTTACTTTCGATATTGTCGGGAAGTTGTTGGGATTGATAGTTTTGACAAACTATGATTCATTCCTCACTTCGAGGTAGGATTGAGAGTCTTGCAAATAGACTAGATCAAGAATTTCATTATTTAGAATAGATCCACAGTTGCATAGAAAAATAGCTATACTCGGTTATCTTGTTTGTTTTAATTTGTTATTTTGTTGTCAATTCTAGATATGTTAAAAAGTTACTCTTTTAAATTCATTCGAATAGTTCATCAGAAAATACAAAAATAGAGAAATCATATATGCTATAGATATACTTAAAGTAGTTAAATTTCACTTTGCTACAGTTAATTTACATTGTTGCTTTTGTATGACAATCACGGGACCTAGAGATCCCAGGGAATATGTATTCAAGCCAATCATGCCCCAACCCAATCTTGTCACAGCTATAACTGATATAGATCAGAATCTCAGGATCCAAGTCTTCCAAACAATGGTAAACTTACAACAAATCAGTTTCCAACCGCACGGGTTAAACATAGAAGACAACCAAGCACATGCGTTTTGGTCAAATCAACCAAACTACAAATTACCCTAGATTCATATCTCGCATGATCGTAGAAGGGTTTGAAAGAGAGAAGACCTTTGGTTGTGATCCTTTAGTCCCACAAATGGATGTAGGAGACACTCTCATAGATATAGATACCAACTTGAGAATTCAGGTTTTGCACAAACGCTTGTAAGATAATTTGAGAAGATCACACAATTATTGATTCTGAATATAAAAGCTGAAAAGGCATATGACTATTGGATACTAGGGATTATGGATTGATTCCACGCATGACCATAGCAGACCACAACAAATACGAATCTACGGTTGTGACCCACAAATCCCACAACCTAATGAATCCATAGGTGAATCAGACATAGATGTTGGCCTACGTACACTAGTATTTAGATCTACTCCACTTCCACCTATCATCATCAAACAGTTATCCTGGTTAGACATAGCAGCTAACAAAGCTAAGGAGTTCTGGACTAGGCCAGAGAATCACCCATAGAGTCAATTATATTTACCATCTACCTCATGACCTTATCTGGAGATATACACAAAACTATCCCAGGACATTTTCCACGTATTCCACAACCTATAGACCGAATAATTCCGAGCTTGACATTGATTGGAGCCTTCGAGCATTCATCCTTGCTGATTGATCTATCAAAGTTCAAGTTAGGAGGGCCTTCTTTGCCTTAGATTCACAATTTCCACTACACGTGTCGAAGACATTAGATTACCTAACTAGTTTGTCTACATCCCACACTTATTTCATCCCCACCACTGTCTCGGCATGACCTCGGAGGTCGGGTTTGAGAATATTTACTTGTAGATTCCCAAGCTCACTTGTCACTTTTCCGTCATACAGCTTACCTCCAGCCCTACTCGAGTTTGAGGAAGGCAATGCCTCCTTAATTGAGGGAATGATCGATATAAACATTGAGACCAAGGAGGAACCAAAAATATTGAAATTACGATCTTCTTTAACTTTTGAGGAAGTTGAAATACATACATGTATCATTAAGGAGCATTAAATATCTTTCACATTTAGCTAGAAGGAAATGATGGGAATTGACCACACATTGTAGTTCACAACCTCGTCACCAAGCCGATGCTAAGATAACTAAGAAAAATTCAAGGCCCATGAAGCCAATTATGGCCCTCATGGTGAAAGAACAAGTGATGAAACTCCTCCAGGTAGGGTTCATCAAGCTAGTTTACTACTCACAAAGGGTGTCTAATATCATCCCCATTCTCAAGAAGAATGGAAAAATATGCATTTGCATAGAATTTTAGGATATTAACAAGGTTTTTCCAAAATATGATTTCCTTTTACCATCCATTGATGTTATTTTTGGTGCAAAAGATAGTTTTGATTTTTTGTCTCTCATGGACGGGTTTTTTGGGTACAATCAAATTAGAATCTCTGATGAAGATCAGACCAAAACTATGTTCATAACTCCTTAGAGAACCTATTATTATGTTATCATGACATTCGAGCTTGAACTTTGGTGCCACATACCAATGGGTGATGACTTATATATTTCATGATATTATTGTTAGTGTAAAATCACAAAGACCCCTAGATGTTGATCAGATTTCTAGGGTGATCATACTAGCATCCAAAGTGTGATTGCATAACATTGAATCCTTTCTCCAAGTGTGGGACTTGAAAAAATGAGAAAGGAATCTCCAGAGAACGATGGTTCCTATTCCTCTGTTCAGATGCACACGAAAAATGCAGAGGGTTTACTCAAAACCTAATCTAACTTGCCAAGGAGACAGGGTAAGAAGATGCATAAAAATAAACCTAAGCTAATAGAGGTGATGCACCGAGGAATGAAGAACATATATCCCGCCAATAAACATAGAACATTCGGATGTGATGCAAGATCATGCACAGATAACAAAATTTGCGGTGAAAGACCGTAAGGATGCAAATGAACACGAGAGGGTTGAGAATCATCCACAGAAATGCATTATTTGCTCCAAAGATTGATACAATACACTACAAAATGCCAAGAGGTAGAGTCACATTACAGTTTCAAATGGGAGGTTCGAACTCCACAAATTCACCTGCCAAAGAGAAGAAGGGAGGGGCAAAACAGGAATGTTCGACCTTTAGAAAGAAGCCCCTCTTTACAATATATAGGAAGAATGAGAGAGGGAAGAGAGAGGAAAGTCAGATCTACCCCAACCACTTCTAGGTCACATTTATTTTATCTCATTATGGCGGTGGGTGAGAACCCTGGCAAGAGCAAATGGATTGTTTTTGCATTAAAGCCGGTTGTTGAAACGCGTCGGTTCGCCATTACAACACGCTAGAGACATTTCCTTGATTTTATCTCTCCAAACTGAACCAAAATGCAAGATTGACCCGGAATCATGTAGATAATTTCATAAGCTTTCCGTCATATAAAGAACGTGCAAATCTGAGCTCGGATCAAAAGATATGAAGGTCTCAAGTTTTAGGGCAAAACGGCCAAAAACGGATGCCGAGCAAAAAAATTTAAATTTTGACTTTTTGCATTTTGGAAATTTTTTAAAAAAATTTCCGCACTCACGGCCGAGATGCCACATGTCGTGCTGGTTCGCTGAGCAATTCTCTCTCCTCCACCTTTCCGCGGGCTTTCCTTTGAAATTTCGACCTTTTAACTCTTTGGAAAATTTTCCATTTTTTCCCCGCGCCCCACCACTTGGGACACGTGGCACACTTTGGTTGGTTGACAGGGTGCGGGGGCATCTTTTACCTTTTAGTTTTTTGGCCAAAACTTTTGCCAAATTCTCCAAGTCCTCCCCGAGCTCAGACTCCCCTTGTGACACGTGTCACATTTTGATTCACCGGCGGCTCTTCCAAATATCCACATCCCACACTTACTTTTGGCCCGGATGTCCCAAATTTGTTGCTGGGACAAAATCTCCGAACCACCTGATTCAGGCTTCCCTATCCCTCTTTGACATGAAGACACATGAAAAGATCCCATTCACTCTTGGCTACTTGCTATCCGCGTCCCGCGCGCACTTTTGGCCCGGATGTCCCAATACGAAAGTCCTCTGCTTCGCCGAACCGGCTGGTTTCGTCCTCCGCATACTCTTGTCCCAACTATCCCAACTTTCTCGGAATAAAGACTTAGGCAAATTTTCTTTCTTTCAGCCGATTCAGGCTTTTCACGTCCCGACACGTACCTATGGCCCAGATGTCCCAATTCTGCTGCTGATCGCTGATGCGGCTTTTCGGCCGGTTCGCGCCCCAACGTCCCAACTGTCCCAACTGCCTGGACTTAGGACTTAGCTGATTTTCATGATTTTTCCTGGCCCCCAAGATCTGATGCATGTTATCAAAATTTACCCTGAGGGGGTGAATTTTGGATAACAATTTGGCGACCCAGCGGGGTCATCTGCCTGCTAGATGAAAAGACCAGTAGCCTGAAGCAATCCATTGGGCATGGAGTCACTTGATTCTCTGTTTAATACCCCAACTGACTAGAACATTGCAAGGAGGAAGATGGAATATCACCTGATGGAAGCAAGGACTGCAAAACATCTCCATGGACAGCAAGCTGTGCCAAAGCACTTAGGGAAAACAAAACTAACCTATAGCAAAACAATGTGCACAAGCACTTGGAGGAATGAAAATCTAATCTAATATTTACAAGGTGGTAATCTTCCTTCTAGAAGCAACACTTGAGATAGATTCCATTGACTGGAATCTGCAATTCTTCACCATCCAATGAGGCCAATTGGAAAGCAATGTTGTTCTTGCACCTCGTGACCATGTATGGGCCACTCCAAATGGCATCAAATTTTGAATGCCTTCCCGGTTTTACTCTATCCACATCCCATTTCAACACTAGATCTCTAACCTGAAAATATCTATCCTTGGCCTTCCTATCAAAGGTCTACTTGATCAAAGCTTGATCCTTTTCCATTGCTTGGGATGCCTGATTTCTGATCTCTTGCAGCTCCATCAACTCTGCATACCTCACCTCCATGGGCTCAAACTCTAGCAACTCCAGCTGCTTCATGAGTTCCAATGTTGGAAACTCAAGTGACATGGGAAAGATTGCCTCTCTTCCATAGACAAGTTTGAATGGAGAGTTACCTATGGATCTTTTGGGAGTTATCCTATCAACCCATAAGGCTGATTTTAGTTTGGTATGCCAAGACCTTTGATTCTTGTCAAGAGTCCTCCTAATGATCCTCAACAAGTTCTTGTTTGTAGACTCGGCTTGGCCATTACCTTGAGGGTAATAGTTTGATGAAGTGCTTAGGTAGATACTATTCTTGACAGCCCACTCAGTCACCTTAGATCCAATGAATACCAATGCATTATCAGAGATTATTGTAGCAGGTACACCAAATCTGGTTGTTATCCCCTCATAAAAGTCTAAGATGCTAGACTCATTTGCCTCTTTGAGTGCTACTACTTCTGTCCATTTGGTGAAGTAGTCTGTGGCTGTCAAAATCCATTTGTGCCCTTGGCTTGAATTGGGATTAATGACTCCAATGAAGTCCAAACCCCATTGCATGAATGGCTGGTCAACTGAGATTAGATGTAATGGAAGGGCAGCAAGTCTCTCTTTTCCTGTGAAGAATGCACAATTCTTACACCTCTTGATCCATGCATAGAAATCACTGAAGATTTTAGGCCAATAATAACCAGCCTTCATGATTTTTAGAGTTGTCACTCTTGGTGCAAAATGACCACCAGCTGGTCCACCATGGAACTCTTCCAACACCCTTTGAATCTGATTTGTGCTAATGCATCTCAGCAGCACTCCATTCACATATTTCTTGTACAAAACTCCATCAACAATGGCATACGGGACAGCTTGCAATCTGAAGTGTCTTCTTTGGGTCTTGCTCATCTCCTGGAGGGCATAGGCCTGTGCCTAGGAAGTGTATAATACCTTGGGTCCAGCAAGGAGTGGGGGCAGCATTGTCTTCTTCTTGATTGCCACTTGGCTCATGGCTGTCCTGGACTGTCAAAATAGCCTCTTCTTCATTACATACTTCTTTTTGCTTCCCCAAAACCAGCTGCTCACACAATCCTTTCCCTCTTATTAGCTTGGTGATCTTGATCTCAATGTCATACTCCATGACACGGGTGATCCAACCTACCCTTTTCTCATTCAAATCCTTGTTGAGGAGGAAGTCCTTAACTCCAGCATGTGAGACCAGCAACTGGACCTTGTTGTTTGAGACTAAATGCTTGAATTTCTTCAAGCTTCTGATTACTGCAAGTACATGCTTCTCAATAAAAGAGTACCTCACCTCATAGTCATCTAGGCTCTGGCTGAAGAAGGCAATTGGCTGCTCATCATTATCCTTGTTCTGCTGTACCAAAATGGCAGAAATAGTGTCATTACCTCCAAATTCATAGAGGATGAAATCCTTGGAGAAGTCCAGGTTGATGAGAGTTGGTGCTTGAGAGATGGCTTCTTTGATTGCTTCAAAACTCTCCTTGCCTTTTGCTGTCCACTTGAAAGCCATGCTCTTCTTTAACATTTTGGTGATGGGCTTGATAAGGGCTGAAAAATCTGGGACAAACCTCTGAACAAAATTTATCCTTCCCAAGAAAATATGAAGGGCTTTCTTGTGACTTGGCAATGGCAACGCCTTCGAATTGCTTCAACTCTTTCTGGGTCAATCGTCAATCCCTCCTTTGAAACAATATGGCCTAGAAGTTTTCCCTCATGAGCCATGAATATGCATTTTTTGGGATTCAATGATATCCCAAATCTTCTACACCTCTGAAATACCTGCCTCAGATGAAAGAGGTAATCTACTGCATTTTTGGAGAATACAGTGATGTCATCAAGATATATCAAAACTATTTTCTTGATCAACCCTTGAATGCCATATCCATTGCCCTTTGGAAAGTGGCTCCAGCATTTGATAGGCCAAATGGCATCTTCTTGTAGGCATATGTGCCCCATTTGGTGGTGAAGGCTATCTTGAACTGGTCTTCCTCCTTCACCATAATCTGATTGTAGCCTGAGTAGCCATCAAGTAGTGAAAACCTCTCGGAGCTAGCCACAACTTGCAAGATTTGCTCCATGGAAGGGAGTGGGTAATGGTCCTTGAGAGAGGCTCTATTCAAGTCTCTGAAGTCAACACATAGTCTGATCTCTCCACTCTTCTTTCTGACTGGAACTAAGTTGGCAACCCAACTAGAATGCTTGATTGGGAATATGATCCTTGACTCAATCAGCTTGTCCAATTCTTTCCTCATGAGAGGCTCCATGTGTGGATTGACTGGTCTTTGTTTCTACCTGACAGGCTTAGTATTTGGATCCAATTCGATGGTATGCTGAGCTAAGTTGGGATTGAAACCTTTCAAGTCTTCATAGCTCCAAGCAAACATGTCAGGGAACTCTTGACACAGCTGTATGAACTCATACCTTTCTTGTTCAGTTGTCATCCTTCCAATTTGCAATGGTTTGTTCTCTTCTACCAAGATGGATACTGAATCCTCTCTCTTGACCTAAATGTTTTCTTTCTCCTTTCTAAACTGATCATTGGGGTTAAAAATGGACTCCAAAGTGATAAGTCCCTTGGGCAGCTTGTTAGTTCTCAGCTGTACCACTTGGTCACCATACTGCTGTTCCAACTTTTCTTGATTCTTAGCTGAGAACTCAGCTTCTTCTTGCAAGAAATGGATGATTTGCTGGTCATTCTCAAACACTTTCCAACTGACATTGTTATCTGGCACTAAAGGCCTCACAATCATGTGGATGTTTGGTTGTACCTTGTCTTTTTGAATGCTTTCTACAATGTCAAAGGCTGCCCCTACTGCTGCAAGCCTGTCAGCAGCTTGATTCTCTTTCCTAGGAATGGATTTGATGCCAAAACCCTCAAAATCTTCCATGAGGTCCCACACCCTGTTCTTGTAGCACTTGAGAAGATCATTTTTGGTAGCATGCTATCCCTTGACCTGATTTACAATCAATTCACTTTCACCAAATACTTGCAAGTTCTTTATTCCTCTCTTTATTGCCCAATGCATCCCTTGCACCAAGGCTTCATATTCAGCAGTATTATTGGAGCATGCAAACTGAAATCTAAAAGCTGAATAGCACTTTACTCCTTGAGGTGGAACAAACATAGCTCCACCTCCCGCACCTTGTCTACTCCTTGATCCATCAAAAACAGCTGCCATACCTCATTGTCATCTTTGTGGTTTAGCTTGGTGATGCTATGAATAGGTTAATTTTCTTCATGTATACAATAGACCCCTAGCTCAGATTCTTCCACTTCTTGATAAGGATCAAATGCATGTATCTTGTTTACCCATTCATTAAGAGTTAGATCCGGGATGCTTCCAACCTTAGTGTCAGCTTCATCAGTGCTTGGGTGATCTTCTTGATCAAATGCTGAGCAATTGGCATTAATCTGACTTGGAGTGTAAGGCTCAATATGGAAGTTTGCAATAGGTTTTGACCTGATTGTAGCTTTGGTTCCATACCTCATTCTGAATAGCATGTGTGACCAATCAGTAGATAAATATCCCCCAATCTTGGCTGTGAAGTCCCTTGACAAGCAAAGGGCAAAGAGTGGTGGAAGGTCTATGACTCATACATCTTGTAAAACAACATTTGGACATGCGTGTAAGGAGAGACTCAAGTTTCTAATTACCCCAACTGCTGCTACTGCTATCCCATCTAGTTGCACTACCCCTTTGGATATGGTTTCATACTGGAGCCCTAGTTGATCAGCTATTTGTTTAGGCATTACCGAGCTACTTGCCCCGAGTCTATCATGTAATTGTGCACTAGCTGATTTCCAATGATCAATGAAACATAGAAAGGAGGGGCTTCAACATTTTACCTTCTTTGTCCTCCATGATTTCCCTTAGGCAAGTGCGATTTGTAAGCACTTTGTCTTGCATCTGAACTTGCTGATTCGAAGTTGGCCAGTCCTTCATGGCAGTTTGCAGCAGATCTCTTTGGCCTGGGATAGATAGGGATTCCCACATTGATATATTAACATTTGTCTTCTTCATCTGATAAATGATACTGAATGGTGATGAAGGATCTCTTTGCTGTCCCTTGGTTTGCACATTCACTCCTTGCATGTGGGCAGCAACAACTAGTATTTGAGTTGGCATAGGGGCTGTTCTTAACTCGCCCTTGTGCATTTGGAATTGGATTTTGCCCCAACCACTTGTGGAACCCTAGAAGGTTGTGGATTGGTTGGGGCTAATGTTTGTTCTTCACCCAAATTCCTCCTTTTGACCTTGTGTTGGCTGCAACACCTTGAGAAACTACTGGTTCATGCCACAAAATCCTCTCGCTGCCAATTTACCAATGTGGTGTCATTTGGGTCCGATCTTGTTGGAATGTTTCTGTTTGTTAGTTGTTTCCTTGACTGCGCCTCACCCTCCACACTAGTAGTTGTCACCATTAATGCTTGATTCAAAGCACCATTGAAGTGCATGGATTGGTTATGAGGCTCATTGCATGGAAAACACCAATCATACTCTTGGGCAATGTTGTTTTGTGTTGGCACTAATGCCTTAGAGGCAGATATGGCGTTTGGATTATAGGGCTGAAATGGTCTATTGGTAGGAGGCCTTGTTTGATTCATATTTGTAGATGGATTAGGTGGCCTTTGTGGTTGGTATGGCTTCCTGTTAGGCTGGGCTTGGGGTTGATAAGAAGGTCTAAAAACTTGGGCCCGCTTACCTTTTGAGAGTAACCAACTCATTGCCTAGGTTTTGTAATTGCTTCATGACCTCTTGAAGCTCATTTGGGGCACTTGGAGATGAAGTGGAAGCTTCATTTGAACTCTGATTTCTAGGAGTGGGAGAAGGAGCCAAATTAGGTGCTTGATTGGTGTTTGGACTCTCTAAACTTGGAAACAATGGCATGGGAGGTCTAGGGGCAAGTTTGCCAGCTTGGATCAAACAATTTTCAGCCCTAATGGCAATGCTATAAGCCACAGGGATAGTTATGCCTCCCATGGACTAAATCAACATAGAAATATCGAGTTTAGAGCTTTGAGATAGTAGATAAAAGCACCTTCTCGCTTGTTGGCCTAACCGCCATTGGAATTATTTCCCAAGTCTTTGAAATCTGAAGTTGAAATCGGCCGCTTGTTCATTGGGAGCTCTCTTGATGGTTGTCATTGCTCCAAAAGAGACAAGTTGTCTCCATTTTCTCCAAATTTCTCATGAAGTGCTATACTGAGCTGATTCCAATTTGTGATAGAACCAGCTCCAAGGCTCCTAAACCACTTCAATGCTTTACCCTTGAATGAAGATGCCAATAACTTGATGTACCACTTGCATCTCATTGATTTCATGGATTGCACAAAGGTTAGCAATATCTTTAACATGATCACCCGGAGTAGTCTAATTTTCTCAAAGAAGTAGGGAATGTTCTTCAAGGCTGCAATAGGAATTGGATGTTGTGCATTGAGGGCAAGTGGGCTCTACCGTGAAGTTGACATAGGAGTTGTTTTGTGCCATTCTAACTGGTCTTAAAACCCTTGTTGACCGAATGAAGGGTCTACCGTGGAGGAGTTGAGAGAGTTCTATTTGGTGGAGATGGAGACCTTTGAATACTTCTTCCTCTTTGCCTTCTTCTTGGAGATAATTGCAGGTATTCAAATAGCACTTCCTCTTCTCTAACTCTTGACCTTGTGGTGACTCTTCTCATGAGTTTTTAGGCCTGCACCGCTGAAACCAGCTTGATTCTTCCCTTGGAATTGCCGCTGGGATATGCAAATAATATCTCTTTTTAAGCAAGAAAATTGTAGCAGATGCACATCATCCTTGCTGCAATAAAAATGAGACCTCTACTCGTCCCACCCGCGTGCCAAAATTGTTAGTGCAAAATCACAAAGCACCCCTGGATGTTGATTAGATTTCTAGGGTGATCATACTAGCATCCAGGTGATTGCATAACATTGAATCCTTTCTCCAAGTGTGGGACTTGCAAAATGAGAAAGGAATCTCCAGAGAAGGTTGGTTCCTATTCCTCTGTTCAGATGCACACGAAAAATGCAGAGGGTTTACTCAAAATCTAATCTAACTTGCCAAGGAGATAGGGTAAGAATATGCATAAAAATAAACCTAAGCTAACAGAGGTGATGCACCGAGGAATGAAGAACATCTATCTTGCCAATAAACACAGACCATTCAGATGTGATGCAAGATCATGCACAAATAACAAAATTTGCAGTGAAAGACTAGGAGGATGCAAATGAACACAGAGAGGGTTGAGAATCATCCACAAACATGCATTACTTGCTCCAAATATTGATAAAATACACTAAAAATTCCAAGAGGCAGAGTCACATTACACCTCAAATGGGAGGTTCGAACTCCACAAATTCGCCTAAAGAGAAGAAGGGAAGGGCAAAACAAGAATGTTCGACCTTTAGAAAGAATCCCCTCTTTACAATATATAGGAATAATGAGAGAGGGAAGAGAGAAGAAAGTCGATCTATCCCAACCACTTCTAGGTCGCATTTATTTTATCCCATTATGGCAGGTTGGTGAGAACCCCTGCAAGAGTGGCGATCGTTTTTTGCATTAAAGCTGGTTGTTGAAACGTCGGTTCTGGCCATTACCACGCACCAGAGATGTTTCCTTTATTTCTCTCTCCAAACTGAACCAAAATGCAAGATTGACCCTAGAATCATGCAGATAATTTCATAAGCTTTCTGTTGATATAAAGAACATGCAAATCTGAGCTCTAGATCAAAAGATATGAAGGTCTGAAGTTTTAGGGCAAAACGGCCAAAAACGGATGTCGCAAAAAATTTAAATTTTGACTTTTTGCATTTCGAAAATTTTTAAAATTCCGCGCTCCGCTCAATCCGATGCCACGTGTCAGGTGCTGGTTCACTGAGCAATTCTCTCTCCTCCACCTTTACGCGGGCTTTCCTTTGAAATTTTGACCTTTTTAACTCTTTGGAAAATTTTCCATTTTTTCCCCGCGCCCTACCACTTGGGACATGTGGCACGCTTTGGTTGGTTGACAGGTGTGGGGGCATCTTTTACCTTTTAGTTTTTTGGCCAAAACTTTTGCCAAATTCTCCAAGTCCTCCCCGAGCTCTGCAGACTCCCTTGTGACACTTGTCACATTCTGATTCGATTCGCGGCTCTTCCGACTATCTGCGTCCCATGCTTACTTTTGGCCCAGATGTCCCAAATCTGTTTGGGACAAAAATCTCTGAACCGCCCAACTCAGGCTTCCCTGTCCCTCTTTGACATGAAGACACGTGGCAAGATCCCATTCACTCTCTGCTACTTCTGCTATCTCGCATCTTGGCTGCGTACTTTTGGCCCGGATGTCCCAGTACGAAAGTCCTCTGTTTTGGCCAAACCGGCCGATTTGTGTCCTCTGCGTACTCTTGTCCCAACTGTCCTAGCGGAACAAAGACTTAGGAAAATTTTCTTTCTTTTGGCCGATTCAGGATTTTCACATCCCGCGCGTACCTATGGCCCAGATGTCCCAATTGCTGCGTGGACTGCCTGGCGGCTTTTCGGCCGGTTCGTGCCCCAATGTCCCAACTGTCCCAACTTCCTGGACTTAGGACTTAGCCAATTTTCATGATTTTTCCTGGCCCCCAAGATCTGATGCATGTTATCAAAATTTACCCTGAGGGGGTGAATTTTATATAACAATTATACATAAGATTGTGGAATCCTATGTAGATGACCTTCTGGCTAAGGCCAAAAACATTGTGATCACCTAGAGGTGCTTCATATCATCCTTTCTCACTTAATCAATACAACATCATGTTGAATCTAGAAAAATGTGTGTTTAGTGTAATGGGAGGAAATATTTTTGGATACATCATATCTTCACGAGGGATTGATGTAGACCTGCATCCAAAATCTAAGTTGTACTAGAAATGACTCCACCGTCAGACGAGTCTGGCATCAAATCTTTTCTTGGAAAACTTAGTGCAATCCGAAGGTTTATCCTTGATTTGACCTTTGTTATTCACCCAATCAATAATTTGTTGAAAAAGGATTGCAACATTGATTGGATGGAAGAATGCAATGAGGCATTTGAGTCGGTTAAATGGTTCTTACTATCTCCTCCCACAATCATTCTCGTGTAGGTCATATTTCCCCTTGATCCTATATTCATGAGCTACGAGATGTCTCATTAGCCTACATGTTGGCTTAAGAAGATGATGATAAAAGAGAGTGTGCAGTCTATTTAATTATTTATTATGAGACATGTATACATGTTATACACAAGCAGAGAAGGAATGCCTTGTTATAGTCTCATGACATGACAAAAACTTAATACATTACATGCTAAACCACAAAACAAGGGTTATTGTTAAATTAGATAACCTACGATGTTTCTCATGTAAGGATACTTATCTAAGAAGGCTAGATGCTTCATAACTCGATGGGTGATTTTGAGTTAACATTTATTAATTAGAAATCACAAAGGGAAAATCATTGTGGATTGATTAGCCGATAACCCGTTGGATGGATGCAATCTAGTAAATTTATACTTTCCCGATGAGCATGTGTATTTTTTTAAAACTAAGCCTCCCATTTATGCATGTCCATGGTACATTGATATCATTAATTTCATAGTGGACCATACATATCTAGAAGGGGAAACCTTGCAAAAAAGAAGACAGTTGCGTATAATAACTGCCAAGTATGTCATCTTGGAGCAAGTTCTCTATTGTAGAGCCTTTGATGGAATGTTTCTAAGATGCATTGACGAAGAAGAATATGAAAAAATTCTTTATGAATCACATAGCGGAGTATGTGGAGGTCACTTTAGCGGCCACACCACTACTTGGAAAATACATTGAATGGGCTATTTCTAGCCCACACTAGAGCATGACATGGTAGATTTTGTGCACAAATTCCATAAATGTCAAGAGTTCTCCCATGATATCCACATATCGACACAGGCTCTACAACCAATTACAAAACCATATCCCTTTTCCACATGGGACTGTATTTGATAGGGAAATTCTCTCCCTCATCAATAGATGGTCATAACTTCATAATCATGACCATAGAGTACTTTACCAAGTGGGTAGAAGTCATGCCTCTTACCACCATGCCTAGATCAGTAATCACAAAGTTCATTCTGAACCAAATTATTTATAGGTATGGGGTCCCACAAGTCATTATCTTAGCTAATGGCATGTACTTTAAAAATGAAAAAGTACGTGAGCTATGTGAAAATTCAAAATAATTCACCATACGACCTCTCTCTATTATCCTCGGGCCAATGGATAGGCTGAGGCTACAAAGAGGACATTGGAGTATATTCTCCTTAAGACCATCAAGGAGAACAAGTGAGATTGAAATTTAAATATTTTTCCATCCTTTTGGTCTTATCTGACATCAGTGAGAACGTCGATGGGGGAAACTCCCTTTTCTTTGGTATTTGGTGTAGAAGCGGTTTTACCACTCAAAGTCGAGATACCTAGTCTCTCGTATATCATTGCAAGGAATTCTAGGAGAAGAAGGCTATCTATAAGTGTGGATCTCTCATGTAGAAAGTCTTGATGAGGCTAGACTCAACACTGAATAATGACATAGCATTTATGTTGACCGGATGGCTTGAAAATACAAGAAATTCTATGAGCATGAAATATATGAGGGATATTTGGTTCTAAGACTTGACATCCAAATAGAAAAAAAGACCGGTAAAGGAAGGAAATTCAGACCCAGGTGGTTGGGTCCATATCATGTAATAGAAGACTACAAAAATGGGGCATTTCACTTGTGTACACTAGAGGGTGAGGAGTTTAACGAATATGTGAACTCTCTTCACTTGAAGAGGTATTACACATGATCCATTAGCATTTTCATATGTACATTATTGCATCTGCATTGCATTTTCATCTGCTAGTTCATTTTGTAAAATTTGTGATCAAGGGACTTATTCTTATAGCAATTCCTAAAAATTCTTAAAATATTGGAAAAACATTCAAATCATACCTTTACAAATCTACAAAGTTTCATCAATTGTTTCCAAATAATTTCATCAATTTGTAACTTCCACTTTTGTCACTTCGTCTCTAGAATTAATTTTTTTAATTTTATGTAGCTGATTTAAATACCCATATATTTAAATCTACATAAACCTTAATGTAATCCATTTCTGTTAACCATCATGAACCATGTGCAGCTGTATGAGAGAATATTAAACCTACTCATTCTTCCTCAATACTCTATTCGAATCCTTACATGAAATGTATCCTTTAGTTCTCCTTTGTCAAGGTATGATATATAAGTGAATTCTCTTAAGTGTCTACCTGGGTTCCACCTATGAAATCCATAGGCATCCGATAGCTTAGATTAAAGGGAAATATCAACAATGTAATCAAAATATTACACCACTTTACGCAAAGTTTCTGAGTCATGTATGCCATGCTCTATTCCACGACGACACACTCGTCATAAGGAAATTTTTGTTTCACCTTAATCACTTATTTAGTTATATGGATTCACAACTTAAATACTATAAATAGCTACAAGCCTTCAATAAGGTACAAACTAGTTTAACCTACATGAAGACGTACCTCTATGTCATCCTATGATGCCTATGGGAAAGAAAGTTTTCTCGTAATGATTCACCTTATTACTCACCCAAATTTCTTCCTGTAGCCATCATAGGTTGATAAAAGGGTGCGTACCCAGGAGGTCCAATCTGTATTGTAACTCTATCAAGGTTTGTACTTAGGATAACACCATACTATAATCTAGTCTCTTCATGAGACAACTCATTATAGATGTTAAACGACAATATCCTAATGGTGACAATTGTCACCACAGGGATACAACTATGTAGTATATGTAGTGAGATCACCCACCTAGAATCCTATATTGGTGCATGGTGTTTAATTTTTTCAAGGTACTCATTATAGAACAACCTAGGAATTACAACACCTCCTCCACAAATGGGTCATACCTAAGGTCTAGATTGAGTTGATCCCATGACTCCCAATCTCTATAACACTTAATTACCTTTCAATATCTCATACCCATGTTAACCATTGATAGAAATGATACTATCAAGGTCTATGATCATTATTACAGTTTCAAAAACTATCCTGGCTTTAACATTTAGGCTCATGTTCCTTATTTCATATTCTAGGGATATGTACTTATATGAAGCTAAGTATTTAGGTATGATTCATTCCTTGAATTAAGTTCCATAGGCTATCAATGCCAACCATCCTTTCAGTTTAAGCACATCACTTTACTTAATTGCAGCTCAATAAAGAGCGTTCATTTATTTTACTATCTCCAACAAGTAAGATATATCTGGGGTATCCGATATGGTAGATTTGATGAACCACTTGCCCATTTATCTTTCCCTATCATATCCTTTTAAAATATCACTCTCTAATTCTCTTTAGAGATAATTACAGTATTGACTAGGGATGAGATTCAAATGCTATGTTCTTTTTAACTTAGTAAGCATGTTCCCATCTTACTTCCATTATATCTGACATGCTTATGTGTTCATAATGATGCATCATGGGATAACCCCCTAATTGAAAACATTTCATCTCCTTGAGAAAAATATTTCATAACACAATTTATCGCAATTATGCAATTCTTGAATAGTGAAACCATACTCAATATATTTTCATGTTAGATTACCATAATCCCTTTCTCTTGTTTCTTATGTGTATCATCCTTCTATAGGACTTAGAGTTGATTTCACTTAGAAATCATTATTAAATTATTATATCTTTGATAAGAGTTAGTATACCCTAATTTTATAAAACAAACATAGCACAGAAGTACTTGATTAACATAAAATTTCCATGGATTCATGATAATCCAGGTGCTTTCTTAGCAGAATCCATTAAGATTAGACAATCTTACTTCTAGATATATTTTACTAGTTGAGTACATTCTACACAAAACCTTTTGATAACTTAACACAACTTTACAAGTAGGTTGATATATTGCATTTTATAATGAGGTAGTTACCCATTAACAACCTTAACTATTTCCAAGTATGCTTAACGTATGGTTCGTTAGAACATGATATTCTTAGGAAACATTCCACCCTTAGTTCCTTATATGTTCCCTAGCATTCACACGTATGTTGTGTGTATCTCTTACTATTTAATTTATACTAATGTTTGTTACAATAGTATTGAATACACTAAATACCTATCTTGATAGATTTCCAACTCATAACACATCATTTGCCAATTACTCTCTTATAATACAATATATTACAACTGGTAATCTTCCTTTAATTCCTTCTAAGAGATAAGTACAACTCATGTCTATAAGCATGACCAATATCTTTCATTTAAATGAATAAAACAATTATATTCAGTAGCAAGGCCTTTCCCATTTCCAAGGAGAAGTATTTCATTTAAGAACATTCAAGTCAGTCATATCTTCAAACTTTCCTCGATCAAAATAATATACAAAACTAAATACTTCACCCTTCCTTCGCTGCGTTTTTCTGCAAAATTGTTAGCATGAGTCAGTTCATAGAGCTGGCATGATAAGCACCAACTCACCATAATGACATTCTTTACTTAATTATTTTATAAAAATAACTCATATTATTTGTATGGATCAATATTACTAAACTTAAGAAGATAATCAATTCTTTCTATAACATGCCTAGAGTAAGCAATTTAATGAGCCATGAAAGAAATCAATTTTAGACTTACATTTAAGTATAACTATTTCAGTCCCTCAGAAACAATCATCTAAATTTAAGACACATGAGAATCATAACTATTCAAAAGACTACCGTATAATAGTATCCATATTTCACTCATGCAATCCCATACTTGCATGCCTAAAATCATTTTACTCAACAATTAAGTAACCAAATATATATAGAGAGAGAATCACAATCTTCCATCTCTCAACTCTTCTCAATAGATCCAACAAGGATTTCATACACCCATAAGGTCTACTAAGGTCCAAGAAATAATACCAAGACATCAAGAGTATTTAGTTAAAAATATGATATTAGAGCGATTAACCTCAAGGATGAGAGAGAGCATTCATGGCATCTTTCCATATAGCAAAAGGTAAAATTCAAGTGACAGATTACATAACCAAAAATTTCCTTGACTTAAGCATTTATTGAACATTCCAAGACTACGAAAGAGAACATAATTCCTTTCTTCAGCCTGGTTATCATCATATTAATACCGAATAATTACTAAATCATTTCAAGTTATTTTAACGAAAGGGAGTCATGATAACATGACTATAATCAAACCAATTAGCCCAATTGGGCATTCATTATCGCATGAATTTTCTCATGAAAAATTCAAATGAAAGGTTTCATTACTCCTCACTGAGTTAAAGGCTCTATTATAATAATGAAAATTTCTACCAATCCATTCCACTAAACAAGGTTTGAGCATACTGAATTATTTATAACACAACCCAAAAGAAATCAATAAGGGATTTTTAGATGTCATGAGAACTCTTTAATCCCTAAGGAAGATTGAAATACAACATGATAAGAGTTAAGGAGTTAAATTTTTGGGTGAATAGGAATAACACTCAATCATATACATGAACTTATACCCATCAAGGATCTAGCACTTCATAAGATCTTAGTTAGATAATAAACCAAATATATACTTATGAGGAGAATGTTACATAAAATATTTTGACCTTAAGTGGGTTTCAACTAAAACTCAACACATCTTGTTTTTCAACTAAAAATAAAAGTAAGGTCATCAATTCAATCGAGATTTGCTCTGCATCGGTTACAACAAAGGAGTAATAACACCCAATGTTTTTAACACTCCAGAAGCCAAGAGGCTTTCTATCTTAATCAACATTAATATCATATCATGCATGATGAATCAAGTTCAACCATAAGAGACATAAAACTAGCTTAAAACAAAAGCCCGAATGATCATCAAGAAATCAACTAGACTCATGGAAATGTTCCAAATCATTTTCCCAAACCTTCTAACAATTATGTAAATGGTAGATCAGTACTAGACACAGTAATCATCAAATATTCAATACAAATTTTTAAATCCAAGAAGAAGGGTGTCAAAAAAATCAGCAATCATAGTCAAGAGAGTTCAAATCTCTGAAATCAAACACAACTAAAATTATTGCCTAATTTTTTAGATATTATAACCCAATAAAAGGAATTGTTCAACTCTTTTCGACCATAGATATAATTCAAAGCCTCTAAGAGAACAATTCAACTATTTAGGATTATTTCCTTAAAATAGTAGTAGGCTATATATATTTTAAGAAGGAGAAGGTTATTAGTCGTAATCAAGTTTTCTTTCAAACTCAACATAGCATTGTAGGTAGAACAACCAAGATTTTAAGGAAGTCAAAGAGATAAAATAAATGACTTAGACCTTGGGATAGCTACAATATTTTCACAGGAGCACAACAAATTTCCAATTACAGAAGGATTATAGAAGCATCTGAGTGCTAAGTGAGGTAGAATTTGTCTCTAGGAGGAGCCAACTTAGAACATAATAAGTCCACATCCTGTATTGAACTCGGAAAGATTCGAATACTATCAGAGTTTAGAAGAATAAAAACGAAGATCAATACAAATAAATAGAGTGGATTAAACCTGAGCACCTCAACCTGATGAGCAACTAGCTAAAACTAGATTGCCAACAATTACTTCAGTTAGTTGTTAGGAGACTCGACATTCTGTCAAGCTGTCATACATAGCTTGAGGATAAATCATTAACGTCATTCAAGGTTGCCCATTCAAGGGTTCAAGATCAGACTTAGTATTTTACTTGCAGCTTCCTAATTATCTCAGAACTAGATATTATTATGAAATATAGTTGTTTATCCTTAGTACAATTACTTACTAAAAATAAAACCAGGTTGACTAAGCATTAACGATACCTCCTACAATACTAACCCACTCAAGAATTTTTTTCTTTAAAAGAAAAAAACCCAGTTTTGTAAACCTAATGGTTACCAAGACAAGGAAAGTCATCTACAGCCAAAACCCCAAACACACCGGTTTTCAGTATTCCTCAATGTCTTACAAAATCTATACAACCCCATAAAGGATGGGTAAAAATTTAAGAAATATTTTCTATGGTTTAGTTACTTATTAAATTCTCGACTTAAATAATAATTCAAAACAATACGAGCCAAACTCAATGACGAGTATTTCTCCAACACTTATTCAACCCATGGAATACGTTATTTCAGAGCAAAAATAAATCACATTAAAGTCTACAACCATTAATTTATTTCCAAATAGAATTCCTCACAAATCAAAGGTAAAACATACTCTACAAAAGTATGAATAAATTGATTCTTCACTACTAAAATTATGAACAAAAATTTCAATCAAAACAAGTTCTTTTTGTGAAATTGATAAATAGACTAAAAGATTATGACGAGTTCATAGTGTATCATACCTTTATTTTCTTTCCTTGCAAATCTTTCATGATTCCTTAGAAAAATCACTAAACCCTTGAAGTGAATCCCTTTTATTAACAGATCACAATGCTTCCTCGATGTTTAATGAGTCTAGGAACTCGTTGAACAATCAACTCAACTGATGTTTTCACCATGCAACTCACAAAACACATAGTTACAACTTTATTTGCATGCGAGAGCTTCTACGAATTTCTTGTAGGAGAATGAATGATTCAATACCAAAGACGTCCTTATCTTCCCCAATCCGTCCACGCATTCCCCAAGGAAGGTGGAAGTTTATTGCTTAATAAATGACATTAATGTAGCGGTTGGAGCTTGCCACCAAGTTTTTCAAGCCAACTATCTTTAGCTTCAAAATTTGGTAAGATTCCATATGCATGCCATGCAAAGCACCTATAGTTTTAGTTAACCAAAAATCCTTTCCCAACAACTCAATTGGTAGGGAAAATTAAATAAAACAATAAATAATTCTATGCAGATGTACTAGTGGTGGGGTGCCAACTCACCACCTGAGTTAATTTAAAAACTTTAGATTATACAAATTAAGGGGTCAAATAATATCCCATGCAATAACAATTCGGTGTTCTACTTTTCATGACTTAGGACTTAACAAAATTTAATATGTTTATATATCTTTTCGAATAGCCAAAGTTATATCAAATCTATGTTTTCAAACAAGAAGTTCTCATGTTAGGTTAAGAACCATACCTCAAAATTAGACTGTTCCTTCCCCGATTACACAAGTTAATACATCTCCAAAGTAATAGTTGTTTAAATTTTAACTTGCAAAATCCCTTTTGCAATATATATATATATTTATATATATGTACACACAAAACCATTATAATGTTTGCGTTGATTGATTGAGTTGCTTGAGTATGCTTCAGGGGATCAATTCTTCAATTTAAATAATTAATTCCTTGACTAATGACTCTAATCCTTCATCCAAGAAAATATAACCATGCTAGTATTAGCCACCATGTGGGGTAGACTATCGAGGGTCAGCTAAAGGCCAATTATTAGTCAAAATAAGGTCTTATTCAAATTCCAATTTTGGTCGTTAAACGAACTATCAAAATTGTCAAAGCCTTAACATAACTTAGTTAAAAAAATATATAAGGTTAAAAATTTAATAGAGATAAGCAACAACATCGAAAATCACTTTCGAGGCTTAAATTTACACTAATGATTTTATGATATACCATATTAAAAATGACGGAATGTCACCTTAGCGAAAATATTTCATCACTAAGATAGACCCCGGATTAGCAGGGTTCACATCTAAGGAGATCATCCTTAGCTTATTCATGATATTGTGATTACGTGTTCACATCAAATTTCCATTAAATTTTTGATACGCAAAGGTTCCAAAACAAAGGATAAAACCATTTGTCCTATCATTCCTTTAACAATAGTAATGAAATCACGGGGCATTACACAATTCAAACAAGATAATATAAAGTTTGTCACGGTAACCATACCAAGGCCTTCATACTTGATTCTTTTTATAGTCTCTTTCTAGATTGGGTGTCTTTGCCTATAGTATTTTCTATAAGATTAATGATGTCACATCTGTCCCATAAAAATATCTTTGGAAATAAGAACATTCTAGTCATTTTTCCTAGATAAATAATTCAAATGTAAATCCATAGAAAATTTTATTTTACACATTTATTTTCCCTACCAACCTTTGGTGTTGAGCATGCATCTCTTACTAGTGATGTAGGGTTGGGAAAGGAGAGAAATACCCTTACTTGCATATGCCTTTTCCATGATGATAATCCTATACTTCCTACTGGTAGCATGGGGCAAGGTGTAGGGGATCTCTTTGACAAACATGAAAGTTATAAAAAGTTCATTCAAATATTGTGAATTCATAAATCAAAACAAAGTGAGTTAGATGTCCAAAATTCCAAAAGAGCTTAAAACCTCAAAACCAGATTTTGTCAACCAAGTGGCCATTTGTGGATCTAATTCTAGATAAAATGGAAATTAATTCACATTCTAAAGTATGAAGCAAAATTGAGTAGAGTGAGGTTGTTGTTACCTAATTTGGTTTTGTCAAAACCTTGTCTTTCTCTCATCATTACCATTCAAAACATTTCATAACTTATGCCCTTTATAGATATTGTTGTTTATACCTTGCATATTATTTGTTGCATGGGGTTAGAAGTGGGGCAAGTTCATTCAATTATCATATCACAAAGATATCCATTTTTGCTAAAAACAATACAAAGGACCAAAGGTTGTTTAAAGAAAGTAAACTTTAGCATTAATTTTTTTCATTATCATATATCAACATTATAAAATATACATAAAAAAATCATTCTATTATCATTCACATCCACTACATACATTCTGAAAATCATAGAAAAGTGGAAATTTTGAACATCTAGAGTACACATGTGAGATGAGCCAAAAGGAAGTCAACGCAGATATAAAGAATTATCAAAATAAAAAGAGAGTCTATATATTTCATGGTGATTCAAGTTTGTATACAATGTCATCATGCGCTAGGCATGGTCAAAACACTCTCAATGAGCCCAAAATACACAAAAAATCATATAACAGTTGAAAAAAATCATAAAAAGCAATAAAAGGTCTAGTGGCCTACCAATCCCTCCTGGATCCCTCAAATGATGTGCAGCCATGTCTGGGACCCCTGTTATAGTTATGATGATGATGAGAATTAACCGAGTAGTGTAAGTACTCATGGTGGGGGCCACTTGCCATGGTCTCACTGCAAGAGTGGCTATGCCTCATCAGGTCACTCAACTACCTCATACCTAGCCAACTGAGTATGAAGGGAGGTAATCACCTCCGCTACTCTCCAAATAGGTGAAAACACATCAATATGTCTTCTAGATGCTTAGCGGTTGGCCTAAATCCTCGGTCCGATCATCTTGGGTCTTCCCCGAGGGGATCAGTAGGGTGTCCACACACACTTGTTAAATAAGCTCTCACCACTCTTTTACAGGTCATTGCAAGAAAGAAAATAATAAATAAAAAATGAGGTAGAAAATTACAAAAATAAAACAAAATAACACTTGCAACTAACAAAGTTGAGAGAAGAGTGTCAACATACTTGGATCTCTCGAGCATCTAGGTCGGTCGGTGGCTTTTTGTTACTACTACTAGTGGTGTAAGGCCTCCCCAAATCCAGAGGAAAAATGTTTTCCTATCACAAACTTGTCATATCCCTCTCTATCTTTGGGAAGTGGTGCCTCCGAGACCAAGGTCTCTCTCTCCACACTTGCCTCCTCATGTGCCACTCTCAAAATATCCTGAGTGTCATGCCACTCGGGATCACTCTCCTCCTCCTCCATGTGGTCACCCCGCTAGCCTCACCTCTCAACCCCTCATCCCTCATCTCCACTCTAGCTAAATCCTCCTTGATCTCATCTCCTATGTACTCCTCAGAACCGAAATCCACATCTAAAGGCTCACCTCCTCTTTGATGTGAGTGAGAGTGGCCACAATCTAGAATAAAGGTGCTCAAGGAGCACCATATTCCCGTTGGGTGTGAATAACATGCATAACTACAATGATCACACCTGAAGTAACCACAGTCCATCTAGGGCCCCCTCTTGGGACCTGTCGGGCCTCCTAAATAGTCTTGTATACCGGTGCCATTGTAGAAAGCATAACTACATAGGGAGGCCAAACCACTAAGGGACCTAGTTGAATGGATGAATTGACTCTCCCTACCATGTCAACTAATTACTCTGTGGTAGAGCAAGCCACCACTATGGTCACCTCCTACCCCCACAATCCTGTCATGTCTTGGTAGGGTGTGGAAACCATGTCTGCCGTGGTCAAAGAAGCCACTGGCTGGTGTGGGGTCTAAAGTACTGACATCCCTATCCACCTCACTACCTAAAAACCCATGGATCCAACACTAGATATTACCCTTCCATAAGTGGAAATTCACTCATACACCCAACTCATGACGAAGGTAGGGTGGCTGAGTGACTGTCCATGTAGCTTGACAACCCTGTATAGGTCATGATATGTGGTCCCCAGTATGTTTGCTCCCCAAGTGTAAATACGGCCATGTGCCTCAATCTGAGTAATAATGGGATCCCAGTAGTAGAGTAGTGTGTCACCTCCCTTGTCCTCGATTAACATGAGGCCAAGATACCCATGATGGCCTTGTGGATAGTGGGGATGGGAGCAGTAGGAATGGATCAAACCTTGACCCCCTTCTTTAAACCAAAATTCATCATGGCTCTGGATCCTGTTGTCTCTAGGGTAAATCTCCTCCCAAGTATTGGGAGTCCAAGAATGTGGTATACATCCTCCAGGGTGATGGTCCACTCACCCCTAAAACACAGGAATCTGTAAAAAATGTTAAGTCTACATCCCAAAGAAAAAAAAATCACACAAGTATGTGACTAGTAGGAGTGACATGGGGCACCCGCGCAATCCTCCAAATCCCTTCCCTCTAGATATGTTCCATCTCATCCTAAGTCAACTAATCCAAAATCCCCAGGATCTAATCACACTCCCGCTCATAGCTCCAATAGATGTACTCTTGCTTCTTCTAAATTCACCAAAACATAGAAAAGAGAAATTTAGTAACGTATATCAAAAGATAAGCTCACCAAAAACATGGAAAAACATCAAAAATCTAGAAAAATCTAAGTTAACACACATTTTGGTCATTACGCGGAACCGCCACTGCAAGGCGGCGGTCTTGGACCAATTTTCTGAATATGTCTTTAACCCTAAAATTGCTCAAAAACACAAAAAGAGACCATTTTGGATGAAATAAAAGACTTCCCCATGGGCCCCCCCCTAAAGACTCATTTAAGACAATAAATTTTGAAAATAATCCCCCTAGGTAAATTTTTGACATTTTTACATTTTAGGTTTGAAAACGTAAAAGTGAAAAAAACAACCTTAGAACACGTTGGTCAATCTCCCGCTCATGGAGGCATGATCACGATCTTGTAATGGTCATTTTAGTTGTACTCTCATCAAAAATGGTCACCGTGGGTCTAGAGCTCCAAAATCAACAAATCAAATAAGCACAAATGAATTGAAAAATGAGTTTGTTTTGATGTATGTGTGTGTGTGTTGTTTTAACCTTTTTTTGAGTGTATGTGTTCACGGGGATGGAGAGTTGGTGCAAGTATATCTTTTATCCCCACACAAATGGTAATTCCTCTTGTCGCTTTGGTTTAGTCTTTATTTTTTGATATTTTATCTATCTACACTTGAGTCTTCTTTCCCTCTTGCAGGTACCGGGAGATTGGACGATGGCATTTTGACACATGGGCATGTCACATATAACTTCTAACTCCCCATTTATTGAATGCCATACTCGTACACTAAGATTTAAACCTTTTCATGGCCAAGACGTTTCTCTGATGGGGCAATATGTACACACCCAAAATTACATGTGCTACATTGTTGGAAAATGGTTACAAAAGTCCCCAATGATGATTCATGTCCTTTCAAAATATGTTCGAGCTCCAAAACCCATATGTAGTGTATATTTTTAGCCTAGACCTCCTTAGATAGTTTTTCCATGCTTTTTCTAGTTTCTCACTTCATTCTATGCATGTGTTTGGAATTTATTGCCAGGACCGCCGCCCTTCCCGGGTGGCAATCCTGAGAAATTTTTCTAGATTTTGTTATGCATGTTTTTAACATACGACAATTCACTTAACTTCACTTTTAGGATAATTTTGTGAACCGATTTGTCTAAAAATATTTTTGATTTCTTGGTTCTCCTTCCCTCTTCTATTTTTGCGTGTGATTTAGTTATTTGGAACTTCCTCCTCTTTCCTTGTGCATGAAGGTACATCCCAAACCCAATTATTATATATTCCATGCTTGTGTTCAAGTAAAAGGCCTGAGAATTTTTGTGTATCTTGCATAGTATTGCTGCCAAAATCCTACTATGAATTGCATAGCCAAGCTCAGACCTCTTGTGTAATCTCTCTTCTTCTTGCATTGTAACTAGAATTCCTTCAAGTTACCATTGGTCGAGAGTCTTCTTTTGTTGTTGTTCTTGCATTCCCAATTCCTTGGACTCATATAAACACACAAAGAAAGAAAGGAACAAACCGAGGGACAAACAAAAATACAACCGGATTTGCCAAAGTGCTTGATTATCAAGGCTGGAATTACTTGTTTGTTTTATTCATTTGCCAAATATTCAATTTTGAATCATTAGTTTCAATTGCATATCAAATACAGTAGTAAAATTATGTATTTTAACTGATTAGGAAATTACAAGTAGATCAAATCATTAGAAAGTTTTCTCTTTGACATTACTAGGGAAGTTATGGGGAACAATAGCTATTTCAGGGTCATGATTTGTTCTTCACATATGAGGCAGGGTTTGAAGGGTTTTGATTAGATTAGGTTATTTATTTTAGATTTAGCTTCACATATTTGCACAAGTAACTAGCTACATCTGGTTGATTACTTGTCTTTAGTTTTTTTATTAGATTAGAACACATTGATTAAAAAATAGAAAACATCAAAAACATTTATGTTTATTAGATTAGTTTTCTTTCATTGTTTTGCTCTTATATATTGTGAATATGCCAAAAACATGGATTATATTTCCTTTCATAGTTATTTTGTTTTATCAAGATCATTTCAATTTCATTCTGCATGACCATCAATGCCCACAACAAGAAAATAGGTATGGTTGTGATCCTTTGGTCCCATAACCCAACAGGCTAGATTTGATAACAGATATTGATACAATTTTACATTTGACAGTCTTATACACACCTGCTATGTTTTACGAATAAATAGAATAACTAAACATGTAAAAAAATTCTACTAATAAAACCTATGATTATTGGACTACTCCTAGAAACAGGGTTTGATTACATGCGTGACCATAGCGAGTCACAACCTCCACGATATTTTAGTTGTGATCCTCGGTCCCGCAACCTAATGAGCCTGCTAACCAATTAGATATTTGTTGTCAACCTCAAAATCCCCCTCATTTTTTTCAAGTCAATTTTTGAAAATTTTGAGTTGGTGCCTTTAAGAGATGTTTGAGTAGACTAAAAGTCTGAAGAGATAGAAAAATACGTGCTTTGAAGAAGTTGGTGCTCATTTGCAATCTCACCCTGTTAATTTAAAATCTTGCAGTCCACATGGTTTGATAAACTTTCTGTCTTCCCGTCTAGATGCTAAAAATTGTTTCCTCCATTTGAATGAAATTTTCAAATCCTTTTTCTATGGTTGTGGATCGCATCAATCTTGGTATTGTTTATAGTCCTTCTTTCCACGAGGAGAATTTTTTTTTTTAGGTGTGAAGGGTGGAGTTTTTTCCCCTCCTCTATTTTTTCTCTACAGTCGTGAATGACGGCGTATCTTCCCTGTCAATTTCTTTTCCAACGTCCACAAAGGGACATCTCTAATTGGATGAGGAAGGCGGATCATTGGGTCACTTTTGGAATTTTGGTTTTGTATGAAGAAAGGTAGTGTTCAATCGAGGCCTAAATAAACTAAGTATAGAAAGACCGCAGAAGGTGCCACATGTCTCTTGATGCACTTTTGTTATGGTGTATGAAAATGGAGACCCCAAATGAGTGCCATCCCTCCACATGGTCAGAGTTCAAAAAGACAAAGCCATCTGATGAATTGGATAAGTATAAAGAGCTGACAGAAGCGTCCATGCACCCCAACATCATACCTCCAAAGGCCAAGTTCAAAGCAGGATCCTAAGTGAGCACAGACTCGCCACGTGCCTCATCGGTGTAACTTCAGAAGTGAGACCCAAGGGACAAACCCTAAATGAGTGCCAGCCTCCATGTGGTCAAAGCCTCAAAAAGTTAAATCATCCATTGAAAATTCTAAGGCCAGTAAACAACGTCACGTGTCTCATTGGCACACCTTTAAGGGTTAAAGCCAAAGGTAGTTCCCCAAACATGCACCATCTCTCTATGTGCCTCATCGGTGTAACTTAAAAGGCACGACCCAAAGAGAGACCCTGAACTAGTGCTAGCCATCCATGTATCTAGGGTCCGATAGAAGTCAAATGGGCAATAGACTGAATCAACTAATTATAAAAGAATCGGTGGAGGTCTCCACGTGTCTCAACAATGCACCTTCAAGGGTCGAAGCCAAAGGTGGTTCCCCAAATGAGTGCCAATTTTCCACATGTCCTAGGTCTAAAAGAAGATAGAGCTAGCCGTTGAAAATTCCAAGCATTGGCAAGAGCCTCCATGTGTCTCTTCGGCATAACTTCAAAGGAAGAATCAAGAGCGGGTCCCCAAGTGTGCGCAAGCTTGCCACATGGTCAAATTCAAAGAAGGGGAAAAGTCAACCGTTGAATCAGATAAGTATAAAAGGGTTTGTGGAAGCCTCCACATGTCATATCGACGTAACTTCAAAGGAAAAATCTAGAGGTAGGTCCCAAATGTGTGCTGAGCCTCCACATGTCCCGGGTCAGACATAAAGCCTTCGCCAAACAAAGGGACTTAGTCAAAACACAAAAATACAAAATAGGCCCATAAAGGGACATGTGGCCATGTTTCAAGTCAAAAATGGGAAGGTGGGCTGTCGGAGCATTTTGGGAATTTTGGTTTTGTTTCCATAAGGAAAAAGTCAAATGTTAAGCCTGTGTCAAAATTCAAAGCGGGAAGGCGGGTCGACAGAGAAATTTGAGGTTTTTAGTCCGGTTTCCATAAAAGGCATAAAGTGATAAATTGAACCATGGCCCCACTCACGCCAAGGGATAAAGGAAAATTTGAGCCCGTGTTGCAAATTCGAGTGGGGAAGCGGGTCGGTAGAGAAATTTGAGATTTTGAGCCTTGTTTCCATTAAGGGTGTAAAGTGATAAAGTGAAACGCGACTCCATTACCACTCTAGGGTAAATCCATATGTCAGAGCTAAATGCAAACTGTGAAGTTATGGGCTTGCAAGGTGTAGGGAACTTTTTTAGTTTTGCATATTTTGTGCTAAAGGTGCAATTTCAATTTCGGGCCACGGGTCCATTTTGTGAAAATTGCATTTTCACCATTTTTGTACAGATTCGATTTAAATATTCAAATAAGCATAAATTTCACTCCAGTGCTCAAAATTAGAAAATTTTGGTACCATTGGAAATATCTCAACATCCTCTATGCCATGAAATAATAAAATATTATTTTCAGTAGGATTTGATGGGTAAAAATCTGGAACAAGTCTTTCAAGCCATTAATACGGGATCTGATTGCTTCAACTACCCAGATCTAATCTGATCTTCCATCCTTCCTTCTCCAACATGCCAAACAGACATGGAGAACTGAATGGATATCTTGATTTGGGTGAAAATATGGAAAACATATTTCATGTCATTAATATGTGATCGGATTACTTCAACTAGATCAAATATTATTTGATCTTCCATCCTTCCTTCTTCAACATGCCAAAGACATGCAAAACCATATTTGATAGGTTAGAGGTGGATTTACAAGGGCTTTGATGGTTAGTGGTTGAGATTCCAAATTAGATTTTCTTCCTTCTCTTATTCTCCTCTTTTCACTTCATCTATAAATGTAAGAGCTTGTCTCATTACAAATGTTGGACTCTGATACTTTTGAAGTGTAATTATAGTCAAAAGTAAATCAATATAGAAGTATTTTCCCCTTTTCTCTATCTTCCTCCATTGTCCCCTCTTGCTTACCTAAAATTTGTCAATCATTTATCTTCTATGATAAGAAACTTTTTTTCTTATTGATATGATTTCTAGAACTTTGTGTCATGGAATGATATCTTATGCTTTATGAATGTGAATGATTCTATTCGGTATCACTTTTTCTTAGTATTTATAAGGTTATACTCTACTATCTATATTTCCGAAAGTATTGTTATATTCTACTTTTTCCTTTCTTCAGATTCTTCAATTCATTTGTATTGATAATCTATTTTGGTATAAAAGCATTTCAAGATGTCGAGAGTCCATCCTTAAGATGAAATTTGTACATTTATACATAAGCTTTGCTACTTGATTTCAATAAGGGAACATCTCCCATAAAGAGGAGGGACATGTTGTCCCCTAACTGTGGTTTTGTTGAAGTACCATTTTAAAAACCCAACAATATTGACATTGGTTTGTGTGCATTAGTATTTAGATCATCATCACTTCCACCCAATATCATTGCACAACTATCATTACTAAACATAGCAGCCGATCAGTGCTAAGACATTTTAGATCAGACCAAAAAATTGTCCATAGTCCTTGTGGCTCCATTATGCCTCTTTCTCTTACTTCCATGACCTTGTCTAGAAATCTATACAAGGTGCTGCAGTCACTTTCCGCATATTCAACAACCAGATGAATAAAATCTTAGTAGAGATCGATATTGATTGGATTATTTTAGAAGCTATCATATCAGATTGATCCATCACACCACTTCAAGTTAGGAGAGAATTATTTTCCTTATATTAATATATCCCATTATTTCGTGTCGAAGATATAAGGTTACATCATTAGCTTGTCCACCATAACCACACATACACATCCATTTCTATTCTACACTGGTTGTTTTGAAATGACCTTGGGAAGTTGAAAGAGGGTTTAAAACCCGCAAGTGAGGATCACAAGGGATAATGTACACATCAACAGATGTGTGAATGGCAGCGTGAAGAGATCTCGAGAGGAGCAAACATCAACTGAATGTGCATGTAAATATTTGAAACACGGGCGTAACTTGGTTAATCCATAAAACTATCCTCTATCTCATAGATCAAAAGGGGTGTACATATAGGAGGTGCTTTGAGTAACCCCTAGTGTTGCAATCATGAAAACTCGAGTAGAGAGGGGTATTTACATTCCTAAAATAGAAGTGTAACTCCCAATGATGCATATGATGTACGGACGCACTTGGCGACGTGTTGATGCACTTTGATGTGTAAGAGAATCTCATAATGACCCCTAAATGACACATGGACTTATGATCTCACCTAAGTGAGATGACTCACCTAATGATGTGGAAAATAATACACACCAACACCCCCCCTTCATCGTAACTTAGGATGAGGCGGCAAGTCAAAAACAAGAAATGGGTCCTGGCACAAAGCCTGATGAGGTACCCATGTACAAGAAAAAGATCCCAAGTAGTGAAGGAAAACCCAGTGGGAAAAACATCCACCACAAGAGAAAAACACACTCTCTAATCTAGGAAAGATGCCAAAAACATCCATGCGGAGCAAACAAGTTTGCAAACCAAAGGTGAGCCGTCAAAAATGAGCCGTGGAAAATGCACATGGCATGAGCAAGAAAACACATCCCGAGTTTGCAAGAGCCAACCACCAATGTAGATCATCTAATAGATCAAAAGGGGTGTGTATATAGGAGGTGTTGAGTAACCCTAGTGCTGCAATCATGACAACTAGAGTAGAGAGGGAGAGTTACATTCCCATAATAGAAGTGTAACTCCCAATGACGCATATGACGCGTTGACGTACTAATGTACTGATGTACTAATGCATAAGAGAATATCATAATGACCCCTAAATGACACATGGACCTATAATCTCACCTAAGTGAGATGACTCACCTAATGATGTGGAAAATAATACACACCAATGCAAATTTAGGTGTGAAGAAGGTCATGTGTTGATTTTCTTTCATATAGTCTCTCTATGCCATCCTTGAGATACTATGGAAATGATGGAGGCACATCCTGTGAAATCCCAAACTAGCATTTGACTCGACCAACTAGAATCATCTCATGCTACCTAGGTCTTCATCTCTATATCCATCTAACTATTTTTAACCCTTTTAACTCCTCTTTCTTGCCCCCACATTAAGTTAAATCAACATAAATCTGCAGTAGAATATCGACTCTTGATATGTCATCTAATAGTCTCTGTAATATGTCACATCTCATGATGCCTCATCCACCCTAGGATGTGCTCTATCAATATCCATCTCCTAAAACCTACTCACGTAAACTCCTATGAACCAATCTTGTCATAGGATTGGTGGATGTAGACACACTCTATGATCATAGGCCCAAAAATGAAGAAGATAGGTGTAACATAAAATCATTGAATCCTGTGATATGCCCACAACTCCCTATAACGTTGTAGCAGAGATATGATGGTGGCCATGTGAAAAAAACTCACCCTTCAATCATATTCTCTAAAAATCCAATCAAATCCCATGGAAATTGTCCACATTTTGAATCCTGGAGTTCATAACATCCAATAGTCACCATCATCAACAATTATAATCTAGTCTCTTATGGGTGTTCAACATAGATATCTCTATAACGATGTTAGCTCTATGATAGGAAAAATCTCCAATGGCCTCTCAAAACACTATAACTATAATATCAAATGAATCATCTGAAGAAATATGATATAATGGCTCCCAACAATAGGTAGCCTCAAGATCCGGTAGACGTCCTCCAAAGTGATGGTCATCTCACTAGTAGGTAGGTGGAATGTGTGTGTTACTCAATCCTATCTGTCGATGAGAGTGACCATCATGCTATGATCCAACACAATACACTTATATCACCTAAAGACACCCAACCCAACATCCCTCATATGATCCCACTCGTCCTCAGTAACATTAGGTCTCATTTGCACGAAAATAGGTGGTAACATATCTCTCATGGTCAACTGCTGACGTGCCTACATCATCACCATTTAAACTTGTTAATTAATTTTCCCTTTTGATCATTTATTTGACTCTACCTATCCCAATACCTATATGTACCTTTCCTATCCTTCCCATCTTGTACCCAACCTATTCACCTAATATATATTCTATCTATCCTAAACATCTGAATCTATCTTTTGGAATCTATCTTGGTCAATATTCTATCTATCCTAGCTAAAGGGAATCTCTTCACAATCAGATTTTCAACATTCAACACACGCACAACCTTATTTGAATATCTATAGGTATTATTCCTCACCTTTACCTCTTATTTTTTTATCTCTACTTTATGGTGAAACAATACCAAGTAAGCCTCAAAATGCTTCTCCTAATTCCAATTATTCTTCTAAAAATCCCAATTCTTCTAAAACTTCAAATTCTTATACAAAATTAGCCATGAATGCTCAACCAACTACTCCATTTTATAAAACTACCCAATCTTCTAAGGTAGTACCTCCTTCATCCACCAAAGCATCCACTACATAAAGATTATCTACCTCATCCACTTCTTCTATGATTGATATCATTGAACATGTGAATAAGTTCAAGAATGAGATTTATGAATTTGAGTTCTTACAAACACATCCGAGAGAAATTTAAAAGACTTGTCGGTTACATCAAGCGTAGTAGTTCAAAGTCCTCACATAAACTCTAACTCCAAATTCCTTTGCCAACACCACCTGCTCCTTCATAGAAAATGTGTTCCCTAAGTGCATCTAAAACTAACAAATTAGAACAATTTTACCTTTCCTCCTTATTAAAGGCCATCAATTGAACAATTTCATAGTAGGCACGCATGAGCTTCACATAATGTAATGCCAATAAATGTTGTTAATGCTATTTGGATTACCTTGAAATGAGAAAATTGATCTTGTTATTATATGGATTATAAAGAAGTTCCACTAGTGGGAAGAATCAAATATTCTTTAGTAGCCCTTGCGAATTTCTAGAAAAGAAGGTTTTTCTGAACATTTTGGTAGCAGACATTTCAACATCCTTTTGCATGTTGTTAAGTAGGAGTTTATACATAGATCGGGTGGTGAGATATATATGGATTTGTCTTTAATAACCATTCCGGTGAAAGAAGAAATGAATAATTTTCTACCTATGTGAAATATGAAGTACATTATCCAAAAATTTGAAGACCCCAAGGATGACATATTTTTTTAAGACAATAGAATTTGAAACTACTTCTTAAATTCCAAAAGATATGAGAATTTTCCTTTCCTCTTAGAATATAAGAAGACCACTTATGGAAAATGTAATTCAATGGAATCCATTCTAGTGCACATTCTAGAGCTGGAATTGTTCTAACTTCTCCGAATCGTGAGTTTTTAACTTTTGCCTACAAAATTACAATTTGAAAACATCAATAATACCAAAAATATGAAGGAATTATTCTAGGGATGGATTTTTTTGAATCTATGGGTATCAAGAAGCTAAAGTGTCTCAGTGATATTGAGGTGATTGTCAAGTAAGTGAGGAATCATTATAAATTCAAAAACATGAATCTCAAGCATTACAAAATACGGTGTGGGATTGCATCGATTTTTTGATAATTTCTTAATCCAAGTTGTCCTCATGAGAAAAACAATAAATTTGATTCTATTGCATTCTCATCCTATCTTATTACCCCACACCCTTCCTTTGATAAGGAAAAAGTTACTATCAAGAGGGAATTTAGGATGAGTGTGCCGGATAATGTCAATCATTGGAAGGTATTCAATGATGATAGTCATCTTCTCTCTTTCTTAGAGCAAAGATATACCTTCAAAAACCTTTTCTATAAAGGAATTGATGTTCTAAACAAATATTTTGTTTTGTATTAAGATAAATAAGGGATATATGTAGTTGTCTCAAATTGAAGGGAAACAAGATTCCAAAAGGCCTCGTGTCTCTTGAATATTTATTTGATAAACACAACAATTTTATCAAAGAGAAAGATAAAGAGTCCTCTCCATGCACTTTGCTGAATTTGAGAAGGATAATATTAGTACCACGTAACAACTAATCATGGTAAATATTGGAAAGTATTTCTCACCCAAAGAGAAGATTCATCTCATTATTGAGAATATACTTGATGTTTTGGTTTATTCATATGATGAAGTCAAATCCTTCAAGCCAAAAGAGATGCATTGTTCAATACTACTCAAACCCAATGCCAAGCCTTTAAGGAAAAGAAATGAACAATAACCCGAAGATTGTTTATACAATCAAGGAAGAGGTCTTGAAAATTCTAAATATAAGAATCATTTTCCTTATTCACCACTCCACGTCAGTGGCCAATATTGTTCCAGTGTGGAAGAAGAGTAGAGAAATAAGTATATGTGATGATTTCCGTAATTTGAACTAGACCTATTTGAAAGATAACTACCCATTACCTATCATGGACCACATCCTATATGCGGTCATAGGATCTGATATGCTCTCATTGCTCAATGGATTCTTTGGGTATAAACAAGTTGAGGTAGTGGAAGAAGATATACATAAGAAAAATTTCACAACAAGATGGGGTACTTTTTCCTATAAAAAAATTTAATTTGGTCTTATCAATGTTGAAGAAAATTTTCAATAGGTAATGGATATTGCCTTCAAAGACTTCAAACACTCCATTTTAATATATCTTGATGAATTCGTGATATTTTAAAAGTAGTAAGGAGATCATATGAAGCATCTAGAAAAAGTGTTAATCAAGTTTCGGCAACATGAAATCTCTCTAAATATTAAAAAATGCATTTTTTTTCTTTGAAGGGAAAATCTTTGCACACATTGTGAATAAGGAGGGAGCCAAATTTGATCCAGATAGGATAAATGAATTTCAAGCATTTTCCTTACCCATGAGAAAGAAGGGAGTTCGTTATTTATTTTGTAAAGTAAAATTTCTTCATCGCTTCATTCCTGATTTTGCAAAATTGACCAAGCATATCAACGGTATGATGAAACCGCAAAACAAGTTTCAAGTGTAGTAAAGAAGGAAAGTTGGCATTTGATGCAATCAATGAAGCAATAACAAAGGATCCTACTCGGTATGTCACAAATTTTACAAAGATTTCATTTTGTATTATTATGCTTCGAACATGCCCTTTCACCATATTACTTCAAAATAATGAAGACAACATTGAAGTACCCAGGTGTTTTAATGGGCTTCTCACTAAAAGACCGTGAGTTGAGATATAATCAAATGGAGAAGCATGCTTATGCCATGGTAAAATCTGTAAATAATTTCATATTCTACATCCTCAACTCTCACACCATGGTGATGGTCCTAGAATTTGCAATAAAATCAATCCTAACTCAATAAGATCTATGAGCCAAGAGAGGTTATTTGGTGGTTAGGATATAAGAGTATGACTTGGACATCTAACCTTTGAATCTTGTGAGAGGAAATAGATGGTGTCGATTGAAAGATAAGGATGAATCCATCTTGATTCAAAAGGATACAAAGGAGTGTCTATACTATGAATGTTTTTTAGACACAAAATCACACACTTGGGTACATTTCTAGGTCCTAAAAACATACTATCATTCATATGATTCCTAATAAAGAAGACTAGTAATTGATGACTATCTTTGACATCTTGTCTTTATTTTTGTTTTCTATTTGGTCTTACACATATTATAGCCTAGTTGGTATTTAACCTATTTATCTCTTATGGCTCTGACACGGCACCAATCCAAGACAGAACGCCCAAGGACCCATGTCCCCACTACGAGCTCCTAACCATTTTTCTCCTTACACTCTCTTTTAGGGCCTCTTTTATCTTGTGTGCATCTTTTTTCATTTATGGGCCGACCTTCTAGTTGTCAATTACAAAATTAAAATAAGGGAATCATATAAATAAATAGTTATCTATTCAAAATCAAGAACCAAGAAATAATCATTACTACCATCACCTAAGCTTGCATCCAAAAGGCACCTAAAGAACTCTAAATCATCCATTTAACAATCCACTCGAGGGACAAGGGTTGTAACTCTATATACACATCATAGGAAGGGGAAGTTAATTTTTCCATCCACACATTCTTGTACATTGCTACATTTAGTTACAACTCTTATCAACGGTAACTTACACAAGGGAATCTTAGGAAAAATTTCTACACACATTCACCAGAAATACATGAAGTCTAATATGTAGTGTAGTGCTTGGTTATAATTTCAATATTTGGGTGACCAATGGAGTCGACCTACCTACCCATTATGTATATTTAATTTTTGGATTTGAGTTAGTTTGTGGGTTGTTGCGGGTGAACTTCTATTTTGAAAGTTATAAGTACCTTCGAATTCATTGTGTGACTACTAAGAGATCAACACATAGTAATTTATGACATACTTGCAACACATCGTAGATCATATCTGGAGATTCTACACAGTCACATGTGCCGAGAAGATGTCTCAAGTTCCCGATTTCCCCTACCCCTATCGTGGGTGCCCATGTCTTTCCTTGTTTGTGCATTCTATAATTTACTATGAGCATTTGTGACATTCTAATCATTCAGTTCATCACTTTTCTTAGTTCAGATCAGTCCTGAACAATGCGGAAATCAATTAAGTTCTCTCTCATTTTTATTTTCTTAAGGTTTCAAATATTACATCTTATATTTCTTGTGTCATTTCTTCATTTCAAAATTTATACATCATTTAGTTCAGCGTGACTCACGAAATACTTAGATTTGATTTAAATTAAATTCAATCATTTGGTGAACCCACATACTAACACTATTTTTCCTTCTTTCTTGCCAATATGATTATCTCCCTCCATGACTTATTAGAAGCCCATCCTGAATGTGTAAATAAAATTCATTCTTTTTTTCTAATACTTACCTTCATCCTAAAACCTTGTTTAGATATGTTTTTTACTTTTATACTTTAAATTAATGAAGTGAAATAATTTTAAAAAAACCAACCTTAGAAGATGGTGGGGTTTATTGATACTGCGAGATGAATGTTGATGTTGATGTTCGATCAAGATTATCACATTTGAATGAATCTGTAAGTCCTCTTAACTGTAAGACAACCGATACTCAAATAATCTAAAGAGAAAGGATTAAACAAATGGATAGATGAGCTATTTAGCAAAGGTTGATTCTAGGAATTAAAGGGATTATTTAGAGGATATCAGCTTGCTTTGTAACAATTAAGTGAATTGACAATAATTATATGGATAAAAACAAAGATATACAATGGATGTAGATATATGTATGAAAGATAAGAAGTTATATAACTCTAAGTTGATAGGCAAGTCTTGTGCAGCTTTGAATGTGACCCAAAAGAGGGTGGATGCAATTTGTACATGTTAGAAGTAGTCATACCAGAAATACTTAGTATCCTGCTGCATTTTGTGAAGCAATTAAAACTAATCCTCAATGTCCTCTTCATAGATAATGAATCAGATAGCACAAAGTGTCAACTCATGTAAATATTGTATTGATCCCAGAAAAAGGGGTATTGGACTATAGGAAGGTCATAAATGTTAGTGATTTGATGTGATCGAATAGGCACTACCATCTAAGCTGAGATAAATACTTTGAAAATCCATCTTAAATGTAGAGGATTTGATAAAACCTAATAAAAGGATGATAAACTAGTAAAATGATAACTTTTATAGGAATATCCTATGTTTTAGGCCAATCACTGGCAATTAGGATGAATCGATGACAATTTCTATGATATTTAATAGTTTTGAAAAAATGAGAGTTTAAAATGCTAAAAATATGTGTTTGAATAATTTAAGCATTTGATGTAACTTAAAAATGATAGAAAAAAGATTGAGGATTACCTTTTACTAGATTTGGAGCTAAATAATGTCTCAAATCATCGGAGGGAGTGCTTTGAATAGATAATTTTTCATGTGATTTTTTTTGTGGTTTGAATGATGAAAATGGTACCTAAGATACTTGAAAATGATTAGTGTTGATTCCAAGTAATGCTTGGTGATGTCCTAGGTGTTGTAGTATTAAAAATGGGTTATAGGAGAGAAAAGGAGGTATGAGATTTAATATTTAAGATACCTAAGGGAGAGCACAAAATTTCTATTTATAATTGTTGGTGATTCAATTGAATCACCGACGATCTAGTTTTTATAGGAAACAACTACAAAAGTGGTTGAAACCACTTCTAATTAGGGGTTTTTAGTTGAAGGTGTGTATTCACTTCTCACAATGCTTTAATTCCTAAGCACGCGCGACATATCACCCATCCTAAACTTGGCACTCACCCGGGCGGCGAAGGTGTTGAGGCCCTCTTTTATGTGAGCCTTGCAAGAATATTCATCATTATAGCAGAACAATATATAGACACAAACACATACATCCATTCTATCACAGAGGTAAGGAAACTAGATCCAAGCACAGATGCACTATAATATGAATGTAATCATTATAACAATATAGAGGAATCAAATCTGAACCATGAGAAATATGAAGAACATAAGGGTTTGGACCCATAGACATAGATATTCAGAACAATCCATCAAACATATATTGATTCAAAATTTTTGACAATAGAAATATTACATTAAAAGGGTCATATCAGACTGAATACATCAAGAAATATCATTCTAACCCTATAAAAGGACTTTACTTGAATAGTTTTATCTATGCTCTCCCTCTTACATCTAAAGTATTTCTTACATCTCTTACATAGCATCACATCTCCTTCTCATCCCCCTTTACCCATCTTCATCCATTCATTGCTTCATATTTGAAATGCATTATAAATTAGAGTAGGGGATGTCCTCTACTACCTCAGCATTACTCAAAATAAAACCACATGCTAAATGTCATTATACCCTACCATACTCAAGTACTCTAAACATGAAAGTGCTAACTAACCCATAACTAACTCTAATTTATAGCTCTTAAACATAATGATTATATCTTGGAATATTCTTTCCTTGGGCTGTAAGTCTCCATGTTCTAACCTTATCCACTATCATGCCTACCTACATCCTCGCATGTTTTTCATGCAACACTATAATCCCGAAATGTGGCTGAGTCTCAAAACCCTTTTCTACTTCCACATGTGACTTAGTTATTCATGCATGCTCTTCCTCATGCACCTTCCTCCTACACATTATTTCATGTGCTCTTCCTCATGTGCCTTCTTCCTAACCTTCTTGTGTGCACTAATCCTATTCTCTGGGACTTAGTCATTTTTTTGGGCTCAAAATTACCCCACACTAAAAATTTTGTCCGTCCACATAAATAATATAATATGCAAAAGGAATAAATAATGGAAGAATAAGATGACCTATATCTAGATTACGCCAAAGAAAAAAATAATTTTACTATTGTTGCACAAGGATTGGGAAATTTTTATTCAAGGATGCTTCAATCTCATCCCAAGAATCCACCTCACTCTACGCTTGTTTAAATAAATCCCCTATCAATGCATTGACCTCATCGAATTTCAGCTCTTCACCCTTATCCTTCAATGTGTCAACAATATTCTCCATTTTATTACTAAGGTCGGTCAACGCATCCATCCTATGTGTCACCTAGGGGTATAATTCCTTGACTTTACTCTTAATAGAGGTCCTTAAAATCTCAATTGCCTTATATTTCTTCTCAACCTCTACCAAGATCTTTTCATGTTCCACCCAATTTCCTTTGTTCTTGGCTTGGAACTCCTTCAAATATTCCTCATGTGTAGTAACCATTAAACTTGCCACCTTTTCTTTAGCTTCACATTTGTCATAGAAAACTTTGGCCATATGAGCTGCAATTTTCACTAAAGTAAGAAGCTTAGTGTATCGAGTTATGGTCTCCTCAATTTTTAATCTTTCCTTCTCTTTTTGCCACACCATAAATTCTTCGTTGACTCTAGTGTAAGTGGTTGCTTCTCCATTGTGATGATGTGCATAAAATCCTCTAGGCAGTGGAAGGATGACTCATACTTCTATGCATGGGAAGATAAATCTAAGTGTGCTAAAATAATGGAGTTTGATATATTCTCTACTTTATTATAGGCTTCACACACCTTCCCCTTCTCTTCTCTCAACTCAGTCCTCAACTATGCAATTATAGACTCCTTCCCCTTTATCTCCTTGTCCCTCTCTCTAATATCTTTATTATTTTCCTCTAATTCCTTCTTCTATTCTTCCATCCATTTATTCCTCCCAAATAACATTTCTTCAACCTCCAATGACACCTTGTTCATTGCATTACATGCCTACTCATTAGTCAGTTGTTGATAATCCACAATAGGATTTACCTCCTTAGAGCCCAGCATGTCTAGTAGTGTACCTGTGTTGACTTCAAATTCTAGTTCATCAACATGGGATTCAAAATCCCATGACAACATCTTCCTTGTGTGTGGGTATGCACCATCTACATCAAATGATGACCAACGGATAAGGTGGTCTAAAGGCACTTTGTGATCTCGGAAACACGTGCATAGGACCTTGTTTGGATCAACATCATAAGTCATTATAGGTCCTTGTGATGTTGGTGTGCCCTTACCACCTATGTGCACTCCCTTTGGGAAACTAACTACTAAAATTTTCTCCCCACCTACACTTTCAAACTTCTATTTTTCCATTTCTCCCACATTGAGCTCCACCTCATGCTCTACTAATTCCTTGATGATATCTACTACCTCCTTATCCACCATGTCCTCTAGATGTTTACCAAATAGGTTCAACTTCTCCTCCACCTTCGTCATCACTTATTCTTCACTTATTTATCCTTCTCGAGTGTCCTCTATAGATTCATTCTGCTCTTCATCAGATTCATGTACATTATACATAGGGGTTTCTTCTCTGACTCATGCCCCTTGTCCTCTTCTCCAGTCTCATCACCCTTCATGCTCTCCATTCTTTCGGAGTCTGAACTCTATACTACCCTCTTCTTGTTCTTCACCAGAGACTACTCCTTTACTAAGGACTTCTCCTTCACTGGGGACTTCTTTCTGCATGTATAAGTGCTTGTGCTCGTGCCTAATTCTTCTTCCCCTATGGTGTGAACCACACACTTGCTTAGTGCCCTTCTTTCTTGAATTTCCTCCATATCTCTCTTCTTTATCACTACCTTCTTCCTTCTCGCTAAGGTCTTCAATGATGAAGACATCATCCTCAACATATGCACCTTTCTCAAACTTAGGCCTTAGTTTTATGTAAACCCTTGTTACTATTGTTCTGCAAAGTGTAATGTTATGGGCCTTAGCATATATATGTCATGAGATACATACTTCTCCACATACACTCACTTCGAGGGGATAAAGTGTCCTATACAACACATGGCGTTCATCATCTACTTCACTTCAATCAAACCTTAGTTTCTTAGCCTCCTTAAATCTATTAACTTTGCTATGAATTTACTATACTGTGAAGGAAAAAGGTAATCTACACCATAAGCTCTTAGTTCCATCAGTTAATGTGAACCTGCCAATGTAGAACTACTTTGGTATACTTAAAATTCATCCTCATCCTTCACTAAGGCTAGAAGTTTCTTAGGAATCCTCCACTCTACTCCAAATTCATTGTGCATCCACTTGCACCACTTATCCAAGCACGTCTTATATGCAAGTGTCATATTTTCACAAGTATATGCTTGAAACTGCTTGGCTGAGGAGGGGTTTTCATCAAGGTACTCCCAAATGTTGTTATTCGGCCCATTGGGCACTCTAATCTCTGAAAACACAATGGTAAGAAGAATATTACCATACAAAATTTTATCTCCATATTGCATTGCATCAATGATATTATCTGTAATGAAGGCCAAGATGTTGTAGATTGTCCCCTCTCAACTTTCCCCAAAACATTCAACCATCTCTTGTTTACCTGTGTCCATTATTCTTGTTCATTTAAATTAGTGAATAGGCACACATACATCTTCATGATTGGGTCCTTGATCTTGGAAATGTCAAAGGCTCACCCACCCTTCTTGTACTCAAATGCCTTAGTTATTTCCTTGACATCCTCATTGTCACCCAAGTCATCATCTAGCAACTCTCCTACGGAGATAATTTCAATGTACTTGGAGATCAACTATGGAGTTATGTGCATCCTCATTCCTGCAAAGTAAAAGTAATCTTTATGCACATACAACATAAGCCACTTTGGTATAATCTCTCAGGCTTGCTGAAAAATGGCAACTCATAGAGTTGCAAAGCCCATCCTTCTTTAATGTATTCTTCATGAGTCATCATACACTAGTCTATCATCTTTTGTTCTTTCTCCTATAGGGTGAACAAGCTCCAATTTCATCTATTTCTTGGTTGTATCTTTCCTATGGTTATAATCACTTATAACCATTTTGCACATGTGAGATACCCAATCCATCCCCAATAATACCCCATCTGGGTATTGCATCTTTGCATACCATTCTTCGTTGAAACTTGTCGATGCGAATAGTTTTCCCTTTCCCTTTCCCTTCCTCTTGGGTGAAATGTTTGATCCTTTCCTTGGTGTCATTCTCCTTGTCGGGTCCTTGTTAATCCTTCCTTGTATCTTACTTTCTTACTACTTAATCCCTTGACCTCAATCTTCATGCAAAATTCCTCAAACATGTGCCCTAGTTTCTCAAACCCTAGCCTAGAAACCCCTTCTTAAACAAGAAAATGTTAAAACCCAAAAAATAATTCCAAACAACCACTTTTATGCATTTTTTTTTACTATGTCCTAATCTAGTTCTCAAATATTTCACTTCACGCACGATTTTTCCAAATTTCATGCAAGGATGCCCTAGTTCGAAGAGATCTTTCACAAGTAATTGCAAGGTGAAAATAACTTACCCTAACTCCCTATTTATAGTTTTCCACTTTTTACCACATTTATTTCCATGCCACCTACCACCATAATACCGCATTAAATTTGGATTTTTCCACCGCATTCCTCCCATGTGCATTATGTCCAACGTGCTTCATTTACATTCCATATCGTGCCTAACCTTCTCAACTTTATGGAATGTAAAACTACATATACCACAAAATCCCATACACGTGCTCCTAGCACCAAAGTACATCTACCTCTACATCTTATACCAAGTAGTTCTTACTATTTCCCACCTTCCTCATGTTGCTCTATGCATTCATCACTGTACGTGGATTTCATAAAACTATTTCTTGACACCATTTTATCTCTGACCATTATCACCTCTGTTACGCATGTTCCTCAAATACCATGCACTTTTATTTTTCTTTCTTAGGCCACCAATCAACATCACTCCAACCACATACCTCCTACTTGTTCTCTCCACCCCACACTAAAACTATGTGTGGTCCTCTGCGCATGAAACCTTTTAGAAATTAATTGGCTATTGGTGTGCAAATGCGCAACACAACATAGGACAAAAGACAAAGCATAAAAATGATGAAAGGAAACACATATAAAGGAAATTTCATTAAAGGGAAACCTAAGCTAAATGGAAACACTACCTTATTTACAAACACCAAGAAGACTTATTTATAGTAGGGCTTCAACCTACTCCCATTAAAGAAACTAGGCAACTATGTGCCATCCAAAGCTTCTAACTAGAAATCACATAAGTCAAGTATATAGGTCATGACATACTATCCCAACCAATCCTTTTTGAACTTTCCAGGGTGGCCCAAAAACTTGGAATCATATAGAAGTACACCCCATGTCCAACATCTAACTTCTTATTTTTAATGTGTCGATCATGCCTAGCCACTTGTCTTGCTTTCTCTATCTTCTAGCTCCATCGGTTATGACACATCTCTCATCTAATTGCATCAGTTTTTCTATGCACTCTTCAAGTGATTTCTCATCATCCAATCCTACCACACATGCAATGCATAGGGATGGTAACATAAATTCAATTGGTAAAACAGCCTCGGTGCCAAACACCAATTGAAAGGGTGTTTCTTTGTTTAACCTCTTGTAGGTTGTTCTATAAGACCAACAACTATGTATACTTTATCATCTCAATCCTTCCTTCCAACATCATAGATCTTCATCAATATGTTTTTCAAAATATGGTTGAAAGATTCAATAGTTTCATTAGCTTGTGGGTCATAGGGTGTAGTCTTATGATGGGCTACCATAAATTCCACCAATAAAATCCTAACATTCTCATTTAATAAATTAGTACCCCTATTACTTGTTAAACTCAACAGAAATTCATACCTATTTATTATATTCTCCTAAAGGAACCTTACTACAATATATGCGGTAATCCTTCCTAAGTGTTCCTTCTACCCATCGTGTAAGATAATATGTATAAGTAATGATATAGCACAATCCTATCCCGCACGTTAGGGGAAATAGGGCCCACAAAATCAATTTACCATTTTTAAAAAGGTTTCACAATTGCTATAGACCTCAAAAAAAATTCATCTCTATGCCCAAGTTTACCAAAGGCACTGGCAATGATCACAGCTCATGGCATATTCTTGGCAATCCTTATATACTAGGATAAACTAGCCATCAAAATCTTACGCGCGGTGGCTCTACCTATGTAATGTATACCAGAAATCCCTCCATGATCTTTATCCATAATACCCATGTGCTCATGATCTAGTGAATATCAGCATAAAGTCTCATCTCAGCCAAATTTGTATAGATCTCCACCAATCAGCATATAAGTCATGGCATAAATGGAAATTTGTTTCCTCTCTATACCCTTCACCATTAGGTGCCACATTTGTTGATAAAAAGATTTCAATATCCTCCAAATCAATGGGAATGTGTTGTAATCTAAACAACTGTGCATCCATCACTATGTCTTCAATGCTCTACATGTCCTCACCTAAATTAATTCTAGAAAGATGGTCAAGTCCTAAATTGCACTTTCCTGGTTTGAATACCACCAAAAGTTGAATTCCTAAAATAAAAAATATCCACTGGCATATGCACCCTTGAAAAATAGGCTTGTTTACCAAATACTTAAGTTCCATATGATTTGTGTAAAAGATAAATGGAGTAGCCAACAAGTATTTCCTAAATTTATGTAGCGTATAAATCATAGACAACACTTCGTGCTCCATTTTTGTGTAATTTTTCTCAGATGGGGTTAAATTTTTTCTTGTAAAACATAAAGGGTGATCAAAAATCATGTCTCTAAGTTGTGCTAACACCGATCTAATCTCCATACCTAATACATCTAGATAATCATAAAAACATTTTCCCAATAGGGAAAGCAAAAATGGGCGCAGATACTAAACTTCTCCTTCAACGTATCAAAATCCACTTGTTGCACCTCATCCCAGTGAAATCTTCCTTTATGCCTCAATATTTCTTCTAAGGGCATGGTGATCTTGGCATAACCCTTGATGAATTTTCTGTAGTAACCCATATGCCCCAAAAATCCATGCATTGTACTTTGATTGGCAGGCTCCTCCAAACCCAAAATAACAACAACTTTGGTAGGGTCTACCAATAAGCCTTCCTTGCAAATAATATGACCTAGCAATGTGCCAAAAGGAGTAGCAAAGACACATTTCTTAATGTTTAGAGAGATACTTAATTGCTTGCATCTTTCAAACATCAATCTCAAGTTGTTGCAATGATCTTTTACTAATCCATACATTGTCCAATCATCCAGGTAGACTTGTAGAAACTTATGAATAAAGTCTTGGAATGCTTGCACCACAATGTGAAAAAATACTACAAGAGCATTATTAATCCCAAACGGAATAATCTTATAAGCAAAGATTCCCAATTCAGTGGTAAAAATAGCCTTCTCCTGGTCTTATTTTGTAATCCTTACTTGGTGATACCCTGAAAATTCATCTATAAAAGAGTATATCTCACGCCCTGCTACACCTTCCAATATTTCCTCGGTAATTTTTTTGAAAAGGATATATCACACATGCAGCATTCAAGTCTCTATAGTCTACACAAATTCATATCCTTCCATATTTCTTGATACTAATCACCATTGGACTAACCCATTCAGATTCTTTAATAGCTTCAATGATCCATGATTCCAACATCTTGTCAATTTCTTCTTTTACCTTTACATCCAAATTATAATTCATCCGATAATGCCTCTTCCTCATCAAGCATGCACCTTCCTTTAAATTAATCCACATTTCTCTTAGAGAGTGATGAACTCATTTCAACTCATGATATCCGTGCAAAAACAAATCTTGGAAATCCTGTGAGCAGTTCAATTATCTTTGAAAGCTCCTGGTCCATCCAATAATCTCTAATGATTTCTTCTTTTAGTTCTTATTTTGTGCCAATGTTGACCTTCTTTGTCTTCAATGATTCATGGTAAGCATGCACCTTCTCATCTAAACTATCCAAAACATTGTGCATACCCATTGTACGATCAACATCGATGTTCTCTATCTCTTCATCTTCTATCAAGTACATCATTTTTTCTTTTTCTTTTTCTAGGTAGGCATGCTCAAATTGTAATTCATCCATTTCTTCTCCTTCCTCAAAGTGTATCTACAAATCAAGCTCCCCTATAAAATTTAGGATGAGGTCCTCAACTCGGAACTATCTCCCGAGTAATTCACTTGAATACCTGAAAATCCTCATTCATTGATGGTTTAGAAGATAGATACTCAAAATTATTAATAATACCTAATGTTAACTCTTTCCAATTTTCCTTCAAGACATAACTCGAATAGATATACCAAACACGTGCACAACCCTACAAAGTGGAATATAACTTATGCACCCAAAGTGAAGGAGGTAAAGCTTCGGGCCTTCTATCTAAGCTTTCTCACATTCCTGAACATGGTACAAGGTTGATTCCTTCCATGATAGTTGCATATCTTCGAAGGTGCATTGGTTCTCGTAGAAATATAACAAAGAATGCAATTCTTATCTTGTTCCACTCTATAATATCATCCCGGCGAGCCATCCACCAATGTGTGGCTATCTTACACAAGGTATAAAAATAATATTCCTTCATTCTAATTCACAAGTCCACTAGGCTTACATAGCACACAAAAATATATCGGGGTGACCTTCTCTAGTGTAACATGGAAACTATATTCCTCCCAGGACACCTAAAAATCATGCCTTGACAACAAGAGTCACAACTCTTATCAATGATCTCCCAACCAAATCATAAGTTTCATGTGGCCAATTATCACATGCTATTCTAGTCGTATCACTCAAGGACTGAGCATCATCCCATCGAATGACTCCTCTTGATGGATCATTATTCTCGGGGTCTCTGATGGTGCACACATAAATTAAATTGATGTCTTCTTCCCTAAAAGGATCGACATAAGGAATATACCTACTATTTATTAGTGGAATAATAACACTCCTTGTTCTCAAAGTTGATGTATCCCTTGTATTTTCATAACACCAAGGGCATCCAAGTAATGTTGGGAAATTATCTTCATCGGAAAGTACTAAGACTTGAAAGTCCCTAGTGAACTTGGAACCTTGGATGGTTATGGAAACATCCTTCAAGACTCTGATGGGAATAGCTTTAGTTCTATTCTCCATGTACAACACATTCGAAGATGGCTATAATGGTGGTGTCCCCGTCTGATTCCATGCATCCAAAGTAATAACATTAACCTTTTCACTTGTGTTAATTAGTATGTTACTCAAAATCCATCCAACCACATTCAACATGATCTCCTTTTCATAATCAAGACTATGAGGGGAAAATTAGCATGCAAGATCTTCCTCTCACACTCACATCTAACATGTAGTACCTTTCCTCTCAACCATTCTCCTAACAAAGGAATTATATTCTCCTTGCGCAACATCTTACATACCTCTTTGACATCATCAACATCATTCTAAGGGATCTCAACATTCTTCACCTATTCCAACTTTTGTGACTGCTCTTTCAAGCATTGGATCTCCCCTTGCAAACTCCTAATCACCTCCATAGTCTCTTGGTAAACCTCCTTCTAATAAGTTGGATCAGGGTAATTCCCATGCAATACCTAATCACTTGTAATGATAGGCCTCTGGTTTTGTATTTCTTTGGCAAGTTCAACTTCAGCGCATGTAGTTACTAATATAGGCTATAATTTAGGGTTATATGCTACCATAGGCGTGAATAAAATTTCAACATGTTTCAAACTAACCATTCTCATGCCTTTTTCCTTCTTCTGGTTATTTCTCATGTTATTATATAAGTTAGGGAACACCTCATACTTATGTTCCTTTCCACACCATGAACATTGCAGTAAATTCCGTAGTGCCCACATTTTTATAGCTTAGCTACTTGCTGCTCATTACTCATAGACATGTTTTGATAGAGATTTGTTATATTTTGGACATTACATTAGGAGATTTGATCTAATTAGGAATGTATGGACATAGCACCAATTTATCTTGATTACTATGTTTTTTGCATTATCTTATGATGTCATGGATACTAATTGATATGATGTTGTTTTGGAACGTAGTTATATTGATGGTTATTCAGTTTGTTGCATGTTGGGATTCTATGGATACATGTCATTTTATCATTGTGACTAACTTATGGTTAATTATGTATAGTTGTGCACGTTGTCACACTTTTGATTCCAAAAAAATGAAATGTTAGTCTATAATTCATTGATATCTTATTTAGTAGTTGATTTATATTTTATTGATAGTTGCAGTTAATGTGTGCAATGAGTGTGCAGGTGATAGGTCATAGGAGAACGTGGGACTCAGGCCAATTACGTAACTTTGCACAAGTATCCCACGAGGCTAAGTCCTAGCCATGTTTATTACTTGAGGCCTTAGCATTAGAATTATTGTTTTGGGCACCATGGGTGACCCTCATTTGTAATGTAATATGTCTTGTAATTATTAATTTTGCTTAGGGTGTTTAGTTTGTGTTGTAAGCTTGTTTTGGGAATTAATGACCCCACTTACATTATGGTTTGAATTAGTTTATTAATGCACTTAATCAAAAGGGTTTAGGGTCACATGTGAACCCTTGGGTGGTCCCCACACCCTCTACCATTGTGCCAAATTTTTCAAACCCGAAATTGGGTTATTTTGGGCATTTTTAGGGACCCCTTTTTAGTTTGGGAGTTCCCTTAACATAAAAATGAGCCCTTGGACCCTACCTAATAGGTAGGGGGACTTATTTCCAAGGATAGAGGGGTTTTCCTCCATTTTTCCTCGTGTTTTGTCACATCCATGTAAGGGGTATGGATTAGTGTGTTTGTTAAAAGTTTCTCAAGATTTGTTTTGTTATCAATTTAGGTAATTTGGGAGAAGAGGGCTAAAAGGCATTTTACCCTTTCTCTATTTTTTTTGGCATATTTGACCTTGAAAGAAGAGAGGGGTGACACATGTCACCCCCTCATTTGTGAGGATTTTTTCTTTCTCCTCTTCAAATTCCCCCTCATGGGAAAAGAAGAGAACTTTTTTTTGGAGCCTTTGCTTGGATGCTTGTGGATTGGGAGCTAGAGTTTGCTTGATTCAAGAAGTGGAAAATATTAAAGTTGGAAAGATTTTTGGAGAGCTTTATTTGAGGTAGGTCTCTTAAGCCTTATGGTATGTGTTGTATTCATGCTAGTTGTTAGATTTGTCTACTTGGAAATATGGTTGTTGCATGTGGATTTTTATTTATTGTTACTTGTTTTTGCTCCCTCCATCATATGGCATGATGGATTTTTGGAGTTGTGGGGGAAGAGAGAGGGATTTTTCCCTCTCAATCCTCATAGGCTTGATGGGCAAGCCTTGTAGGATTTAGTTATTCCCCTCAAATTGGTTTGAGGTGGGGAAGTTGGTTTGTTTTGATTAAACCTCCTTCCCCATTCTTGGTAAGGAAACCCCTTTGGGGTTTGAAAATCCTTCCAAGAAGGATTTGGTGAAAGGGAGGAGAAATAAGGAGGGCTTGAATGAATTAGGAGAAATAAGGAGGGCATGGAGATCTTGTTTTAATGCAACTATTGTTGGTTACAATTTTTGAGAACTTCTCTCCTCTCTTCCCCATTTGTTTTGGAGGTAGAACTTGGGTTCTCCTCTTTTTCATCTTTGTAAAATTTGGAGTCTTGTTTATACTTGTCTTGTGTTTTCATGTGGATGTATCATTGTTTGTTCACCCTCATTCTTGTGCATAGTTTTGGATTGTTGTCCTCTTTCCCATGGGCTTGGGGGAGGCTAGCATGCATCCCAACCTTGGGAAAGGCATGTAATGATGCCTATGGTTGGGTGGAAAAACAAGATTCTTCTCCTTGCATGGATTCCTTGAAGACATTTGAAGTTGGAAGTTTGATGATAGTTGGAGTTTGTAACTTCTTGATCTCCCTTGTAACTCTAAGGATATGACCTTGTGGAAACTAGTATTTCTTGCAAACCTCTTATTTTGTAAATTGCATTCTTGTAAACTTGAGTCATTATTGATTTGGTAATATCCTTATCATCTTGAAAGAGGCTTGTAACTCATTTAATGAGTAATTGTTTATTTTGTGATAAACATATTGAACATTGAATTTGATTCCATTGTAAATAAAATTTTGGATAACTCTTCTTTTTGAAATGAGAAGTTGATTTTTGAAAGCATGTTCCTTCAAAAGAAAATATCATAATTCTTGGATATCTTGCTTGTGTGTGTAAATCTGAAAACTTTTAATTAGTATGGATTTTGATAAGAAAATAAATCTAATATGGAGCTTTTGGATTTATTGTATGGAAATGTTATTCTTCTTGCAATATGTCTTATTCTTGTAAATTTATTAGGAGCATTATGGAATATAATGGACTTAGTTTTGCTTCCTTTCTTTGTGAAAGCTTAAGAATTTCATTGTATTAGGAAATCCACTATGAATGTGTATTCTTCCTCTCTAAGCTTTAAGTTTATTCAAAATTTCCTCTCTTCTCATTTGGAAAACTTGTGCTTTTCTTTACCACAAAATAGGTAAATCTTTTAGTATGGATAGTTGAATTCCTTTTAGCTATTTTCTGCATTAGAGTAACAAGACAAAATCTATTATTATCATCTTGAATTAATTTGTTTCTATGTTGTAAATACTACATATATATCAAAATGAGGTTATAGTTATAATAGAGTTATATATATGTATATATATAATAAAGCATATTATATTATAGTTGTAATATCTTTCCATAAAATCTAACAAAGTATATTATATTCCCTTTTATATTATAATCTAACTAAACTATTATTTGCATGTATATATATACACATAATATAGATTAAATGTATTACAAAAAAACAAATTGAATTTGTGTTTAAAGTTTTTAATGAATGAAAATATATATATACAAAATAAATATGGGGAGGTCGAAACCTCCCCGATCGCCATGCCACGGATTCCCCAACTGCCCCACCTATATGTGGCCACACCATACCTTGTGGCCTACTCCCCAACCTCCCACCGACACCCCTGCCCTATCCCACTGCTGCCCTCTACGGCACCCCCGCCACTATCCCGTTGTCACCCTCCATGGCACCCCTACCCCTGTCCTTCCTCCGTTGTGCCTCCTCCCTACGCAGCCCACTCCAAACCCCCACCACGGCCTCAACCCTGTCCCTCCACACTTCCCCTCCTCTCAGATCTGCTGCCCTGTTCCTCCTTCATTAATCCCCCTTCAAAACATACATAAATAAATATATATTTATCAATAAAACAACAAAACAAAAAATACCAAACGTTTTGAATGGATGGTTCAAAAAAGAGAGACATAAGAAACCAAACAAGCTTCCATGGCTTCCCCACTCTTGGCCTGCAAGAAGGAACAAAAGTAAAATTAACAATGAGAGGAAAATAATATGGAAAAGAAAAGAAAAGAAAGAGATAAAGAAGTTTAGGGCACAAATTTTGATCTAGGGTTGAGATTTGTTTAATCCTAGGGCTCAAATAAAACCCTGCTCACATTAAGTCATGGGTTTTTGGTGGGAATGGTCTTTTAAATTAAAAAGGGGATGTGGGTAAATATATGTAATGGGGGATGAATTTATTTAAGGATGAATAATTATTTTTCAATGTGGGTGAAAATTATTTAAAGGAAATATATATATATATATATATATGTGTGTGTGTGTGTAATTTAATAGAAGCTAAATAAATAAAATTAATTAGAAATAAATGTTTTAGCAATTCGGTTAAAATTAGATTGTTATGAATTTAATTATTTAATGAGAACGGTTAGGCGAAACATTAGACCTCACTATAAAAAAAAAAATTACAAACTTTTTTAGTCCATGTTTTCCGGTGTCCCGAGGTGAGGCACTACAAATCCAGTACTCACACTTGTAGTGATTCGTAGACTCACAATTAAAACAAGTTTCACGTGGAAATTCACTCCTTCCACCACTGTGACTACCAAGGCCTCTGAATCCTCCAAAAATATTCTTCCCCTTCCTACGCCATATTCATTCCCTTCATGTTGACGCCCCTCATTCTTAGAAATTTTGCAATGTTGGCCTAATGCACACCAAGATCAATTGCATCATGAATTTGGTCTATCGATTCATGATCCTTCATGTCATGAGTAGTAGAGGTACAAATCTTACAATAACAAGACACATTCATACAAAATTTGCATTGTAACAAAGGGAATTTACTTGGATTGTGATCCCCATGATGGATTTCATAGTCTACTAAAATGGCACGCACCAAATTTTGAGGAAACTATCCTTAGTGTGTCCTTCTATTTCATAATTTGTACACCAAATTCCACTACGAGTCTCATGTGTTGAATTTATGGATAACTTCTTAAGTTGTTTCACCATGGAAGAAATATGTGGCTACACAAAGGGATTTACCCTAGTATCAATGCTCCACATGACCTCAACACACAAATAATCCTCTAATGCCTCGTGTAGCTATGTGAAAGTATTCTACAAAAGTGTTCATCTGAAAGGTGTTATTGGGCCTCCAAAAACCACTGACCATGTTGAGAAGGATGGATATCATAAGATAGCTTCAACAAGAGGGTCTTAAAATGTGCATCATAATCTCGCACACTTTCTACCATACCTTGTTGAATATCCTTGAGTGCATTGATGATTTTTACTCAAACTTAGGAATATGAAATTCCACCAAGAAGGAATCACACAATGCAATATAATCCACCATTATCTGATGTGGTTCATATTTATAGTACCATCTATGCTCGCACCCCTACAATGTAGTTACAATTTGGATTTCCTTCTACTTTTTGGTAGTGATTCCCTTAGTGCACCATATCAATCCACACTTATGTACATGCTCTACAACATCCTCAACACCTTTATAATCAGGAAAATGAAGAGACATCTCATAAAACACCTGTTGATGGGGTTGTGGTCCTTGTCCACTAGATCCAAAACTTTGATTTCCTCATATGTTGCCTCCACCACCAGATCCACTAGTTCCACTAACCCCTGACCCTCCAAATCCACTAGATCCTCCAGATCTTCCTCTTGTAGCAGTACGGGCCTAGAGTAGTGTTATTCTACATTCTCATCACCGTACTAAACTGAGCTCTAATAGTCTATGAAGTTGAACTACTTCTAGATGTGATACCCATGTTCTATGAGCCCACACCTTGTCCAAATGACGTGCCTGATAGGATACCACCAAACATAGGAAATGTCTATGTGACCATAGATGGATGTAATGTAAAATTATATCTACCTGATGTTGTTTTCTTACCAATGCCAACCATACTAGAAATACTTGTCTCAGAAATTGGAAAACTAAGCACAAGGGCTTGGTCTCTAGGTGGGTTCAAATATGCACCTATGGTCCATCTCCTTTCTCCATCTAATGAGATCTCATCAGAAGCTGAGGGGGTTCTCCTTCCATTTTTTCCAAGATGGGGTAGCACAGACTACTCAGGTTCGACATCCTCTACACGAACCTCAAATCCTTCCCACAACGCCTACCTCCAAACATCCATCATTTCGTAATCTCAAAATGTTTCACAAAATCCCTCTCTTGAGCTTCATTATACTTAAGCCACCTCTCTTCTCTCTCCACTTCTGCCGTAGGATCCGCCATTTCTCGCCACACCCACTTCTACACCCTATGCCTAATTGGAGTTTATCTAGCCATAGGAAACACTTCTAAACTCAGAGTGATGATTAGGATATTGATGGCTAGTGGTATCACATGCAAGAAATATCCTCTCAATTCTCACAAGAACTCAAACTTAGCAACCTTTGGGAAAGAATAAGTAAAACCACATACTCTAATGTGTAGCTAGTCAACACACCACTCCAGCAATAATCAACATCGTGATTTAAAATTAGATCAACATCATGAAGCCTCTGATAATCTTCTTGGGTCCACACACAAGTTTGATAGTAACAACTCCTCCTTGATGCATACGTTGATAACCATTCATATAGTTATATTGAAAACAACAAAAGAAGGTTTCATAGAGCTCATGATATAAATGCTCCTCTACCCATGTATGTGTATCAAACTCAGGTTCAGTGTTGAATCTTTGTGAAAACTCATCCTCTGTGTTCTTAAGCCAAGTCTCCACACTAGCCAAATTCAAGTGTTCTTCCATCACACACCATTCTTAAAACAACTTCAAAAGAGGTCCTAAAAATGGAACCAAAATGTAGTCACTTTTCCTAACCCTTTAATTCCTAGACATGTCAAGATATCACCTAACCTGAATTGGGAACTCACCTAAGGCGCATGAAGGCACCGAGACCCTCTTTTATGTGATCCTTCCAATAATATTCATCATTATAACATAACGATATATAGACATAAAAACATACATCCATTCTAGCAAAATGGTAGAGAAACTAGATCCAAGCATAAATGCACTATAATAAGAAGGTAATCATTATAACAATATAGAGGAATCAGATCTAAACCATGAGAAATATGAAGAACACAATGGTTCGAGACCCATAAACATACATATTCGGACTAATCCATCAAACATATATTGATTCACAATTGTTTATAGTATCAGATTACATTAATAAGGGTCATAGCAGACCGAATACATCTAGAAATAGCATTATAACCCTACAAAATGACTTTACTTGAAAATTTATAGCCATTCTCTCCTATTGCATCTAAAGTTTATCTTTCATCTCTTACATCACATCACATCTCCTTCTCATCCCCCTTTACCCATATTCATCCATTCAGTCTTGGATCTAAAAAAAAAAATTAAATAGAGTGAGGGCTCTCCTTTACCACCTTAGTATTACTCAATAGCAAACTGCATGCCAAATTTCATCATACCCTACCATACTTAATTACTCTAGACGTGTGATTTCCAGCTAACCCATAGCTAACTCTACTTTACAATTCTTCAACACAATAATTATATCCTAGAATATTCTTTCCTTAGGCTATAAGTCTTGATGTTATAACATTATGCACTATCACACCTACCCACATACTCACATGTTTTTCATGTAACACCATAACCCTGAAATGTGGCTAAGTCTCAAACCCCTTTTCTTATTCTACGTGAGACTTAGCTATTCGTTCATGCTCTTCCTCATGCACCTTCTTACATGCATTGATCCTCTACTCGAGACTTGGTCATTTTTCGGGCTTAATAAGGTGTGGGTAAATTACTAAGGGAATGTTGGAGGACGGGGTGAGGAGGTTAAGAAGGTTATGATATTGTTGATAAATATTTTATTTATTTTTTATTATTTTATTTTATTTTTTAAGTGGTTTTAAGAGGTAAAATGAGATTTTACAGTTGTGAGATGGTGTGAGAGGAATATTTACATGGAGTAAATATTGTGGAGGTTTTAGAATTAGGATAAGAGATGTATGAATTAAATAATTACTTTGTTTTAATTAATATAGTTTGTGAAGATAGTGTGTATGATGAGGGAAATTAGTAGTGCAAATTTTGAGTGTCTACATTTGCCCCTTTTTGTCAAGTAGTTTTGTGTAGGTAAAGTGCTAGAAAAAATGATGTATGATAGATTTATTTGTATGAGCAATCCCTCTCAAAATGGGGTGATTAACGCATTTTAGGAACACCATTTTGACAAAGTTGTTTGTTGGATAGGTTTTAAATGTGTTTAGTTTTAAAAATTAACCCAAGAATGGTTATCGAAATGATAAGTTATACCATGAATCAAGTGATAGGGGGAACCAAAGGGTTCCTTTCCTATGGACATATGTTTCATAAGGGTAGGCTATAAGGGAATTAAAGTAATGGCAAGCCAAAGGGCTCACATCGTATAGATGTATGACATATCCCATGGTAAATTGACTTTTTATTTTGACTTTTCAAGGATTAGGGGTCTTTTAAATGAGATAATTTGTTGAAAAATGTGATAAAGTAGTGTTGATTTGGAAAATAGTGATTGATGGTAAAAATAGGATGAATCACTAGCGATTCTGAGCAATCGCTGGTGATTGAGGTGAATCTCTAGCATTTCAAGCAATTGTCAACAATTATTGAGAAATTTTGGGGAGGATATAAAATCCCTAAGTCGGTGGTGGAAAATTCATTTTTACAACTTGGTTATTGTGATTTGGAAAGATTGGATGAGTGGAAAAGGTGATTTGGAGCAATGTAATCATCAAGCAAGAAAAATAAACCCACACAGAAAAGGTGAGTTCTTAATTTGATTACTTTTGTTGTTTTTAGCTAGTTTTTATTTTATTTTTGAAGTTTTCGAGGGTACAAAGGATTTTGTTTTAAAATTTCTAGAATAACCGGTGATTCAAGTTAATCGCCAAAGACCCAAGTGAATCACCGATGATTGTTTTATCTACAAACAATTTTATTAGTTAGCGACCCATGTGTTTTATGAAGTTTTTGATAAATGTGGATTCTAATGTGTGTTTCTATATGTTTTATGCTTACAGGTGATGGTGAAACTAACTATTCGAGATAGGATTCCATTGATCCTAGCAGAGGTATAAGAGGATATGTTGGATGATGATTAGAGGCATGTGGAGGAGGTGGGGTTTATAAGGATGCAAGATTATAGATGCATTCACATATGTCGGGGTTATTGTTGGCATTGATGGAGAGATGGGATCTAGCCACCTGTACATTTTGGTTACCAATAGCCGAGATCATGATCACTATGGAGGATACCCATAAGATTATGAGACTGACATTCCGAGGAGAGGCTATATACTATATTGATGAGATACAGAGAGAGGATGTGATGAGGATATTGTATAAAGATGAGGCAGATGATGTCAGATATACTTTAGGGGGTTTTATTATCAGTCTCTATATTCTACAGAGAGAGAGGGTTGTACACAAATGACTATGTTGATGATGGGTATCTTGTGTTTTGCTTTACCTAATTTTGGAGGAGGGAGATTCCCATGGATGATGAAAAGAGTAATTGCAGAAGTGATGGAGCACTGTGCTATTTTTCTTAGGATCCTACATTACTAGCATAGACATATAGGGAGTTGTGGGCTTGGAGAGTCCATAAGAGGTTTGGTATTGATGTTGCATTTCTGCTATAGTGTTAGGCATTTGATCATATTGTTATATCTCATTCACATGATTTTCTCATTGGGAGATGTAGACATGATTGATATATCAAATAGATTCATGAGGTGGTGAGGGGATTTTGGATGATCAAGGGGGAAGAGGAAGGAGGCCTATTACCAAGATCTCCTGACATGGTTACATGTGGGGATGTTTTATGGATATTGTATGTTGATTTTCCATTGTGACCAAGTTGTGAGCATGAGCTTGATAGTTTACATTAGGAGTATTGGGTGCGGGGAGATGAGGGAGAGAGTGGGAGATTTTCATATTTAGCCATGTGAGATGGTAATTTGGTTTGATATAGGATGTTCCTAAGGCTAAAGTACCTTATAGACAAGATGTCGGAGATGCGAGATACTCCCAAGGAAGTTTTAGTGTGGACTCGTACTATATATGATGAGTAGGGAGCCATGGGTCTAGATGAACATGGTGATCTAGTGTCGATTGATGATCTTGGAGTGACTAGTTGGTTATAGGTGATGGTGGACTAGTGCACATGCAGAGTTTGAGAGATTTAGATTGATTTGAAGAGGAGGAGAGTAAGGGATTGAGTAGAGGGATCACATGAGGTTATTGATGTTAGTGATGATGAGGAGGGTGATGGAGATGAGGAGGATTTAGAGGCCACAGCTTGCATAGTTGATGGTTGAGAAGGCCACAGTGGAGGATGAGAGAGATAGTCTAAGGAGGGAGAGAGATGATTTGATTGGGGTGAGGGATACTTTGATTAGGGAGATAGATGGTGTTATTGCTGAGTGGGATGGACTTAGCACACAATTAGCACAAGACACTACTAATTGGGATTTATACAGATAACATTGAGAGACCCTAAAAAGGGCTCTCAATATTACAGGATATTTAGTATCAGGTGTGGATTTGGAAACTCGTGCATAGGTTAGAAGTCATATGGGTACCCCAGACATGATCAACTATACCTATTATCATTCTTTGAGGGTAGAGTTGGCCTACTATGAGGATATGGTAATACATGACTTTCCCAATGCAGTTTTATATGTTGATCATATGGTGTAGCGAGAAGCAAATCCCAGTGCTTGTACAGTAGTGTGGGTCAGCCACCATGAGGACATAATGGAGGAGCTAGTGGTGATGGTGGTGCACATGGAGGTGATGGGAGTGTTTTCCTACTAGCGAGTTCCTTAGAGGTGTCTAGTTTACTTGCTAGTTGTTATATATATATATATATTTGACTTGATACGTATGTGTATCTTATGAAGCCTTGATATATAGTTTGTGATATATAGAGTGAGGGTACTCCTTGATGATGTACTTTGATATTTTTATTATGATTATATATATATATATATATATATATATATATATGTTGATTTGGTTAGACATTTGACTCATGTGTTTGGTTATTATGTATGTTTTGATGTATGTTTTGGATGTATATGTTTTACTTGATGCTTACGTGATTTGAATATGAAATGTTTATATGTTATGATTTAGATGATGATGTATGATTGGTGTGACTTTAAATGTGATCCAAATTTTATAAAAATCGAATCTAAAGGGATAGGAATAAAAATGGGATGATTACTTTAACATGGATTTAATACATATATGACGGGTACTATTGTAGTATTTTCTCATTCATTTCAAGTTAATGAGTTAACTACTAAAGAAAGTACACAACTCAAAAATGATGGAGGGTTTATGTTACCTCTTATACAATGTGATGGATAGATGGGCGTAAAGTGATGATGGATCCTTACTGCTACAAGCTGGTAACCTATAAATAATAAATACTAACATGGAAATGGATTAGATGGTCTATGTGAGGGTTTCCTTAAAAAGTAGATCCAAGAAGTGTTAACAACTTCCTTGGTGGATTTTAACCCCTGTTTTTAAACAAAAGTGATATAAATGACGAATAAACTGATAGTATGTAGAAACTAAAGAAATATAGAATCTAAAAAATGACAATAATTGATCCAAGTAATAATTACATTAATTAAAATGGAAATTAAATAATACTTGACTTTGGGTTGACAATGACCTTGGTATGCGGAGGTAGGTTGACGGTGACACGGGTGTGAGGATTTGAGCGATAAGAGAAATATGCAAACCTTGTAAGATTTGGGTGTAAACTAGAAGAAAAAGAGGCTTGAAAATGTTGGAATCAACTTTGTAGAAGAAATATGGGGAGGAGAGACCAAAAGGTAACATAAACAAAAGTGTAAGGGTATATTGGGAATCAACACCCTGGTCAATGGCGACCAAGGTGAAGCGGCAGTGGTCAAGTGCAAATAGGTTGGATTTGATGTAAAATAGGGACAAAATGGTGTTTTAGCAGGATGGGAAGGTACAGAGCACATACGGGGGCTAGTTAAGGCTTGGAAATTAGAAAACACAATTATAGAGGGTGATTTGATGACAAATCAAGCTAGGTGTCGGAGATTGTAGCAGAGTGAACAAGGTGAGGAAAGACAAGCTGAAAAATCAACCTACAATATGAAACCAAGAGAGAAAGGTAATGATAGATATCGAGTGTTTTTAGGATGATTTTCTTCTACAAAAGGTTAGATATAAGAAAAACAATGATAATACGATAAAATATTGAATAAATAAACAAAAATATAATCATAATCTCATGAAGGATGATCATGAGTGATGTACGAACATTCCAATCAGGTTTGAAAGGTATATAACTAATTCAGAATTCTCAAGCATGGGAGGAGTCCAAAGAATCTTGGATTTTCATATGCATGTAATGATTATGGAAAGGAGCAACTTAATTTTATAGGGTCAACGGTGACTGGGTGAGGTCGCCACCAACTATGGGGAAAGTTTCCCCAATGGGGATATATTTTATTATTTGGAAGTGAATTTGGTATTTTAAGGATTTGGAAAAATTCTTTAAAGCATGTAAAGGCGGGAAAAGGTGTGTCATGGGTGAGTTGGAGGTAGATATAGGTTAAAGAAAGCATAGGGATGCAAAATAGAAATTTTATTAGGGAAATATAATGAGTATTAATTAATTAATATGAATTTAATTAATTAATATGGATTAATTATGGATAGAGGTGATGGGATTTGGGTACTTAAATTAAATTAAGGGGTCTAGCTAAGACCATGTTAAAAATATATGCACGTAGGCGACAAGGTATAGAGAATGAATTTAGGTGTCTACATTTTTCCCTTTTTGTTTTTTTCGATAGAAGTCCATGAGACAGAAATGATGAGGAATGAGGATTGAAAATAGGTAAATTATGAGCTCCCCCTCAAACAAGGGGACCGATAACACGTTTGAAAAAGGTAGATGATAAAGGGTGGGTGGGTGAAGAAAAGTGGGTAAAATGATTACCAACACAAGATGCCCCAAGAAAAAGGAATCACAATAACAATAAAAAATATGGCGGTGACTCCAATATCACATCGGTAGAGGAAAATTTTGGTCTCAATGGAGATGAGCTACAACATATTACTAGTCAGTGAGTGGGTGAAGATCACTGCAATATGGATGCAAGCCATGATGACCAATGGGTCATAGGAAAACATCAAAATATACGTAACTAAATGTGAAAGGCATGTGAAATCCTTTGTACACAAGGAATCAAGTGAATTGGTATGCATCTATAAGGGATGGGGATGAAAATATGGTGTCCCAACATAGGACAAGAAAAATGACTGTGAAGGCAAAGTGAAAAGAGGGTGATGAAATAATATGCCCCAAAAGGGTAAGTAAGTATGGCCAAAAGGTGGACCTTGAGAATGTGGATGGATAGAGTGAATGTTGAAATAGAATGCCCCAAGGGGGGAATAAATATGGCCTCAAAGGAGGACTTCATGCATGGATTAGATAGGATTTTGAAATAAAATGCCCGAAGGAGGAGTAAATATGGCCACAAATTTGGGATTTGAGGGTATATTGGATTAAAATTCCCAGGGGAAATAAATATGGCCACAAAATAAGGAAAGGAATGGTTAAATAAAACACCCCAAGGGGAAATAAATATGGCCTTGAAGGAGGACTTGAATGTTAGAGAGAGATTGAATAAAGATCAGATGAGGTGTAGGATAAAATGAAACTTAACAATGGTGACCTGTGGGTATGAGCGACACTATGTCATATCAAGGAACGTGTGTGGAAAATATGCCTTCAATTTCATTAGAGATAAACAAGAAGAGGATTGAGATAATGTAAGGCACATACAACACAAACAGATGTTATTATGCAACCAACTACAGTTGGTCATACCAAATATCATAAGGAGCATGGATGAAATGAAATTATAAGCCTAATGTCGACATGAAAAGGGGTTTGAGATGTGACTTGTATGTAGGAAGAGGGTTCTCCAAGAGTGGTGTTCCGTAAAACTATACCCACATTTGTGAAGGGGAAAGAGAAAACTAATGAATGCGATAAGACTTCTAGAATAAAGTTAAACAATGTGGGAAGATATTTTAGGATGCTAGTTAAATGGAAGGTTGATCAATGTGAGAAGCATTTAAATTCCATAATAAAATATTTTTCATCCTTCGATGGTATCATATTCTTTATACATAATATAGGTGGCAAGATCAATATACATGATAGTCATCCTTCAAGGGATCAGTCTATTTATTTGATTTTGATTTTGCATGCTTCTTTTTTTTTGCATGAACAATTTTCCTTCGAGGGATCAATCTATTTTTAATAACTTTTATTTTTGACAAGAGCATCCATGAATTTTTATTTTACATGGGGGAGATCTGGGACTATCTAAGTAGACTACTTGGGAGGGGATAATGAATGTACAAGAGACACCCTAGACCCTTTGTATGGTTCTAAAAAGTGAATAAGAGGGTGATGAATGTAATGACCACAAAATTATCACCAAGAAGGGAGAATATATCCATAAGGAATATGTTATGGGTAGATTCATGGTGCCCATACTTAAGATCACATCTAGGAAGTGATGGTAAACCAAATATGTCAAATCATCACAATGAGAGATGGAAGAGGTTAATATGGAGGAATGACCTAAATATATGACTAAAGGAACTGGCTGGTAGACATGCTAACTATAGAATGGCCACAAGTGCAATGCATTAATAGGTTCCACTTCTGGTTTACCACCAAGGAGACCAATCGATAGGCTCGACCCATACTTATGTGTAATAATGTATGGTCCAATCTAGTCAAGGGAAAAAATTCCGCATTGGCCCCTTTCTAGAGTGGTGATGTTTTTATTTTCTTTTAATATGAGGTCTCCAATGTTAATTTCATGCTCTTTAAGGTACTTATTATAAGAAAATTTAATGTGCTCTTGATAAACATGATGGTGTTCAAGAGCTAGAAGGTGGTGTTCATCTAGCAACTTGAGCTATGCTAGACATTCTTGGCGATAGTATTCATCATAGATGAAGTCATGAAGGGACACACATGAATATGGAGTCTAAATTTAAAGGGGAAGGAGGGCCTCATAACCGTAAATAAGAGAAAAAGTGTAGTCCTCATGGAAGTACAAATCTTTGAGTGCGATAGGCCCAAAGGGAAAAAGGAAACTATAGATGACAATTATGACATGCTTGATCAATATTTTTGGAAAGATTTTTTGAAGGGTTTTATTGGTGGCTTCAGCTTGGCTATTATCTTAAGGATAATATGGAGAAGAGAAGATGAGTTGGATGTTGAATGCATTGCATATTTTCTTAAGATATTTGTTTTTAAAGGACTTTTTTTTGTCCATGACAAGTTTTGGGGAAAACCAAAGCATGAAATGATGTGTTGGTAAATAAAATTAATGATTGGACCATATTTAGTTGAGGTGGGAGGGATTGCTTCCACCCATTTGGTGAAATATTTAGTTGCATTAATGATAGAATGATGTTGTTAGTAAGAATGAGAATTAATAAAACCAATGAGATCAAGACCCCATTGTGAAAAGAGCCAAAGGACCTTGTTGGGATGAAAAATATGTCATAATTCTGGTATGCATGTGAGGTTTGGGCACGTAAAGTGGAGCACATAAAGTACATGCAAAAACGTTGTAAGATAAGGCACGCTCAAAATCAAGACTTAGCCATTTTTTCATGAGGCTATTTTGCGACATAGAGTGTGGAGCATGTTTCATTTAAGAATTAAAGAATATACCAAGGATATTTTGGTATTTACAAAATTTTGAGCACCATACAAGTTTTTGTTCTAATAATATGATCTATACTTAGATTTAAATTTAAAATATTTTTTATCACCAAATCACTACACCCTTTGAATGGCCAGAATGTGAACAGGATGTTCGATGTGATTGAGTAACATAGTATCACCTCTCAAGATATGGGACTTGGGCTCAAGGTGAACCTTTAGAGAATTATAGCTTCCTCTTACTAAAACTAAGTGTTATAATAATCCTAATGCAATATAAACAACTACCTAGACCTAAACTAACATTTCAAGGGATTAGGGAGAGAGATTTGCAAGAAATAAAACCATAAATTAGAAGTGGTGATACACCAAGAAAGGGTTCTACTAGAAAAAATTATGGCTTTCCAATGAAGATAGATGATCATGAGGAAGAATGAACATGGATTACAAACCTAATTTACATACAATACTTCACTCCTTGATAAGCACAATGAGCTACAAAACTACTAAAAGAAACACTGGCTACATAGTTCACCTCCAAACATGGGAGAGGCAATAGAAAAAGAAAAATGATGTAAGGAAAAATAATTGATCAAAAAAAATGATTTCCATTACTTCAATCACTTGTAAAATGCATCATTGTAGTGGTGAGAGGCATAAGCTTCCATTACAATTTTTAGAAGAAAGGCTTGAGAGCCTACAAATTCACAATAACTCAACTTGTGAAGAGAGGGGAAGCTTGGAAAAATGTCTAACCTCCTTTTTGGAATAAGTATCCCTTTACATTTTATAGCATTTGTGATTTTTGAGAGAAATAGGAAGAATCCTAAAAACTAGGCAAGAATGTAGCTAAACGGGTCAACCATGCTTGCTTAATTAATTGCACCTCCACCTCCTGAGTATTGTTTCTTATAATTAATAAAAATTGAAATTTGTAATAATGAAACCTCCTAAAATCCTTATCCCCATGATTCCATGGTGTAACTCTCGTTTTCTTGATTCTAACGACTATAATTTTGTAAAAATGGGTAATCGGGGAGGAAGTTGTGGTCTCTTGAGTGAAATTCACTTTTAAGGCTTCCCGAGAATTTTGCTTGATATAGTTCTCTCGATAATTTATCAAGATTCTTCATAAATTCAAATTTTTAATTTATCTTGATTCATTTGTGGATGCCATTTAAATAAATTTGCATTAGGATGGTATTTTATAAAGAGGTTTAGTTAATGGCTCGCCACCAACTCGATGAGTTGATCGGCGAGCTACCCACTATAATAGTGACTGAGATCTTTACTATCATGACCACTTCCACATAATCTATTCTTCGCTTCCCATGGTTTATCCTATCAGTCTCCCAAAACAACGTGTCTAGTTAATAAAGGTTTTTTCCTCCAAATAACTCTCCACTTCATATGCATTGGATGGGCTTGTTATTTCTGGCGAGTCTTTATTGGAATATATCATGGGTCTCATGGTGAGATTTGTACGTCCAGTCTTAAAGATGGTTCGATGGGCGATCAATTCTTCATGCAACCCAATTTATATATTTCGAGTGTATCCTCCAAATATTTGGGAACTACTCTAACATTCTCTCTAGAGTCACCCCACATGGTGTATTGACACGGTGATTGACTCGGGTCTTCGTGGCCACATCCTCATTGCAACCTTGAAACATTCCTTGGCTCGGTTCACGAGCCACCTCTACCTAGCCACCCACTTGTTGACTGACACGTGTTTGAGTTACCCTGGCTCAAATTCTAATTTCTCATGTCTTCGGATCTTTCCCTTTTGGGATTTTAAGCATTTTACATTTAGAACCTATATGCCACTAATTGCACTAGATCATTAGAAGACTCTGAATCCCCAAATTCCCAAAGTCTAAATTTCGACTTTGGGATTTTAGCTCACTTTTCCATGCAAAGGCTCCCTTATCCCCAAAACAAAGATATCCAAAGCTCTAAAAAGCTTGTTTTTCTCATCCTTTCCAATTTCTCTACTCAAGCTGTCCTCATTCACTACGGTTTCGAGATATCCATTAATGGATCAATCTCCTCTATGAACATGCTTGACCCTCAACCCATCTTATTCTTCCTATTATCCAAATGCAATGACTCATAGAAACCCCCATTTAATTAGCTTTAGCTCAATTCAAGCTCGTATATGCCCCAAGCTCTTAATTTGTAAGGCTTGCTTCACTAAATCTGCAATGACTCCATCTTAACACTAAGCTCATCAAAACAATTGCCTCCTAAGTTATAAATCAGCTCGCTTTGGCTGTACTATTTTGTGATTTTATAACTTTGAGGCCCGAGCTCCACCCATTGGGCTAGAAAAATTTAATATAGCCATTTTCCAATACTCCCATTCTTTTCAACCATTGACTTTCAACTTGCCCATCCACCGAGTTCATGATTTCACCTTGGTGTTTCAAGCCTACATTGATCTCTTGAGCCATCTCCATACTTGATATGAGCTCTAAATCCCCAAAACTCTTGTGCAATCTCCACAAGCCCATTCCAAAGACACTTATCTTTAGATAACCATCCCCTCATGATCCATTTACGTTGAACCCATTCTGATCACCTCAAGATGTGGAAAGAGCCACCAATCTCACCTATTCTTTCCTTAACCCTACATCACCATCTCATTCTTTCAACATGGCTTACTTTCCTAGCTCGTTGTGAGATTCATATTACTCTAAACTATCCTATATGAATCGTTATGTAACATTCCCATTTTAAGACTTTAGAAACAAGGGAATTTTTTTATTTTAAAATAATGTTCTCTATTCTAAATTCATAATTTAGAACACACATTCTTTATCAACCATTCATATAATAGATAACCATATGTAGCTATAATGACTCAATGTGCTACCGATCTATTCATTTCATGACTCAGTAAACTACCGATCTATTCATGTTTAACATTAAGTATTAAATACTTATCTATATACTATGTATACTTGGTTCTCTTTCCCTATTCAAGGTATTGAGTGATCTGTCTAAGGAACCTATCTGAATATTTGTTACCAATATTCATCTGCATCACAAACCTTAGACTAGGTGACAGAGGACAATGCAACCAACAGCTTGCGATACTTTGGCCAAATATTTCTAACATACTATTCGTATTACTATTCCTTGACGGCATACTTGTCAATCTAAAATACGTCCTTCACCCCACTCTATTTTTATCTAGAATTTCTTTTACTGACTCTTGTCAGTCCACTTGACCGAGGTTTAACCCTAGTTTGAGTTAACAACATGTGTTATGATAAGGGGAAGCTCACTAAGACTTAGGGTAAGTTGGCATACTGGGTCAACCTAAGTCAACCCCGTGTGCCAAGGTATCCTGAGTTTTAGAGGGCTACCCCATATCTTAAAACATGTTTCTAACTCGACCTAGAGAAAAACTAAGATCAAGTCCAATTTATGTAGATCTGGATGATCAATGTCAAAGGGTGTTGCCACATTCCGACTGCATCGTTGTATCCTTGAGAAGATCCTAATCTTCTCAAAGGTACAACCCCACAGTTGGTGTGTGCCAGCATCCTATAGAACAACCTCATCGAGATGTACATACCCCAAGGAATTTATTAATAATTTAATTAATTTGGATTATTCAAAACAGATTTCAGCAACTTGGCCTAACCCTAATCCAACACTCCATAATTTCTTCTCTATAACAAATTCCATTGATTGTTAAAGAAATTTCTTAGCTTAAGATTTCCTTTAATGTTATTTAATGGACTAACAAGCCATCAACCATAACAGGACATCAATATCATAAGTTCCATTATTGTGACTTAACCATTCAAGGAAGTGTAACAACCATCTAGGTTGTAACTAAGTAGACTTTATTAAACAATTCTAATGATTAGGAATCACGTCTTCCATTTTATTTGCATTCTCAAGATAGAGGAAGGATCTTCCTTTACATGATTAAGTGCTAGGGCCTAGTGCCCTATAAATCATTTACAATTTCAATATTCATTAATGAATGTTTATTCCATATCATATTATTACATTGAATTGTTTAGTTATGATATCAAATTCTGCAACTTAAGAAGTGCATCCTATTAGGGAGATTAGTCCAATTCCCAATGTTAAACTTATCTAAGAATACCCCATTAAGCATATACATAATATGGAGTATAACAACAATATAAGATTCCATCTATGCAATGAGAGTACAAGATAATATACACACCCAAAGTAATAAATTCTCAACATTAATTCATCTCTACAAGACAATTCCCTTCATTACAAAAGAATACTACTTTTCTTTTCCAATACAATTTCAAGAACGATTTAGAGTTCTTCACAAAAATCAGACTTAAATCAGCCAATGGTCACATAATTTTATGCCTTCCTTTTCACTTACGAAGTCCATCTACAAAAATTGCTAGCATGGGTCAGTTCAATGAACTGAGCATGATAAGCACTAATCCTATAATCAATATATCAAAATAAATGAAAAAGAAGTACATTTTAAAAATTAATTTCACTTCCAAGAAAAGGAAAGAATATAATCTACCTTATCAGCCTTGCACAATCGAGTCTAATTGATTCAATCAATTATCCTTAGGAAAACAACATGTCATAACATCTCATTGTTTCCAATATTTCATAAAAGAAAACAACATCTATCTTTGCTTCAAGCTAAAGGAAGAGTTTAAAGCATGGTTCAGATTAGGATGACTCATCTATCTCCTAAACAAAAGAAGAAGAAGAACCATTACAACTATGCCCAAACACAACACATCCAAGAAATAGAACAGATTCAAAATGTGATTTAACTGTTTCTTTCAAAAGACAATTACCTTAAAATTTAACAATTAAGATATTCATCAGAACAAAATTTCATTTTAATCTAAGAAGGAATAGAGAATCAATCGGTTTACCTGTAAGTTTAAATCTACTTTAAATATAGAAGTTAACTTTTAAAGATCTGAAACAACATTCAAAGATCAAGGTAGACTCATACAGGAGTTACTCTCTACTCTAGATCATCCAAGGATAATTCTTAAAAGATAGAGTGCAAGAGACAACTCACTCATCTCAAACCAAACAAGTAAGTCTTGTCAAACAACAGTCAGCCAAACAAGCTGACATTTACAGTTCAATAAAACTGAATAATATAATCTCTTCCAACATCATTTCTATAAATGATTGTGTAAAGGAAGACCAAACAACTCATAAAGAAATCTCTAAATAAAAAGAGAGAATCAAAACAGAAAATTTCAACCAATGATCTATCCAGTAGTAAGAAAGCACACTGCCATATTTCTTATACTTCTTTTCTTTCAAAGAGTACGAGTTTCAATTCCATACACGAATGAAATAAAAATAGCAGTCCAAAAACACAGTCGGTCTTAAGGAATCACATTCCTTTCCTATATAAAGTATCAAGGTGTATTTATAGTATTCATGAAGAGATAGAAAAATAACCGATCAGTAATTTTAACATGATCAGAAGTATCAACAACTCAGATTGAAATCCCATAGTCAGATTTCATTTTTGCATTACAAAAATAATAACCAGTTCTTGATTCAATAAGTATTATAATAAAAAACTATTAGAACAGAGTCAAGTAATCCCTCCATAATAGTACAGAGTACTAATTTATTAAGTTCTTCTCATAAACAAACCTAAAGTCTATTCTAAGAGATCTGAAGATACAAGTTTCCACGGAATAGAGAGGAAAAGAATACCCTCAATTAAACGCCATTGATATCTCAGAAAAGAAGAAACAGTTCTTAAAATGAATTAACAAATATATTCATCAAACGAGGACGTTTTCCATCAAGATCTCTAAGAGTTTTCCCAACAACTCAACCAATTATTCTCCCAATTTTCTTTGAGCAAAAACTCGACAAAAGAGTTGTAAGTTTTAAACGTTTATTACAAGTAGAACCCAACTCCAAAGTACTAGAACAGAGTCGACACGAAGTCCTAAAAATTTCAGAACTATACAAATAACCAATTACGAATGTGATGAAAAACACAACCTCCATTAACAGTTTGAAATTCCACTAAATAAAACACGGGTACAGAGCCACATACGGCTTCAACAACAATCCCGCGTTATCCAAGGTTTCAACACTGGTTTAGAACAACTAGAAGGCTCCAACAACAAATTCATATCAAAATGCGAAGCCAAGTATTATCCCAGATAGAACTCAAGTTTCTCACCAAAGTTCGAGCCCAAAAAAAAAGAGTAATAACATTCAAATACCGTGTACATTATGAACTGACAGTAACAGTTCAGATTATCACAAGGAACTAAGATACAAGCACCAAGCTTTATACGGGCTTCGACAACAGTCAAGAGATATACAAGATTCCAACACGATTCAGAACAACAAGAACCTCTATCAATAGTTCTCAACAAACACAAAACCAGAACCAAGTTCCAAACCAAAAACGAGCTCAAATAAAGGTTCAACAAAACATGAGCTCAACACAAGCTCGAGATCAAATAAAACAAAACTCCAACAAGGTCAGACATAACCCAAGGTTCTCAAAATCTCTAAACCAAATTTAAATAGAAATGAAGATTACCAAACAGAATACTTCCATTACCCATTCCAGAATGATAAGACCAAGTTACAGGAATACGTTTTTGCATGCATTCTCCTTTTTAAGAACTATACATGGTAAGTTTCCAAACAGAACATCATTTACCAAGGATTCAAAACCAATATCACAAGATTTATTAAACCCAACAAGCCAATAACCTGGATAAGATAAGAAATCCAAGAATCTCAAAAGAGCAGACTTGTTTTAATGAGACATTTATAAGAAAGCAAGAGATCTTAAAGTTTAGAGCCTATCATGCCTGATAGCACTTCTGTCAAATCGAAGAGAACCTCCAGCCGAGCTCAAAACTTCTCCTCTTCTCCACGAAAGATCAAATAACAATGTTCTTTTCCCACAATGCCTCCTATATATTCCATGAACTGAAAATAGGTTTAAAACCTCAAAAATAGCCATTAAGTGCAGTTTAATCTACTGGTTTGAAAAACCAGAGAGCATGCAAAGTAAAATTGCGAAGTATGTAAAGTGAAACAACCACATTCCAACCCATTTGCATGCCTTCCAAAGCAGTTTGAGCACGAAAACCGAAAACAATAAATTCCATTAATTCTGATTTTCCCACCTATCTTCCCTTGCCACCGCCTTCCATGTTTAGTGATTGCCAAATCAAATTTAAAAATAAATTCCATTTTAGTGACACTTCCACATAAGCCTCCACCAAGTTCACTAACCCCTGCCAAAACTGGTAGTACTTCCCTATAATTAAGACCTTATCAACAACTTAAATGCTATTGGAACCGTCGCCCATGACATATGCAACCACCAATCCCCCTTCATGCCCATTAGTTTAGGGTAAACATAATTGTTTAGGTTAGATCTTAGGTTAGCTTAGGATATGTAACCTTAGGATATAACCCAATAAATAATTTACCACCTTAGGTAGTTTCCATATAGGTTAGACTAATTCTAACACAATTTTTTTAGGCATTAGGTTAGATATAACCATATGGCATTAGGTTTTAGGATAATTTAAATAACCTAGTAACCCCTCCATGACCCTTTAGCACAAAGCTTAGGTTAGGATAAATTCAATTAATTAACATAGCTAGGTAGTAAATGTGTATATTCTTACCTAGCTTAGGATTCTGTAGGATAGTCCCTTTAGTTTTAGGAACCAAAATGTTTCCTAAGCCGTGTACAGGCTATAGTTCGTTTGCATCAGCATTGTCCTACCACGATCAAACTGAAAAGATCCAAACACAACATATGACTAAATAGAACAAGTTCACACAACAATCAAAGAACTTGTAACCAAAAAAGTTTAGTCATATGTCTTTTAATTCCTAGAATGTTGATTTACCATTCATTCAATAGAGCAGATTTTAAAACATTCCTTGAATCACTGAAATTGATCCATTGAAATTGATAATAGATAAGTTCACAACTCTTAAACCAAATTGTAACCCACCTACAAGAAATGAAAAATGGATTCATGGAAGCCATTCTAATTCAGTCAAAAGCATCTTAAGAACAGAAGATGATTTATCCATATCAAGCATTATCTCCAAAAATAAAAAGAACATATCTTTATAAGGAAAATCATATGTCAACACTTGAAATTTAAAGGAGGAAAATAACGACTTTCAAGGGTTCTACATGTTATTTACGCAAGTCTCATCACATCAACACACCACTACACCTTTGTAATCCTAGCTCCCTTTGTCCTTATCCCAATTACATTGAGTGGCTTGTTCCTCAACTAAATTATGTGCACGAATCAATCCCATGAGCTCCCTCATGAAACTATGACTCAGTCTTCAACTTCAAACTCAACTTGTACCTTATCACTTGTGAGCCTCATGTCATCAAAATTCCATGTATATCTTGATCTCGTGATACTACAATTCAAAAATTCATGGTCTTGTTTTCATCAAACTCATAATCCTTATAAGCTCGACATCGATTTATTTTGGTTGACTCGTGGATACATCTTTGTCTTAAATGATGCCAATTTATTTACTCATGAGCCCATCATGTTTGAAATCCTCTCCTAGCCATTTCCTCAAGTTTTATTGATCTATAAAAATAACTCGACACTCATTTCTTATCGTTCTAATTTAATTTCTCTCGGTGGGTCTCTACCTTTCTTTGCCCGAGTTTGAGCTCTTCACGTTTTGTTTGAAATCATTGTTGAGCTAAACATGAGATCACCTTGATTTGCAACCTTGACTCATGACAAAATCAAGCCAACTAAATTTTCTCGATGAATACCATGAGTCCATTCACATGTGGAATGATTTCATTGAACTCTCTTTAATTCCTTACGATCAAATACTTCAGAGTGCACTTAATCATACTCCCAAACTTGCAACTCACTGTCGTCCCCGAGTGAGTGATAACCTCACCTTTTCCCCCGAGTCATTTTTTCATCAAATCTATTACTAACACCTCAAGCGATTCATTCAATAATTTGTTCTCTCGGGCTCAAATTCTCTGTCTATGCTTGACCCATGACTAAAACTTTGACTCGCTCGAGTTCTTCTTGAACTCGCCCGATGCCATTGAGCTCTCGTTTGCAACACATGGGTGACCCATTTAACAAGTCTCATCTACTTGGTCCCAACATGGAATTAACCTCTAAATGAACCCATCAAGCCAAGGCCAAGTAGTTTGAGTGTCCTAAGTTTTGAATATCTTGTGACTCAAGAAATTTGACTAAGCTCTGGCACATTCAAATCCATGAATGAATATTCATATCAACCCCTTGCTCATTGTGAAGACCTTCATAACAACCTCCTTATGAGCTTGATGAGCTCAAATGTTGATTTTCATTTTGTAAACTCGTATAATGAGTTGAGTTATTTCCTTAGATGATTTGGCTATCCACCAAGCTAATACCTGAGTCATCCATGATCCCTTCTTGTTTCCTTTGACACTGTGACCAATCTCCCACCTTTCTCGAGAATTGTTTAAGTGAGAAAAACCCCTTTCAAAATAACTAATCCATATAATGAACACACCCTTTGAATCATTATTTAATCCATCCTGAGTCACTTCACCAACTCAGATCACTCAAGTCAGTATTCCCACAACTCGAACAACTCACCTTAGGAATAAAAACACCCACTGAGTTACTTAAAGATCCTAACATCATTTATCCATGTCAGCTCATCTAAACCCCAAACTAATTCAGTCTCTGATATTGGTTTCCTCATAAAATTGTGTAAGATCTTCACCATCTCCATCTTTCACATCTCTCTCTGGACCGTCTAATATTGTGAGTAAATGCTCATTGTGTGAACTTGATTTCTTTAGTAACTCATAAGTCAAGATGGATTCAAAAATTACAGCCTCATTCAATGAACCAAATCCATGAACTACTTCAGGAAAGATTTTTCTGGTCCCAAAGTGTAATTTACCACCGTTGTCCATTTTTATCCTATTGGTATCCAAATTTGTTTTCCTTTTCAAGCTAGGAAGTATCACATATTTAACATGGAGCTTAGATAAAAATAGATCATAATGTATGTCATTTTGTAGTCGGGAGGATATCTAACTCGCCCTTTATCACTCGAGTTGTGGAGAGATGGATAACACCTTCAAGAAGATTTGACTTATCTTCATTGCTTTAGGTTATGCCTTTCGACCAGGTGAGAGGACCCATTTTATAACCTCTATCGGTGAAGGAGAATGAATATATCCTTCTTTGCACAAATCTAAAAGGATACCCTGAGAAAATATGATCAATGCACCACAATTTAACTCTCACAAGTTGTCACTTCTAAAGAATGGTGATATTTCCTAGACATGGCTAAGGTTACTAAAGACATTATGGAATCTTGATTTCTTCTACATATTTTGGTAGTAGAATTTATACATTTGTGGACACACAGGGAAAACAGGGTAGTTCAGGATGGATTCATTGTTTTTGAATAATTTTGGTGGGAGATTAAGTAGGATAAAATTTATTATACCAGATCTTTGAGAGACTTCACAACAATTGGAAAGATAAATGACAGAAAGATTCGAATAGCTAAAATATTCCTTCAACCAGAAGGTGTGCATCAATGAAGGCCCATATTTTCACAGTTTGACACAATATCCAAGAATTTAACATGAAGGCTTGAGATAAAGAATCAATAAAACATCAACAACCCCTGGTTCCTCACGCGTAAGATACACTCGAAGGCTTACAAACAATCTTTATCAACAAATGACAGTTAAGTGATTTTAAATTTTTATCTCATCACAGGATGAAGGCTCTTCTTGAAATGAAATTACAAATTCCACTAAACTGTCATAGGGATGAGATCCTGTTTTATTCAGAGGGACTTTAACACAAGATTGCAATAGGAATAAGAAAAACTACTTGAGACATTCAAACAAAGCAAACACAAACTGTTCCAAGATTGACAAAAATTAACTCAAAATTAATTAGATTCATTAGCGGGAAAATTTTCTTTGAATGCAGTCTCATAGCTTTTCAATGGATGTACACTCGCAACTAACTTGACGTAATTGAAATATTAAACACAAGAATTTAACAGTTCCTCAGTTGGTCTCTCAGGAAGATGGGCTCTCTCAAATTTTCTCTTAATAATTTAACCCCAACCTTTTACAAGAGTATTCTCATTGCATTTATACATTCCACTTGCTCACTCATCCCAAATTGTCCCCCAAAAAGAAGAATATTCGAGGGACCTTTGCTTGTTACAAATTTTCCTCAAAAGTAAAGTTTTAAAAATTCACATCTAAAAGCTACCAGTGGACCAATTATGAATTGAGCACATTTCTCGGACCCTCGAATAATGACTAGGATGTCATGCCACAACTTTTAGTAGTCCTTAATCATTTTGATTCTGTCATGCAAGAAATCCCTATTTTAATCATTTTCTAGAGGCTCTGTATAGCTGGATCTAACAGTAATCCTTTTCACCCTCAAGGAAACACCTTTTTCATCTTTTGTACCTGCAACCTCCATCATTTCATCCTTTTCCCTCTCTTTCCTCTGTAACTCTGCCCTGCATCCATCTTCTTTGGTAATTCACGTTTTTGTAAGTGCCCGAGCAATTCCAATTTCAAAATATCAACCTTAACAATTCTTGGACTCATAAATTAAGTTCTAAATCCATTCAATGGCATTTTGTAGACAAAAATGACAAGGAATTTCATCAAAAATGACAAAAATAGTGTGTATTCACATCTCTAGGAGTCTTGGAGAAAAAAATGGTGGAAAAATAGGTGAAATGCACAACAACCATTGATTCTACCCCTTCTCAACTCTAGATTAGAGTCATCCACATGTTTTCTTAGCACAATTGCAAAGGTGAGGTATAGTGGAAAGTTTCCAAACAAGTGTGGGCCTTCCACGTGCCCTAGGCCCAAGAAAAATGCCTTTTGGCCTTTGAAAAGTCTCAATAAAAAGAAGAAAATGGAAGCCTCCACGTGTTACCTTGCACACCTTTGGTATGGTCCTCAAAAGCGAGACCCAGGAATAGGTGTGGTCCCTCCACGTGTCTCGATCGATAGAGTTGTTAAAAAATCGTTGAAAGATCAACACAATGCACTATGTGTCTAGGGTCAAGAAATTTTTCCTTGGCCATTGAAAATTCCAAGCAAGGGCATAGTGAGCGAAGCCTCCAAGTGTCCTCTTTATGCTTCTTAAAAATAAAATTTAGGGTCGGTCCCCAAAACAGTGCAATCCCTCCACGTGTCCCGTGGCCTTAGAAAATTTCTTTGAAAATTTGAAGTATAGATCGAGCCGCGAATCCTCCACGTGTCTCCCAGTGCAACTCCAAGGTCAAACCAAAAGGTGAATTTTCATATGAGTGCTGACCCTCCACGTGGAAAATATTTTATTTGAATCGGGCCTTAGAGTTTCAAAGTGCCCCTCTAAGCCACATCCAACTAGAAAGGGCCACGTTTCCACAGATGTTGAGATGTAAATTTGACGGGAAAACACACCTGTCAAACCGTAAAATGTAGGGAAATCACCATTTGCACTGAAATGAATCTTTCTTTAGGGACAAAGATTTTGGAAATGATATAAGGCCCAAATGTGATCCAATGAGCCACATCCAATCAGAGAATACCACATTTCCACAAATATTTGGGACAAAAATTGATAGGGAAAACAAAACATGACTGTGGAAAATGAAGGAAGGAAAAAACCCAAGTTTTTACCCAAGTTACAAATTCTTTCACATGGACAGAGGAACGAAAAACAAACTTTGGATTTAAAGTGATCCTCGACCAAAGGAAGGGACTGATCATGGAAACCAAATGGAGGAAAAAGTTTTCATGCATCAATATGGGGAGATAAAAAGACAACAGAGCCCGCAAATTGAAGAATTTCAAGGACAAATGAGGTGAGATCAAATTGAGCACCAACATTTCAAAGAGGGAAAAATTTGACAAAAGATCTATTATTAGCACTTGCATGCTCTTATATTCTTTTGTAAAGGTGCATGGCTATTATTAGCATGTAGCCCGTTTTGAAAGGTGCATGGGAGGTGAAGGGAAATTCCCCACATATATATATGTATGTATGTATGTATGTATGTATGTATTTGCATGGTTTAGAGATCCCATTGATATTGTTTTGATTGTAGAGTTATCTTTGTTGGTTTTGTTCATGTGCATGACTCATGGTGACACTATTTTGGTGCATGAAGATTTTTTGTTTTGTTTTATTTAATATAATGGATCATATTGGATGGATATTGGTGTTAGATGTGACTGAACATGGTTATTTTGTAATAAATCTCATTATATTCATTATTTAGTCAATCTTTCCTATGGTTTAGATCTAGATCTGGTTTATGCATTGTGGATTGTTCACTATCTATTATGAATTATGATATATAATTACTCAATCATGTTGACATTCTAGAAAAACAACTCTAAAGAGGGACCTGGTACCCTTGCATGCTTCAGTGAGCACTCAGTCTAGGTTGAGTGATGTGTCAGCATGCCTTGGGCTATTTGCAGTGAATTCTAGGATACATCATTAGTTATGTTACTGGACCTCTTTATTAGTTGTTTCACCAGATGTTGAGTGATGAAGACATATTGGTTGACCTTTGTGAGTATTGAGGAGTGGTTAGAAGATATGGATAAAGAGTATGCTTGGAGATTGAGTCCTGGACCTGATTTTAATGCACGCACATGGGTTGAGAAGAATCTTTATGACAAATGATATGAGACGTTATTTTCAATCTTTCTTGTAGTTTGTATGAGTGGATGGTTTCTTATCCATCTAAGAGGAATTGGAGTTTTTGCACACTTGTTTAGATGCAAGAAGAATTTTAGGCCTTGTATGATGTAGATCTAATTTGGATGTGCTTTGTGGATGTTTGGTTTCGTGGTGTTTTGAACAGCTATATTCTTAAGTACATAGTTTTGAATTACTCTTTCTTGGAGGTTGTTGAGTATCGGTGTTTGCATAAAACCCATAAGATCATATTTGCACAATATTCCACTGGTGATCAAGATCTTGATTATAACCCTAGATTTGGAAGAGAAGTCGATGGCTAACTAAACCCCACCACATGCAAGGGCAGGAGTAGGATTAGTGAGGATGGTGGACCTAGCGGCAGAGAGATAGAGAGAAGAAATGTGGATTGATTTTAATAAAGTGCATGAGAGGGATCTAATGAAACAACGAGAGATTGTAGAAAGAATAGTGTTGCAGAGAGAGATGGCTGATGAAGGATTTGGAGATCATACGAAGGATGTGGAACTAGAGTATCTAGAATTCCCCATTTGGGAAAGCATGGAAGATAACCGTCTTGGGATTTGGATGAGGGTACGTCGAATGAAATAATATGGACCATAGGTGCACATCTAAACCTACCTATTCTACAACACTTAACAATAAGTAAGCCAATGTGAGCAAAGAGAGTTGTAGTAGATAGAATTGATTTGATCAATTTCGGAGTTAATCGAGAGATTATTCATCTATGGTGCCATAATCGTTATCTATATTATTTAGGGGTCTAACGGGAGGTTTCTTTTAGAGCGTGTCATCGATGCATATAGAACATAGGTAGTCGAACCTTGGCATCATATCTCGGAAGTAGTGTAACTTTGTAGACTATGAGATTTTAGTTTATCATAATCATCGTAACACAAGGTAGTGCATCCTCTGGTCCATTTCCTACTTTAGGAGTAGGATAAAGAGGGTCAGGTGGCTCGCACTAGAGGATATGGGGGATCTAGATGTGGTGGAAATATGGGAGGAAACACATGAGGCTCTGGATCTCGGTGAGCGAGTGGTCTCGCACCAACCTTAAAAAATTTATATGGAGATGTCTCTTCATCTTCTATAATATAGGGTAATTGAATATGCATCGAGAACATACATATGTGTGAGATATTATGGAGTGTAAAGGGGATTACATCTCTAGAGCACAAAGTGATTCAGGTTTGCAAATACATTATAGGGATGCATTCATAGCTAATAAAAAAATTTTATATCCCGATTAGACTTGTGTTGAATATACATTAAGTAGAAAATCATAAGTGCACTCAAATACATTAAGCGGGCATTATTGAAAGTGTTTGGGAATATGAAGCTCAGTTAAAGACTCTTCTATCTAAGTTATCTTATGACATCCACACAAGCTAGCATGCACAATGGCTTGTTGTAGGACCGATCATGCCTTTTAGATGATCACTTTCACATAATACTTATACAGATCCACATGAGGCACTTGAAGCATCTTTACACACCGAGGTAGTAGGAAGTGTGGACACAGGAGTGATCTCATTCTTGTAAGCTCTGTTGGGACTCAAAATATTATCTAAGTGTTTAAGGGCGCGTGTGTGCGTGGGACATGGAAGGAGTAGGGAACACATGGGAAAAGCACGTAGGACAAGGGTTTAAGAAGGGTTCATTAGGAACCAGTGTGTGCACACAAGGAAGAGCAACAAGATATAAGGAATTACCAATATTTAGCATTCTAAAGGCACTTGAGGAAAAACATGACCCGACTAGGCATGCTAAGTGGATAAGGTGCCATCTTGGAGGCTTGGTGGTCAAGGAAATAATATTCCATGCATGAAAGGTTCCCAAAAGACATCATTACAAAGAGTAGAGAGCTCATATCAGAATAATAATGCTCCATTGGAGGACCACGTAGAAACTTTTCAAGCGATCTTCTCCTAAAGGAAGGCATGGTAGAGGGTGTTAAACCTATATTTAGAGATTCATAGGTAGATGAAGGGACATCGAAAAAGAGAGAGAAGTATCAGGACCATCATAGAGAGGATGGAAAGTGAATCTTTGTAAAATATATTAGGAGGTTCTAGGAGTTGGGGTTCTCATTAGAGGATTGTAGGAATGTTATCATGTCTAATGGGATGGGTCTGCAAGATTGTTGTAATAGGGGAAGCATAGCTAGGACTTCGAAATATGAGTCAGATCCTTGTTTAATGTATTTTGTTCTATTATGACCCTTTTGAATGTAATGTGGTTACTAAAATTATAATCAATATGAATATATGACTCGATTCTGAATATTTGGCTCATGGGTGCAAACCCTAATGTCTTTTCTTTATGTTAAGAATCATATTTGTTCTTTGTATGATGTTTCTCTTGTTATCTGAATGGGTATATTAATTTAATAACTCATCATATGCTTTCAGAATGAATGCATGATCATTTACTTTTTTCATCTAGTATTTATCAATGAAATCATCTTCTCAAAATGCTCACATAAAGGAGGGGATCGGTGCCCATGTGTACTTTGGGTGAGCATCTAGTTCCCACTAGGTGATAGGATAGTGCGAATGAGATTAGAAAGTTAGTGAGTGGATAGAAAAATTACTACATCTTGGTTCCGTTTCCCAAACCTCTTTTCAATTTTTGTGAGAATGATGTGTGATGATATAGTACTTGACCTTGGACATTGATAAAGCATGGTTTAAGAGCATGTAGGATGAGTTTTCTCAAAGATTTAGTACTTGACCTTATTTTTATACACGTAAATGGGTAGAAGAGAAATTGTATCATGAACTATCTCGAGACCTATTTTTTTCTTCCCAATAGAGGTGGATGAATGGCTTTCAAAGCATACACATCTAAATCAAGTTGGTACTATAGATATTTTGTGTGGACCCAAGATGAATATAAAATGCTACAGGATGTTTATCTAACTTGGATGCGTGTTGTTGATCATTCGTGGAAGAGAGTGTTGACCAGTTATACCCTAGAATATGCTATTTCTATGTATTCTTCTCTTGAAGTTGTTGAGTTTGAGTTCTTAAAGGAACCTAGAGGATCATTTTTGTGTGTTATCCCTTTAGCTATGAAGATCCTACTCATTACACTAAGTTTGGAAGCATTCCTAATGTCCGGATAAAGCTTCTCTGAGTCTTTGGATGAGGAAGCTAGTGTGGAGGAAGATGGAAGAAATTGTAGCTGAAAAAGAAAGAGAGGAGAGGCGAATTAAGTATAGTGAAGTGCATGACATGGAGCTTACTAGACAACATGAAGTTACGGGAGTGATGGATTTATGGAGGAATACGTTGTGGGAAATAATTAAGGTTGACGTGGAGGATGTGGAGCCTAAGCAGTCTGTGCTACCCCATCTCGGCAAGAGTGGAAGAGAGATGCCTTTGGATTTTGATGAGATTTCCTTGCTTGGAGAAAGGATATCCATCGGCATGCATCTGAATCCACATAGTGACCAACCCCGACGTTTATTTTTCCAAATCAAGAGATAATTATTGGTAACACGGTTGGTGTTGGTGGGGTGACCGATCTACACCTAGGAGATATAATTTCTCATTTGGTACATTTATGGTTACATAATTATTTCTTGTGTTTGGAGGAATATTGTCTAGAATGAAATTTGGGAAAATTTAGAGTATGCAAAGCTTAGGTATTACATCTGGGAGTGGCACAGGACACACATCTAATAGAAGTACAGATCACAAACTATTGGCACACAGTTTAGTGGGACATTAGGAGTATTAGGTGTAACCACTTAAGGTCCAATACTAGCTACAGGAGGTGGATTTGGTGGTATAGAAGCTGGAGGAGCTAGTAGACTGGTCGACCTAGTGGATCTAGAGGGTCTTATGGATCAAGAAGACCAAGACCTAGTGGATCCAATGGATTTGATGGTGGAGGAAACACCGAGGAGAAGAAAGGTTTTGTATTAGGAGGACAAGAGCCTCAACCACCTCGCAAGTTTTTTTGAGATGTATTTACATCTACCACACTACAATGGTGTTGAGGATGTTGCAGATCATGTACATAAGTGTGAACTATTATGGCGCATGAAGGGGATCACTACCATGGATCGGAAAGCAAGTTAGTTTATAATGATGTTGCAGGGGACATGTGCATAGAGGTACCAAAAGTATGACCCCCATCAAACAGTGGTGGATTACACTGGGTTGTGGAATGCCTTCTTAGGCCGAGTTCCATATCCCTAAATTTGAACAAAAGAGCATCAAAGGTGCAATGAAGGTTATCTAATATGGGATGGTAGAGAGTGTGCAAGAGTACGATGCGTGCTTCAAGACTCTCTTATCAAAGCTATCATATGATATTCACCCCTCTCAGTATGCTCATTGGTTTTTTGGAGGATTGATAACATCATTTAGAAGAGCACTTTCACACAAGACTTTCACCAACCCACACAAGGCCTTAGAGGTTTCTTTACATGTTGAGGCCATCAAAAGTGTTGTTACAAGTGTTAGCCCCTTCCTTGAGGCTTAGATTATTGCAATGGTGAAGTAGCTATAGAACCTATCTCGTGAACTTGGTGCATGAGACTCGCAGTGGTCTATGGTGCATGGATTTTGAGGTAGAGGGGAATACAAAGGACATATGTCCCTGTAATCAGTACACACCATGAAAGTGGACTATGAAATTTTTCACGAAATCATGATGTAAGTAAGTTCCCACTGCTGCATCATGAGATCCATAATAATGTGTCATGATATTGCAAGATCTATACCTCTATTACCCATGACACCAAGGATTGTAGATAGATTTACTAGATACATGACACCATTGATATTGGCGTGCGCGACTAGCCTCATGAATAATTCCAAATAAAATGGTCATCACTTTGAGGGGCATGCAAATCGTGGGGCACATGGAAGAATTTGTAGAGGATTATTTCAGGTTGTGGTAACCACGAGGAGGAATTACTAAGTTCCCTTATAGAACATGTTACAACTGTGGATCCATGGAGCACTATAAGTGTGAGTGCCTTGATATGCTAAAATTTTCATGGTGTGGAAAGAAACACAAGTATGAGGAGTTCTTGGAGTTATTTAAGCACATGAGCTAGCAGCACCATAAAGACAGGCATCAGAATGGTAAGCGTGAGGAAGGCTGATTCACAATGGATATCATGAGTGGCGCGTGAGTCAAAACTAGAACCAAGTTACTAGTCATGACATGAGCTGTAGTTGTGCATGCGAGGTAAGTACCAAGGAAAACACCACTAATTATTAGAGAAGAGGTGGTGCATGAAAATTATCTAGACCCTACTCATTAGAAAGAAGTGTATCAAGAAACCATGGATGTAATTTGAATCCTACAAGGAGAGATCCAATGCCTGAAAGAGTAGTCAAGGAAGTTAGAGAAAAGGAAAAATGTTGATGCTCCATAGAAGGATCTAGATAAGATTAAAGAATTATGTAATATGTTGAGGCAAGATAATATTATTCCCTTACTAGGAGAAATATTATGGGAGAAGGTATCATGCATTAGATAAGGGTGGGAGAGGTAAGTTCGTATGCCAACCTTCCTCCCCACAACCTTGATTATGACATGGATATCACCTTGAATGTTGTTGTAGATGGGTGGATTCTAAGAAATATTTTGATTGACATGAGTTCGGAGGTAAATGTTCTCACCCTAGATACATGGCATCATATGGGAGTCCCCATTATAGACATCTTCGAATGTGTTGTATATGGCCAACAGACAAAGGAAATACCCTTTGGTGTCTTAAAGGATGTTGTTATCACTATCCAAGGGGTAAAGTTAATCGGGATTTCAAATTATTGGCACTAGCCAAGGAAGATAAATTTCTAGTGTTACTTGGGCACCCTTGGTGTTATAAGAATAATGTTAACCTAAGGTTCAATAAGGGATACATAAGTTTTGAAAACAAGGAGGAGTGGGTCATCATCCCCTTAACCGATGGAAAATTAGCACCATATAATGAGCCCTTGGGAGAAGAATCTCTCAACAAAATATATGTGCACTCTATCGTGACCCTTTGGTGATTCACCCCATAGGGGAGTTATTCATTTGAATATGCTCATTCCATGAGTGATACAACTAGTGTGGCATGTGAAAATTGGGTGCATGGGACTTATGAGTTAATTAGGTGATAGCTAAGAGGTTCTGTTACAAGGGTAATGAAGGCATGCTCAGTTAGGTGCCTAGGAGGGAAGAAATTTCCAAGTTACTTTGGAGGGGCCAACCCTAATGATTTCTTGCGGTAAACGGAGGCTCGGTGGAAAAATGAGATGGAAAGAAGAGGCATGCTCATCTATAACTTGTTTAGGACCACAATGCATTAGTGGGTGATTCACCGCAATATCCTTCTAGAGTGGCACGAGGTAAGAATCATGTTTTATATTAGGTTCTCCCTAAGCAATGCACCCACTATAATACAATACTACCATGGAAAGGAACCCACCTTGTCCCACGTCCAAGCATGTGATAAATCATGGATGGGAGGCATGAAGGCCTTGCCACCTTATTTATGGGTGCATAAGTTATATTCCACCTTACAAGGTTATGTGCATCCATGGTATATTCACTCGAGATGCGACGCCAAACAAGAAATTGGTAGCGATTGACATATTACCTCCTTCAATATTTTGAGTATCGTAGTACTAAACCATCAATGGATAGAGCGTTGTATGTTTTTAATCACCTAATGATGGGAAATAGTGTCATGGCGAGAAGATATATTGTTCAAATTATTGGGTGAACCTAGATCGAAACCGTGCTTTGATGAAGAAGAGTTAGAATAACTACATCTTGAGCATGCATGCTTAGGGAAAGAAAAAGGAAAGATGGTCTACATGATAGATGGAAAAGAGATAGAGAGTTTAGATGCTAACCATACTAAAGGAATGTGTGAAGTTATTGATAGTGTTGATGAGCAAGATACCATGAACCCCTAAAAAATAAGGTTAACATTGGTTTGGAGGCTGAACCTAAGGAGGCCACTATTGGAGACTATTGGTCGGAGAAGGAAGTCTTAAAGATGTTCACCACTATTGATAATTAATCTCTTGCGTGAGTTTCAAGATTTATTTCTGCGTGGGTACCATGAGCTTAAAGATGTTCACCACTCTCTAGGGAGATGAAGATCAAGTTAAAAGAAGGTGCGCACCCAATTCAGAAAATGTCTTATCGAATGAATCTGAATCTTTGCATCAAGGTTAAGGAGGAGATAGACAAAATGATCATTTCATGCATCATTGAAGTTCTGGAGGAATCAGAATGGGTAAGTGCCATGGTCATTAGTATTAAAAAGGATGGAAGGATAAGGATCTATGTTGACTAAAGGGACTTGAATGTAGTATGTGTAATTGATACTTTTCTAACCCCTTTTACCAAGAATATTCTTGAGGGAGTGGTCGGGTGTGAAATCTATTCCTTCAGGGATGGATTCTTGGGATACCATCAAGTTATAATTACTAAAGAAGACCAAGAAAAGAAAACTTTCGCCACTTAATGGGGAAATTTTTCCTATACAACCATGCCTTTTGGATCAAGAATGTGTCGGTTGTGTTTTTGCGCATAGTGGTCTAGGAATTTCAGGATTTTATCCATAATTTTATACAAGTCTACCTTGATAACTAGACAGTGTATCGAATTGTGAAATACCATTGTGACAATTTGAGGCTGATGTTTGAGAGATGTCCATAGTGTAGGATATCCCTCAACATTAAGAAATGTGTTTTTACTACTACATTTGGGATCCTGTTGGGGCATATCATATGTAAGGAAGGTTTGAGGGTGGATCCCACCAAATTTGATGTTATTATGGGTTTAGGGGAGCCTACCAAGAAATTACAATATGTGGATTCCCCGGGCATATGGGATACAACTGAAATTTTATCAATGGGTATGCCAAAATCACCATGCCATTGGAGAAGTTATTAAAACACAAGAGTTCCTTTCACTAGGGAGAGGCGCAACAAAAACATTTGACACTTTGAAGGATAGACTTGTCACTACACCCATATTACGTTTCCCTCTTAGGATAAACCTTTTCATGTGCATGTTGATGCCTCAAAGACAGCCATTAGAGTAGTATTAGCACAACCTAGAGAAAGGATTATTGATCACCCCCTTTGTTTTACAAGTAGGAAGTTGACACAAGCGTAACCGCGAGTTACACCACTACCGAGTCTAAAGCACTTTCGATGATCTACACACTACATAATTTCAAGTAGTATCTACTAGAAATAACTTTCATATTTTACACAGATCACATGGCCTTGAAGTACTTGGTGAAAAAGATCATTTTGCAACGGCGCATATGTTTGTAGGTACTATTGTTTCAGAATTTGAGTTTACATTTGTTGTGAAACTAGGAAAGAGGAACTCGTGGCCCGACCATTTTTCAAGGATTGACTCATGAGAGGACACGTAGAGCATTGAGGATGTTATTCTAGATGTGCAATTGTTTATATTGCGGCTTTTATCCTCTGAATTAAAGGATATTGTTGTGTTTCTCAAAATGGGTTTGGCACGAGAAGGAATGAAAGATTTGGAGAGAAAATAGTTAGCTATATGCATCATGCTCTACATGCTACTTAGAAGAGACTTATACAAGTTAGGCTCAGTAAGGAAATAAGGGATAAAATATGTGGAATAATCCCTCACAGAATTGCAATAATAGAAACTAATATGCAAAAAATATTATAGATCTAAAATAAAAGTGCAAAACAAAATAACACAACACAAAGAGACAATATTTAATGCGGTTCACCCAATTTAGGCTACGTCCACCAAGAATCACTTGTTCAAATTTTATTACAAGCCACCACTCTCTCAATACAATACCTAGATCTATTTGGAGATATGCTCAACAAACTCTACAGAATTCACATCTACTGTTCTTGTTATCCAAAATTCTCCCCTCAAGATAATTCTGATAACATACATCAAATTATTCAGTCCCGAGAAAGTATATGGATTCAAGGCACAAAATCATGTTTTTCGGGATCCCCTCGGCTTTTTTCTAACTCTCCCATCCAAGAAGAAATCCCAAGGAGTTAGAAAAAATGGAAAAAATGTGAAAAATAAGGTTGCAGGATTGTTTTAAGGCATTTCAAGTCTGAAGGGTTCGGGTCGTACCAATTCGGGTTGAACTGAGGTTCGTCGTACCAAGTTCACAGCCGAAATACAAAGAAAATCGGCTAAGTCAGACATTTTTGTCCCAAGCGGTCCGTGGGACAGTTGGGACATTGGGACGCGAGGGATGTGAAAAGCCGAAAAGGCCGAAAGTGGAAAAAATCATCAAGTTTTTTTTTCATGCGGTTTGGGACAGCCGGGAAAAAATTATGCGTGGGACGTGAATCGGCCGATTTTCCGAAGACGGTCCATTTCGGGCGGTTCGAGATTTTCATCTGGGGCAATGGGACAAAGGTACACGTGGGATGCACGGGACGTGAAAAGGTGAAAAGGCCGCAAAAGGGACAAGGAAGCACAAATCAGCCAATGCGAGATAATTCAGCTAGGACAGCCAGGACAAAATTACGCATGGGATGCGAAAATCTGAAATGGCCGAGGGCAAAGAAGAAAAGTCAACGTTTGACTCGTGAACTTCAAACGGCCATAACTTTTGACTCCGAGCTCCGATTTTCACAAAATTGGACTTTCTGGAACGAGCACGATGTCCTCTACACCAAAAAATCTAGATTTATTATTTTTAATGAGGGTAGATATATTTAAATAAAAGAAACATATTCGGCTCCAGTCAGTTAATGCTCATTCCCGTCAAATGACAAAAATGCCCGCGGACCCAAAACAAATTACCCGCACTCGAGAAGGCCATAACTTTTGCATTTCTCAATGAAATCACACAAAATTGGTAATCTTGTTGGAATTATGGATCTGAGCCCGATGCACATAAATCAAGAAATTATATATTTTATGAGAGATTGATCAAGATTTTTAGAAAACATGGCCGGTTAGTAATGTTGTTTTATTTGGTGGTTGCGAGTGCAATTAAGAGGCATGGTCATCATTATTTCTCTCTGTTGCAGCACTGGGACAATATAGGGAGAATTTTGCAAGGAATATACAATCATTTTAATCCATTTAATGCCTCTTACAAGTGGTTGAAGGACAGATTTCAGGATTTCCATTTTCCCTTCTCTTTCTCTTCTCATTTTTTCTATAAATTGGAGTGTTGGGCTCATTGTAAGGGAGGTAGTTTTTGTAGCAAAGCTCTACCAAAATTGCTTTGTGAAGCTGATGTGTTATAGGCCCTTGTTTTGGACTCCTTGCATGGTGATCCAGGCCCTTATCTTGTAATAGATTGAACTGTGCATATCATGAAGCAATAAAATATAAGTTTGTGGATATATCTTCCCCTGCTGTGTTTTCTTGCATTCTTCTTGCCCCTTCAACCTTGATTACAAGAATATTGTGTCTATTATTATGTTCATGTAGGGATCCATTATCATTGTGTATGTTTGAAATATTGTTGTGAATGCATTTTGCTAGATTGTGGAGAACTGTCATCACCTCTTCTAGTGTGCACTTTGCTTCTGTATTTCACGCATTTGAAGACTACTCTCACACCCTCCTTTTCTGGTGTATCACCACTTTAGTGTAGGCTTTCATTTCATGCATTCTCTCTCCCTGGTCTCTTGGAAATTTAGATTAGAATAGTTAGTTTCCCCTGCATTAGAGTAGATTGTGGCAGGTAGTTTAGGAGCAAGAACCAGCTTTCTCTGGAGGTCTATCTCAAGTAGCAAGTCCCACAACTTGGAGATAGTACCCATGTTATCCAATCACACCGTGAGTTCAAATATATGCGCTTGTATAAACCATAGAAGGGTGCTGTGATTTGGTGATAACAGCTACATCATTCCTACCATATGCATAAAACCATATAATTAGACAACTACTTAAGCGGTTTTACAAGACCGTGGGTATCAAAACCATGTGCCAAAACTGTCCCATATACCTATGGGTCAAACATCCTACCCATATGAGAAAAGCATGTTTCCCAAAGATATATCGGGCACATTTTAAGGCCAAAAAAAAAAATTTCCCGAACCCCTACTACCAGGGGCTACTACCCCTGGACCCCGCTAAGGCCTAGCCCGACCACAGAACCCTAGCTAGACAACTATGGAAAGTGTATAGTACCCTTAGTGTATACTGATCTTCAACACTTTCTCACGTGAAAACATGCTCCACAACCTAACAAGGTCGTGACGAGGTTTGTGTCGATGCATGTTATAACATGATCATTTTGCAATCATGGAATAAGCACATGGTTAGATTGCAGGAGGGCACTATACAGGGTATTCCACCGCACGGAAGATTCTACTCATAGGGATTTGGTGAGAAAGTATATACTAGGATTACATTGAATTTTACAAGGCCTGTGACCATTTCTAGTGCCTTGGCAAGCCAGGAAAAAGGGATGAGAGGCCTCTACGACCTATAGCCAATGCGAGAACCATTCAAAAAATGATCCATTGATTTTGTAGGACTAATTCCGCTTTGTCGCACGAAAGACTAGTTCTCATTATATCATCACTTACATTGATTACTTAACAAGGTGGGTGGAGGTAGCACCTATAAGGGACTATACAACAATGATAACTACTATATTTTTATGGTAGAACATAATCATCGAGTATGTGTGTCCTTTAAACTTGACTAGTGACATGGGTACACATTTTTTGAATGAAACAGGATGGATTTTGTTGGCCAAATTCATGGTGGCCCATCATAAGACTACCCCATATCACCCACAAGCTAATGGAACTATTGAGGCATTTAACAAAATTTTGAGTCACACATTAACTAAAATTTGTGATGTGGGAAGACAAGATTGGGATGACAAGGTATCATCCATCTTATGGGCATACAGACAACCTACAAGAGGTTGAACAAAGCCACACCATTTTAGTTGGTGTTTGGCATGAAGGTTGTTTTTCTAGTTGAATTCATGTTACCATCATTATGTATTACACGCATAGGAGGGATAACTCGATGAAAAATCAATTCAAGATTGCAAGGAGAATTTAATGCAAATTTGACGAAAGGTGATCACTTGTTATATGGAGTTAAAAGACTGAAAAGCCATGATAGAAAGCATGGCATGATCACCATATTAAAAAAAAAAGCAATTTGAGGTTGGGAAGATGGTTGTGTTATATGATTCCAAGTTTCTGCGCCATCTTGGGAAATTGAAATTCCATTATTTAGGGCCATATTTCATCTCATACATCCTTGACTCGGGGACTTTCCAGATTCTAAGCACTAGATGGGATGAGGTTACCTAGCCATTTCAATGGAAGTAGGATGAAGACTTACTATAAATAAGTCTTATATGTGTTTGTAAATAAGGAAATATTGCCATTTATTCTAGGATTTTATTTTATGTATTTCTTTTCCTTGTGTTTCCCCTTCACATTGTTTGTTCTCTTCTATTTTTTTTGTTTTGCGCAACCTCTACACCGGTAACCACTTACTACTTTCGAAAGGTTGTGTATGTTTATAGGACCGCGCATCTATTTTTATGTGGGGTGGAGTAGTGAGAAAGTTGGTAGGGGAAGTTTTGTTTTGATGGCTTGGATTGAAGCCCGTAGTTTGGAAGAGTGCGCATGGAAAAGGTGGACATGAGGAATTTTGGTGTCAGAATATCTTTACAAATACCACATACAAGGGATGAGAATCACAAGAACAACATGAGGTAGGTGATGGCAAAAATCAGGTTAAGGGAAGAAGAAGTGCCTTCATCACTACAAGCGTGCACCTAAAAGTATTCAGTCAGTAAGGATTTTTCACGTAGGATGGGGAACATGGGAAACCACGCTTAACATCGGCTTTAGCAAAAATATGTATTTAATGCTACGTACATTGGTATGTGGCATAACATTTATTATGGGAAAAAAATAAAAAGCTATAAGTGGAATTTCGGCACACTATTGTTTACCTTTCTATTAAGATATTGAAGAACTCTTTTGAACTACGACATTCATAAATAAATATTTTTGCGAAGGAGGAATTACAAAAATCTAAGTGCATGACTAGTGTGATTTTAGAACCAGAGTGGAAGGAGCACACGGGCATAGGAAGAAGGGTTCAAAATGGTATGGCATCTTGTGGAAGAATTATCCAAGTTAGGGTTATGTAGCTAGGGAATGGATGAAAAGGGATTCTTCGTGAAGGAAAGCCATGAATTCGAGTAGAAAGGAAGAGGAGAAAGGAAGAGCTTATTTTTAACCCAATAAAGAAAATGGCACCAAATAAGGAAACCATCTCACCAAATAATGGAAAGTGAAAGGGGAAAACTACCACCACCAGTTTCAATGAAGAGTGGTATACGGAGATGCAATACCTAGATGGAGTGTTACTTGGAAAAGAGTGGGTATCCCACATGAGGAATATGGCCATGAGTGACTACAACCACCACACAAACACCACAAATAAGTAAATAGCATTAGAACTAGTTCATCCAACGGATAAGAGGACACTAGAAGGAATGTCAATCTATGATGATAAGGTGAAGGTAAAATTGGAGAAATCTAGGTTTCTATGAATGTATCAGTTGCCATATTTTGGAAAACCTAAGTTTCTATACCAATGGTTGATGTCGCGTGAGCACGAGGACCACTTATACTTTACAGGCCATAGAATGTGCAAAACTCCCCAAATTTTTTCTAAGTTTAATGGCCTTGTCTGCGAAGGAGAGCCGTTGGATAATGACCGGAGGATAAGGAATATATTAAGGAGACAATCCAGGCTTATGATTATAAAAATTTCTCATGATAATTTGATATTTCATATATCTCCAACCTAGTAATGAGGATGGCCACGTGCTTGGTATCCAAGCTGAATGGGAAAGAAAGGTGGATAGAGATAAACAATCCCTAGTTGAATGTGTGTTATAAGATTGTGGAAGGAACCATCTATAACCTGTTTGCCTTCATTGCAGAAGAAATCATCAGTGTCGCGCATGAAGGAGAGAAGATAATGTTTGGAAATTTCCTCCTCACCATCATCTTCTTAGAGATTGGAGTGCCCAATGGGCTAGAGAAGTTTGTATGGGAGTATCCAGATGAATACCCTTCCCCCGTGAAGATATTTGAAAAGTACACTTATGACACCATGAAAACTACCCACAAGGCATGCCTAGAGAAATGGTACAAGAGGATGTGCGACACATTCAGGGAAAAATGGAGGATTCCCAAACAATTTTCAGTGCTAGTACAAGGAGAAGCTAAGTTTTCTATATACCAACATTTCTACATTAGAAGATTCCCATTGACAAATTAGACCAAGAGTCCATGGTGCAAACTACCTTTCTCTTTGACCACGTAATACTTTAAAGAAGGGGTTAATCACTTTAAATAATCCAAAATACTAAGTTTCAACCTCAAAGAAGGTGTACCAAGACCACCGTAAGCTACTAAGGAAGCTAGTATACCTCAAGAAGTGAATTTATGTGGAGAAGTATATCTCCCATGAGGTGCGCATGATAAAATTGGTGACACTACCAATTTATGGAAGGACCACAGTGAGGGTATACCTATGGATCAAGCCCAAATATGAGAATGGTGTGTACTTGGATTATGACTTCTTCATCTCGAAGACCCCACCAAGAAAGAAAGTCATGCCAAGAAAGATAGAAAGAGAAGAGGCACCGAAAAAAAACACCAAGTGTGCGAGATAGCACAATATGTTGGCGCATTGGAGTCGAGTGCTAAGACAAGCACACATATGCATGGAGTAAGAAGTACCTCATTAAGGAAAATCAAAATTCAATCTAGGAAGATGCACCAAAGAAAGAAGAGCTTCCTACGAAGAGGAATCACCAAGGGAGGAGTCAACTACATAAGAAGAAGAAAAGGAAGAGTCTCGTATGCTAGATTCACCAGCTTAGGAAGAAGCGTAGTAGCAGAAGAGGCTGACTTGGAAGAAACGAGAGCTTGGAGGCCTACAAAGGTGAAAGGGATTATGACGAACATGAAGAGACTCAAGACCATCTAGTGTACAAGGTACACAACTCCGAAGATGAAGGAAATGAATAAAAGGGTTGAGAAGAGGAAGGTGCCTATACGCTGGAAAAGCGACAGATGAGCGTGGGAATCTACAGGGTAACTCTTCTGCGTGCCCCGACCTCCCGAGGTCGTGGCTTTGAGACAACCGGTGGGGATGGAATATGCGTGGGATGTAGACAAACTAGTTAGGCAATCTAATGTCTTCGACACGCACTAACGGAATTTTTGAATCTAAGGCAAAGAAGGCCCTTCTAACTTGGACCGGTGTGATAGATCGATTGGCAGGATGACTGCTCGAAGGCTCCAATCAATATCGAGCTCGGCATGATTCGATCTATGGGTTGTGGAATACATGGAAAGTGACTCGGGATAGTTTTGTGTACGTCCCCAGATAGGGTCATAAGGTGGATGATAAATAGTTACCTTTATGGACGATTCTCTGGCCTAGTCCATAACTCTCTAGCTTTGTTAGCTGTTGTGTCTAGCAAGGATAATTGTTCGATGATGATAGGCGGACGTGGAGTAGACTGGAATACTAGTGTGCGTAGGCGCACCTATGTCTAATTCACCTATTGTTTCGCTAGGTCATGGATTTGTGGGTCACAACCGTAGACTCTTGGTCATTGTGGTCCTACTATGGTCATGTACGAAATCAAGTCCTAATCCCTAATATCCAGTAATCGTACGCTTTCTCAGCTTCTATATTCAAGACCAATAACTGTGTGATTTTCTCGGAATATCTCACAGCGTTCGTGCAACCTGGATCCTTAAACTGGTATCTATGTCTGTGAGGGTATCTCCTGCACCTGGCTGTGGGACCAAAGGATCACAACCAAAGGTTTGTTCTCTTTCTAATCCTCCTACAGTCATATGAATGTTTGCCTAGGGTAATCTGTAGTTTGGCTGATTTGACCAAAATATGTGTGCTTGGTCGTCTTCTCTGTTCAATCCTCTCAACTGGGAATTGATTTGTTGCAAGCTTACCATTGTTCGGAAGACTTGGATCCTAATATTTTGATCTATATCGGTTATTTCCATGATGAGATTGGGCTGAGGCACGATTGGCTCGAATACGTATTCCCTGGGCTCTCTAGGTCCCGTGATGGTCATGCAAAAGCAACAATATAAACGAACTGTAACAAAATGAAAGTTAACTATTTGCAATATATCTATAGCATATATGATTTCTCTATTTTTGTATTTTCTGACGAACTATATGAATTTAAGAAAGCAGCTATTTAAAATATCTAGAAATGACTAAAAAATAATAATTTAAAACAAACAAAATAACCGAGTGTAGCTATTTGTCTGTGCAATTTGTAGATCTATTCTAAACAATAGCTCATCTAATCTATTTGCAAGATTCTCGATCCTACCTCAGAAGTGAGGAGTGAATCATAGTTTCTTAGAAACTATCAATCCCCATAGCTTCCCTGGCAATATCGAGAATAGAATTTACTAAAATAAAGCAATTACCTACTCTATTTGATATGATTCTAACTAGAACTTTGAAAGCTATAACCTGGATTCCGCAGAACAGTGGCGAATCCGATGGTGTGTGTGATCTTGTCCCCTTAGTGTGATCTCCTCGTTCCTTCATGTTCACGTGGATCCAGAAAAGCGTGTAATGCTAGCATCAACAGAAGTAGATATTGGGATAAAGACAACTCGTAATACACACCGAATCACAAGTAGTAGGAGAGGGATAGCGCAAAGAGTACAAAGCTTGGCTTATGCAATTCCTAGTGGGATTTATTACAAGTTATGCAACATAAAGCATCCGTAACCCGAAACTATCCTATTTGAGGAGAAAAACTTGCAACTTTAATGGCTTCCTAAGCTATTTTACTCCAATGGATTGGATGAAACAACGACATCAATTGCACAAGATGGATTTGTGGCTTGGCAACAATAAAATGATGCTAAGTGAGCATGCAATGATCTAAACTATGAAATCTAAGAAAACTAAAATACTGATGTGAAGAAATGAGAGGTGAAAGAGGGGCTCAAGTAATGGTAGCACTTGCACAAGATGGATATGTGGCTTACCAACTGCAAAACAATGCTAACTAAGCATGTATTGAAAGAAACTAAACTATGAATCCTAATAAAAGTACTGAACTACTGAAATGAGAAGATGGGAGCAAGAATGGGGCCATTTTCTTGAGCACAAGCCATCTATTTATAGCATTTGCATTTACCCAAGGTAAAAGCCAAATAAAACTCTTAACTATAAACAATGGCAAAACACTATTCCAGGGAACCGTAAGTGTAAATGCAAGCTCATGGCAAGAAAAAAAGCGTAAATTGTTGAATTTACGTGAGTCCTGTAAAAATAGCCTTCTAGAAAATGTGTAAAGGACCACCGCTCTGAGCATGGTGGCGGTTCTAGGACCGCTGCCCGGTTGGCGGCGGTCACGAGACCGCCACCCACCATCGGGCGGCGGTTTCAGTAACTAAAGAGAAAAAGCTAAAGGAAGAGGAAAAAAGGAAAAACTAAGGCACGTGGGGGCTAAGCAGGTCATGCGGGATGTTAGCGCATACTTGGGAGGATTTTCTGGATCCCGAACACCTTGCGAGGAGACCTGTATCATCATTGGGGCACTTGTCACGTTGTTCCGGCATAGTACAGTACCTTACAATTTTGGGTACATACATATTGCCCCCTCGGAGAAGCATTTTAGCCATGAAGAGGCGTAAAACGGTGGGTCCGAGTATGGCAGTCCCGAAATGGGAAGTTAGAAGTTATACCTTACACGTCCGTGTGTTGAAATGACGCCATCCAAAATTCCCACTACCTGCAAAATGAAAAGAGAACTCAAGTGTAGATAGATACAATAATTTGGAAAATAAACGCTAAAATAATAGGGAATGAGAACGTACCATTTGTGTGGGGATAGGAACTTACCTCTGTTGGCACTCCAAAACCTGTGAAAAAGTCTTTTAAAACAAATCAGGGCACTATATATATGAAAGTGGGCCCATTTTCCTATTCATTTGCATGAGTTGATTTGATTGTTTTTGAGCTCTGGGACCCACGGTGACGGTTTCTTGTGTGAGTATAGTCGAAACGTCCGCAGCGAGATCGTGATCATGCCTCCACGTGTGGAACACCGCCCCACTAGATCACAGGTTGGTTTTCTTCAATTTTGTGTTTTTCCCCCCTTTAATTTGAAATGCTAAATTTGTTGCAATGGGGGGGTCATTTTTGAAAATGCTAGTGTTAAAAGGTTCATCTAGGGGGTGCCTACTGGGTAGGCTCCGTTTTTAGGTTAAATGGTCATTTTTGGGACTTTTTAGGTGTTTTTAGATTAAAAACCCGCGTGGGTTTTCAAACCATGACCGCCGCCCGACTGTGGGTGGCGATTCATGACCGCCTCCCTATTCAGGGTGGTGGTTACACGACCGCCGCCTTTAAGGTAGCGGTTACAAAACCGCCGCCCCGCTCAGGGTGGCGGTTTTGCACAGAATGTAAAAGGAACCTGTTTTTGAGATTGTGTTTGTATTTTTAGCATTTCTACGTATTTTTATGACTTTCTCAGTATTGTTCGGATACTAACTTGCTCTGTTTTGTGTGTTTTTGGGTGTATGCAGGCGAGAGAGGAGTACATCAGATGGAGCAGAGAGAGAGTGTGATTGGCTCTCAGGGGTACTAGATGCCCTCTCACAGGACGAGGAGGACATACTTCAGAGGGCTGGTATACTACACATATCGCGCGTGCCCCATGTTGCACCATCTAGTCACATCCTTTGTGACTTATTTTCATACTTGGGATGCGAGATTGAACACCTTCCGATCGCTGGGGGTCCATGGTGAGTGGACCATTACATTAGAGGACGTCTACCGCATTCCTGGGGTCCCCATCATCGGGAGGTGACTTACATTAGAGACAAAGCAGCTCACGGGCACAGATTGCATAGTGGGCGATATATGGGAGATGCAAACATCTACACGGGGTCGAAGAAGGGGGTGAGAGTTCGATCCATTCCTTCTTTGCCTATCCCCTTACTTCGCCAGGCCATCATGGGGATCCTTGCCTCAAGACTGATCGGGGACAAGGGAGGTGACACGTTATTATACTGCTCGGGCCCCATTATTACACAGAGATAGAGGGGCATGGTCGATATACGCCCAGGCTCGAGACATTCTTGGGACCACCTACCACGATCTATACAGGGTGGTCCATTTATAGGGGCAGTCATTGAGCCACCCGACTCTAGTCATGAGTTGGGTGTATGAGAATTTCATCCCTTATGGCAGGGGTGTGGAGGTGGCAAACCCTGGGGCTGTGAGGGCAGCCAGATGGACAGATATGTCGGTGCTTAGAGCACCTCATCGCTTAGTTTCCTCCCTCACTACTGGAGACACAGAGGCGACACCATACCAGCTTATGGCTGGTATATGGGGCGAGGAGACTCTTACCCTGATCTCCTGCTCCACCATAGGGCAGCTCATTGATCGAGTGGGACGAGTGGAGGTGCATCCTTTTGGCCTAGTTCCTCAAAGAATTTGGCCTACCATATACGGGTATGCTTCCCCCAGTGGCGCTAGTCTACAAATCAGTTTGTGTGGCCAGAGGGGGGCCTAGGGGCCGAGGTTGGACAGTGATCACTCCTAGCATTCCCATTGCAGCCAGGTTGATAGTTCGTGCTAGAGGGAGAGCTGGTGCACCTCAGAACCTTTACTTCAGATTGCCGCGGGTCCTACCCACAGCGCGATGACCCTATAGATATTGACTCCGAGTCCGAGGAGTTCACAGAGGAGGGTCGAGGAGGAGATCGATGACAATGATCCCGAGTGGCATGACACTCGTGACATTATGCGCAGCAGAGAGGGCTGAGCGAGCGCAGAGGGGGACTCGGTTTCGAGGAGCCACTCTCCTGTGGCCATGGTAGAGAGGACAAGTCCGTTGTGGGGCGATACATTGCCCATGCCACGGGAGCAGCCCTCGGTCGGCAAGGCATCTGCGTGGTAGTGCGGCCCCATGACCCATCCTGGAGGCCTGGTGATCCGAGTAAGTTACCCTTTCTCCCTTTTAATGTTTATATGTAGGCTCTCTTTAGTTGCTATTTTTGTATCTTTTAGCCTCTTGCTTAGTTTCTAATTCATTTTCTCCTTTGTTTGCAGAGACTATTGACGAGTGGTGGGATTTGATCCACAGGGTATGTACCGATTCCCTGATGATCCCCATGGATAGGACTCCGCGCAGAGAGCTGTCCGTAGATGCCGGGAGCCTTCGATGGCGATAGGCATACCGATGTCTTCGCTCCCGTTTGGCATGTGGCCAGGATGGTGTCGACCCTCCACACAGAGTTAGCGGGCTATAGGATGGCTGAGTGCCTTATGAGGAGCCATTCTCGTGGTGAGACTGCGGCTGCTCCTCGAGACCCTGAGCCCTCCGTACATTCAGAGCACAAGCATAGCCAGAGTCCTAGGTGAGGGTGCGCACCTTCGGAGGGGTCGCGTAGGGATTGAGAAGCCACTTGGCTCTCGTGTATTTTGTATTATATATTCTTTTGTATATCACGGGCTCTTTGAGCATTTTGACCATGCCTAGTGCATGATGGCATTGTATATAAACATTGATTATTTATATATATGCATTCGTTTTGGATCAAAATCTTGGCACTCATGTTTTCCTTTCTATTTCTAGTTTCCTCGTGTATACTACGATGTATGTTTTATATGCTTTCTAGAATATATGCAATGGTGAACAAATGATGTAAATGTTTGTTTTCTTTCCTTTTGTGTTTCATGATGCTGATACATGATAATGTAGATATATTGTGATTTTGAATCTTGGTTTCTGTAAGCAATTTTGGATACCTCATGTTTGTTTTGCAAAGTGATGAAAATAACCAAAAGATGATGAAGATTAACTTGCCCCACTCCTAACTCCACACAACCAGTAAGATGCGGGGCTGATCACCAAGAGCCAAGAAGGGTGCAAGTTATGAAATGTGGTGAAATGATAGTGATGAAAGACAGACAAAGCTTTGGCGGAACCAAATTGGAAGCTAACACTTACTCTACCCGAGTGACTTCATAGTTTAGAATGTAACTTGCTTTGTGGTTTATCTAGACTTAGACTGTAGATGGCCACATAGTAGACAAAATCTGGGTTTTTAGGATTTTAACTCTTTTGGGATTTTGAACATCTGTTTCATTTGTTTTTGACTCAAAGTTTGAAAGTTTGAATTGTTTGCGTATGACCATTTGCATTTATTTGTCAAGAGGACCCCCTACACTTTGCCCCACGCTACTAGTAAGAAGCGTGGGTTTATCACCGTGGGCAAGGCATAGGTGAGTAAGGGCATTTCCATCCTTTTCCAACCCTACATCACTAGTAAGAGACGCAAGCTCATCACTGAAGGTTGGTGGGGCAAGGAAATGTGTAAAATTAAAATTTTCTGTTTGATCAACATTTGATTTGTTTATTTGAGTAAAATGTCAGTATGTGCTTATTTCCAAAGAGATATGTATATGGGATAGATGTGACACCATGAAGCTTCTAGAAGAGACCATAGGCAAGACACCTGCCCTAAGAAGAAATCAAAGTGAGAATAAACTTGCAGATCTTGGTATGGTTACCGTTAAGACTTCGTCATGTCTGATTTTATTTGATAAAAGATTCTGAGATATTTTGATGATATCATGAAAATGGAGAGGTATGATTAAAGAGTTTATGCCAACAACATCATGAGTTTGTAATGAATTGCTTTGAGAATAGATTCCTTGATCACAATTTGTGTAAGAAATGAGTGGACAACATGATCCTAATCTATATGAAAATGCAATGTAGATAGTCATATAAGTAGTGCTAGCTGCTTACACGTAGAAACGCTTGAGGTGTAGGGAATTGACTGTTTTCCAAACTCCTCACCTTCTAGCATACATAAGAGGTATGCACCATTTCCATAGTCCTTCATGACTCGGTATGGGCCCAACCATTTGGGCCGGAATTTCCTTCCTTCGCCGGTCTTCTTGTCGATCCAGCTTTCCAGCCTTAGAACTAGATCACCTTCGTATATGTCACGTTCATAGACCTTCTTTTTGTACTTGCGGCACATCACATCCGGTCAAGCATAGACTCTATGTCACTGCTTCAAAGATCTAACCTAATTTCATCTAGGCTTTCAAGTTGGGAAAGACGTGCTTCTCTATAAGTGTCTTCATCCAGAATCCCTTGTAATGAAATGCGGAGACTGGGTATTTCAACCTTGAGTGGGAGAACTACCTCTGCCCCAAACACTAGTGAAAAAGGAGTTACTCCCGTTGGTGTTCTTATTGAGGTTTGGTGGGCCCATAAGGAAAGATATAATTTCAAATGCCAATCTCATTTGTTTTCTTTCACCATTTTAAGGAGAATGGCTTTTACAATTTTGTTTGTCACTTCAGCCTGTCCGTTGGCTTGAGGGTAATCTAAGGAAGTCGTATGATGGCTTATCTTAAATTTATTGCATAGCTCACGAACCTCTTCATTCTTAAAAGAAGTTCCATTATCGGAGATAATGATTTGCGGGATACCGTACCTACAAATGATTTGGTTCAAAATGAACTTGGCGATTACAGAACCAGGTACAGTGGTAAGAGGCATAGCCTCTACCCATTTGGTGAAATATTCAGTGGCCGTGATTATAAAATTATGGCCGTCTGTGGATGAGGGAGAGAATTTCCCTATTAAGTCTAGGCCCCATGTAGAAAAGGGCCATGGAGTAGTGATTGGTTGTAGGACTTGTGCCGGCATGTGGATCTCATGGGAGAATTCTTGGCACTTACGACACCTGTGTACAAACTCTATTGCGTCATGTTCTAGAGTGGGCCAAAAATAGCCCATTTGATGTATTTTTTGAGCGGTGGCATGGCCACCGAAGTGGCCTCCACATATTCCACTGTGGGATTCATGGAGAATCTTCTTGGATTCTTCTGTGTCGACACATCTTAGGAGCATTCCATCGAATGATTTTCGGTAGAGTACTTGCTCTATGATGACGTATTTGGCTGCAATAATACGTAACCATCTTATTTGTTGTGGTGTAGCTCCTTTTGGGTACGTATGGTCCATGATATAATTAATGATATCAAATGTACCAGGGGCATTCGAGAGATAGAGGGTCGTTTTTGATGTAGTATACGCACTCATCTAGAAAATATAAATCTACTAGATCACCTCCATCTAATGGGTTATCAGCTAACCAATCTGTAATTATTTGGCCCTTAACTCGACTTCGATTTACAAATGTTAATTCGAATTCCCCCATTAAGGTTATAAAACTTCCAGCCTTTTTAGACAAGGACCCTTGTGTGAGGAAAGTTCGTAAATGGTCCATTTTTACCATGACCCTTGTTTCTTGATTTAACATATAATTTCTTAGGCGTTTGGTTGCAAAGACGATGGCAAGGCATTCTCATTCTACTTGTGTATAGCGCGTTTCATAGTCGAGCAGTGTTCAGCTAATGAAATAAATCACACGTTCTCTCTTGTCATCGTCCTCTTGGGCCAACATACAAGCTAACGAGACATTGGTAGCTCGTGAATATAAAATTAATGGGCGATCTAGCTTAGGTGGCATTAGCGTAGGTGGTGACAACAAGAAATGCTTAACTATGTCAAAAGCTTCATTGCAGTCTTCGGTCCAATCAATGTTATAGTCTTTCTTGAGTAAATTGTTGATTGGATGAATGGCGAAGCTCAAGTCCGGGATGAATCTTCGGATTGCACCTAGCTTTCCGAGAAATGACCTGATTCCAGATTCATCCGAAGGTGGAACCATTTCGAGGACAGCCCGAATTTTGGTTGGGTCAACATCTATCCCTCGTGACGATATGATATAACCTAGGAGCTTCCCTCCCGTTACACCAAAGATGCATTTCTCTGGATTTAGCATGACTCCGTATTCTATTAGGCGTCAAAGAATTACACGGAGTACTTCCGGATGGTCACAAAGATGTCTTGGCCTTAGCCAAAATTCATCTACATAGGATTCCATGATTTTATGAATTAGATCATGAAATATATATGTCATAGCCCGCCCGTACATACATAGCACCAACATTTTGAGACCGAATGGCATAACAAAGATAGCAATAGGTTCCCTAAGGAGTTATAAACGTAGTTTTAGCTTGATCTTGCTCGATATTCTGATTTGATTATATCTCGAGAATCCATCCATGAGAGACAAAAGTTCAAACCCCACTATTGCATCAACAATGACATCAATAGATGGCAACAGGAAGTCATCCTTAGGACATGCTTTGTTGATGTCTCGAAATCTATGCAGATGCGTATCTTTCCATTCTTCTTGAGAATGGGAACGATGTTAGATACCCATTGGGAATAGTCGACTGGTTTGATGAACCCTACCTGGAGGAGTTTTATTACCTCCTCCTTCACCATGAGAGCTACCTTGGGTTTCATGGGTCTTGATTTTTGTTTAACTGGCTTTGCATCAGATTTAGTGACGAGGTTGTGTACCATGATGTGGGGTGCGACACTGTCATCTCCTTATAATTAAATGCAAATGCCTTCTGATGTTCTTTGAGGATCCGAGTATGTATTTCTACTTCTTCTGGGGTTAACAAGGATCCTAGTTTCAAAATTCTTGGTTCATCTTCCATTCCGATGTTGACATCAATTGTTTCTTTGATCAAAGAGGCGTTACCCTCTTCAAACTCAGGCGGTGCTGGGGGTAAATCCAAATCATCCCCATTTTCTACTGCGTATATGCTAGGTTCCATTTGTGAGGGAAAACTCATCATGGGATTTCTGAAATAGGAAGACGAATGTGGAATTAAGGACAAATCTAGCATATGATAGGAGAGATGTAATGCCGCATAGGCGTTTAAGTATTCCAAAGTGGCCATATCATTATCAACATGGTCTGGGGTGGTAGATTCACTTCCGCTTGAAAGGGGATTTGTCATTGTTTTTATCAATGGTTCATCACGAATGGACACCGTGAAATGGGTATCTTCTAACTCATTGCTTGGAGTAAAACGTGATGCTGAAGTTGCTATTGAATCGGCGAGAAGATTTTTCTCTCGCGGGATTGCTTCAATGGATATGAAGTTAAATGCCTTGCTTAAATCTAATACGGCATTTTTGTAAAGCTGCAAGTGTTCGGCTTTAGTTTCATATACCTCAGAAACTTGGTTTGCCACTAATTGCGAGTCTCCTAAGACTCTGATGTTGTCAACACCAATTCTCTTGGCTAAGGTGAGGCCAAGGAGGAGGGCTTCGTACTCAACGCCCATTGTTTGTGCATTCAAAATTTAGTTTAAAGGCAAATGGCATGACTTTCCCCTCGGGCGAAGTAAGAATTATACCTGCCCTGCTCCATAACGGCACCTAGCCCCATCAAAATGGAGAGTCCAATACTTAGCTGGGAATATAGATGTTGGGGTATTTGCTTTGTGTTTGCGCACTCTACTTCCACCATGCAGAGATCCTCTGCTGGAAGAGAACCAACCCCTAGGGAATATCCTATGCCTACTGAATCAAATGGTAAGAACATTGGTAAATCTTGTTCTATTAACTCAACAATTTTTGCAGTAGTCCCTAATGATACCATTTCTATAGTGTTAGCCTTATCTTTGGGGGTTGGGGTTGTTTTGGTTATGCTGATAGTTTCAAGATCCATTGTAGGTACCAACTTCTCCTCTGGTTTTGCGTCAGTGGGTTTATTAAGTTGGTTTGTTGGAAGTTCAAATTCCGAGTGCACACCTGGTCTTTTCTTTAAGTCGGCTAGGTGTATATCGAAAGGTTTTGGATCGCCTTTGGCTACAAATACCTTTCCTAGATGTAGGAATCTTACTTCTTGGAATAAAGTAGAAGGGATTGCCTTCATTCGGTGTATCCATGGTCGGCCGAGGATCATATTATAATTAGTTTCCCGATCTATAATATAAAACTCAGTCAGGATTGTTTTGGGTCCTAAGGTGACCGGTAGTATTATGGTTCCTATCGAAGTGGCTTTAAGGCTATCATAGCCTCTTAATGTATTTCGAGTGGTGGAATAGTTTGTTTCCCCATATCCTAGTTTTTGGAGGAAAGAGAAGGGGACTATGTTAACTGCGGCCCCATCATCAACCATTGCCCGTTTTACGTAGTTATTATAAACCCATACTTGTAAGTGTAAGGCTGGATCACCTCGGCGTGTGATCTCAAAGATCTCAGGCATTTTACTTATTTCGAATATGAATTCGACATCCTTGTCTGGCTTCCCTGGAGGATGAACATCAAAGTCTACATGATTTACCTGTGTTTCAGGAGGCGGAGTGATATTAATTAAATGACCTAAACCCAATGCTTCTAAAAGAGCAGCCCTGTGGGTAGGAGAGTTCTTTAGTAAGTCTAAAAATGAGATATGCGAGAAGGTTTTTGTTAGATCATTAATTAAATCATAAGCACCCACTGGCTTTGCTACGATTTGTTGGATGTTATCCGTTTCTGGCAGGTGGCTTGGACTTGGCTGAGAGAAATATTCTCGTGTCCTTGTTATAGCTTCGATGGGTAATTCAGTGTCTAACTCCACCAAACTGACTATCTTGGGTCTCGGCTGATTTCCTAATTGTGGCGCAACTGATGAGTTTAGTGAAGTCGAGGCTTCATGATCATTGTTTCCCATCATTGCACCCTTGTTTGTCCCAGTTGGATTTAGTCTGTTGTTATCGTGATTTGGGAGTGGATCATTAAAGATCTTTAGGGGTGCGTTTTGAGGGGAAACTGCCCCTGAAAAAGTATTTGACGTTGGTGACGTAGGATCCGCTAAGAACATATCCATAAACAGTTGTTTTTGTTCATTTGGCAAGCGTTGTATGAATTTATTATAATCACGGCACGTTCTAGTGTCATGACCTCGAATCTTGTGGAAACCACAATATGAGTTAGGATTGTAATTCCTAGTTTGTTGGTTTGATGTGTATTGTGGCCCGTAATTTTGATTGAACCGTTGCTATTAAAATATTGTGTTTTTGGTTTGAATTCGGTCTTGATACCTAGTTGAATTTTGGCTTGGCCCTTGTATGGGATTTCACCGTTGTTGTTGTTGTGGATGGTTAAAATCCACCGTGTTGATTAATCGGGGTAAAGTTGTTGTTTCATTGGTTGTTTACTTGTGATGGGGCAATCGACAACATTTACCTTCTTAGGCTGGTCGATTACTCCATCGGTTGTTACACCCCAAATTTTTTAAGGATTTTAGGTCCTTGATTAACATTTGTGGTAGTGAGATAATTTGTAGTGTTTTGATTGGGGGTGATTAACTTCCCATTTGCTCCATATGTTTTGCAACCACTATCAATTGTTGCTTGATCTATTCGAAGGGCACTCTCCAGTACCTCATTGTAAGTTTGTAATGGGAACTTCTGAACTTCTTCCTTTACTTCTCTGCTAAGCAAATGAAGGAATAAATCACATAGTTCCATTTGATCCATGTTTGGAGTGCTTGCCGAGGAATAAAGGATTGTATGCCACCTTTGGATGAAATGGGCGATAGATTTGTTATGTTCTTGTTTGATGTGTAAGAACTCCCTGATTCCTGTCCTAACAGTTTGTTCATGTCGAAGGCCTTGATGAACTCAGACACAAGTTTTTTGAATGAATGTATGGAAGCCTCAGGTATTCTATAATACCAATCGAGAGCAATTCCTTCCAAGGTTTTTGGGAATATTTTAGCAACAACCCCATCCCATGGGAGTAGCTCTCGAATGGCTGTAGTGTAAGCTTTGATATGCGCATTCGGATCTCCCTCACCTTTATATTTGGGAAAATCAGGAAGAGGTCTTGGAAGCATGACGCTTCGTATAGTGAAATCTAAGGGCTCTTTCAAATATTCTGAGTAAGTCCCTATTGCATATGTTTCGACCATTGATGGTGTCTGCTGAGGGAGTAGGGTTGGAACGGGTTGTTGATATGGCATAACGTACGTGTTGGCAGGGGCGTAAGGAAGCCCCTGTGTTTGAGCAAACATGCCAGGAGAGGAGAACATATCCCCTTGTGGTGATTTGGAGTACATGTTTAAGTATGATGGGGTTATGTCTAGGAATGGATTGTTCTGTACTAGACCGGGAGGAACAGTGCTAGAGATGGTGGGTCTAGTTGGCATTTGTTGTGAATACTGAGGAGTCATGCCTAACGTGCCTACTCCTGTGAGGAGATCTACTTGGCTAGGATGGTGTGGAGGATTGGAACTCCCTGTTTGCATGAATTGTGAATTTTGATTTTCTTGGGCAAGATCTAACCCTCTAACCTTTTCTATTAGAGTTCAAATGACTTCATTTGGTGAAGTCACGATATTCTGCCTTGGTGGTGTTTTTTGTATACCATGGTTTTGTATAGGCATGTGATATCTTGCTATGAATTGATCACTATCTTGCTAATTTTCTCCGAGAGTATTTCCTCTATGCAGTGGCATAAAGGTATTTTCTTGAAAAGAGACCTCGGGTTGTGGTTGTAAACCTCCTACAGGTGGATACATACTTCGAGAACGTTGGTCGTTCCTGGCATAACGTGTTGAATATTCATCGTCTAGACCTTGGTATGAATCTGATTGTTTACTAATTTGTGGTCTAAGCAATACCTGAGGAGATGAACCAGATTCTCCGGTGAACGTCATATTGTTTGAGCCTGAAGGCTCTGTTTGTTGCATTTGAGAAAGTTGTTCCAACCCTTCTGTTTGGAAGGATGAGCTATATCTGATCCTTGGAGTTTGTGTTGACAACTGATTAGTTGAATAGTTGTCACCCCACATTGAGAGCGAGGGTGATGATTGTCTATTCTGTTGGGCGTAGTATGCCTCAAGTCCCAAGAGGGGTCTGCCATATGCATCGAATCCCGACATATTCGGAGGGTATATGAATACCCGCAGAATAATGGGAAGGAGCGAAGGTGAAAGCTAATGAGGTGCAGAAGGTGAAACAGTTGTTTGTTTCACGTCGGGTTCACCAATTTTGTTGGTGAATCTGATGTGAAGGCTAATGAGGTACAGAAGGTGAAACAGTTGTTTGTTTCACGTTGGGTTCACCAATTTTGTTGGTGAATCTGATGTGAAGGTTAATGAGGTATAGAAGGTGAAACAGTTGT